>OW119934.1:42247657-42575754 GCA_933210815.1 Meta bourneti
TTAAGATGAAACATTGTCTAAATGCACCAAAGTGCATTTAAAATCAGAACTATCCCCAACTTGATAACATTTGTAGAAGGAAGTTTGGGTAACTTTTAAACCAATTGGTAGAAATAAAAAAATATGGTTCCTTCAAGTGAGTACAGCCAATAAAGAAACTGGACAGTTGATTTCAAACTCATACAGAGATAAGGAGGAAAAATAATTATTTTTTCATAAAAAATCATTTCAAATTTGAGTTAATGTAGAAAAAAAATTAGGAATACATAAGGATTTTTCAAAGTATTATTTCATATAAAAGTCAGCTTTTTCCAATTCAGTAGACATTTTCAATAAAATTCAGGATCAAGGTCTGTCAATAACAGTTGTTTAATATCATTGAATAAGCCATTATAAAATCTTTAATCATGGTTTTGAAACAAATCTGTTATGAAACTTTTTAAACTAAATCCATCTACAAAATTATATACATCACCAAATTAATCCTTGAAAGTAGAACACTCTTGGATCTACAAACTAAACTTGCATGAAAAACTAAAGTACAGGGAAACCAAATACTTCATGTAAATATATAATCAGCCTCAAAAAGGCACTACATAATTTTTATACCTGCTTATAATCACATAATTAGTTAATTTTAAAGGATTAAATACCATTTTCAATTGCATGAAAAGTTGAGAACAAAAATATTTTCATCAGGTAAATGGAGTCTTTTTGGCAAAATTAACAAAATACATAATTTTGTAAGTTGGATTTGATCATTATAACATAACCTCAGAACTTATATTTATACTCATTGTATAATATCACAAAATATTAAAACAGAAGATATCACACTTTACACTTGTTATTTTAAAATTTCTTGTAAACATAATTTGACTCGAGGCCAGATTTCATTCGATTCTTTGCCTGAAAACTCCTCTAGAATTTTCTTTGTCCTAAGTTCCAAACAAAAATAATTTTTTAATAAGTTGAGTAAATAAAAGATATTCAAAGAATGCACATGTTTTATTAACAAAAACATGCATATTTAGCAGAGAAGAGGTTTAAAATACTGCTTGCTCAATGTGCAATTAGCAAAATTCATCATTAATTATAAAAAAATACAAATAAGTATAATTGCTCTTTGGAAATTAACAAGATTGAGAGCAGTTGCCTTTTACCTAAAAAAGTCTAACACTGGAGCATATCCTTTTTTATAGTTAGTTAGTCTAGAGAGCACTACATCAGGCTTGTCATCATCTCTTTGGATTAAATCCTCACCAGTAATATCATCTTTTCCCTGAAGTTAGAAAATATGATATAACTAAATAACTGTTGGTACATGGTAGGGAAAATTATTTTAGTTTACAGCTTCAAAATTATGACATGTATCAACGATATATAACACAGAAAATGCATTGAAATATCCTTAATAGCAGGCCAAGGAAAACCTTATATATTCAGAAATTGGAAGGAAAACTACAAAATTCAAGAGACAAATTCAAGTCAAGTAAAAGCACTGCTTTAGCTTATAGGAAAATACTATATAGAAAACTTCATGTGAAACCAATTAATTAAAAAGTAAAATTGTTTTATCTAAGACTATATAAGACTCAGTAGTGTAGTGAACATTTACAACTGGGGATGCCAAGATTGAATTTGCTCTATAAACTATGCATAAATAAAAGGGGATGGTTCGATTTTTTTCCTTGCAGCATTTTCCCATTTAGTCAGCCAAGGAAACTTCTTGTGCATGATAGAAATGTCAATTTGTAGTTTTTGCCCTTAACTTTGAATGATTGTGAAGGGAGTGTTTAAAAGGTCATTTAGAACACATGTTGTGAATTCCTACTTGCTAAGATTCATTATAAAAAAGCAGCAATACTTTTATACCTGAGAATGAAACGTAAGCTTTTAATATTCACAAAATTTTATGTATACAGCGGACTCTCTCTTAACCGGCCACTTCGGGACCGGGACCCAGACCGGATAACGATTTGGCCGGTTAAACCGTCGTCCCCTTAATAGCATTGAAATACACTCCCGAAATCGTTTTTATTAGAATAAAACTAAGTATATAGCCTACTTTATTGTAATGATATATATAATTAAGAAAACTTAACCTGGAAGAACTTCCTTTGTTGGAAAAACTAAACACATGTTACTGTAGGCTACTGTATTTACAGTACATAATTGGTCAGTGGCGGCCGGTTAAAAGGTAGCAGGTTAAGAGGGAGTCCACTGGGGGTAATTCAAAAAATTTGGAATGCTTTTTTTACGAAAACGTTGAATGAATCTATACTTCTAATCCAAATTCGATCAGAATTTAAAAGTTATAAATACATTCTTTCATAAAAAATGTAAAAAAACTCTTATTTTTTGTAACGAGAGGAATTGGCACAACCATCGGATATCGACTTTTTTGCAGAGGGGACCTTGGCCCTCAGAATCTACTCCCTGACTTATGCCATTAGCTATTGAAGTTGGAGCAAAAGAATAAAGATGTTTTTAAAAGCAGTCGGTTATAAAATGATAAAAATGTAACTTTTATGACTAAAAGTTATTGAATTCAAAAATTAAATTTAAAAAGTTTGAAATTTGTGATAACATTTGAAAAAAAGATTTAGTAGAGGGTTAGGGGTGGTGTTTGGAAGACCAAATGTGCATTACAAACACCAAAAACAAATTGGACACAGCAAAGGCTATCCAGTGTCACAGCAGATGACAAAGTGGCTGCATAGTCTTGATGAGCATGAAAGAGCGTGCATGCTTGAAATAAAAACTCATGTCCACTTAGATTTGCATAAAAAATAAACCTTGCTTTTAACATCTTGTTTTCTTGATTCAGTCGATGAGTTACTATTTTTTTAACAGGGAATGCTGGACTTCGGGAAAATGGATGTCACTGATAAGACTACAAGAGCCCACAACAATACATTTCAATGGAAAAAGTGTGGGTGAATGGGGTTCGTATTGAAAACAAATCAGAAGAGGAAATATAATCTGTTGAAAATATTCAAGGGGATCCTTTAGAATTTAATACACTCCAACCAATTAAGTCTACATTGCATTGTCAACCATTTTTGAAAATAAAATTGCTTTAGACTGAAATATGTCAAGAAGTATGATGGTTTGAAATTTCGTTTTTACAAATTCAAGGATACTGACCCAAAGACACAGCAAAAGTTTAAGTCTTGATTAAAATATTTATATTAAATTTTATTTACATAATAAAACAGTGCTTAGAACAGACAAGAAAATAAATCATTTTGAAGATTGTAACACATTTTTTATCAGTAGATACTTACAAGGATTTAACATAAAGGAAATAAAGCAAATTTATATCAATTGCTATATTAGAAATATTACCAAGGAATAGTATTGATATAAAGTAGCAAAAGAGGTTCTAGTATAATATAAATATTACTTAAAATACCAACATTAAATTTGAAATTAACCGTGCTTTTCTCTAGGCAAAATACTTTACCAGTATGAATCCTTAAGTTAAAACTACCAATGCATATCAATTCACGGAAAATTATTTAGAAATATTTATGGATCACTTTGAGAGGATGAATTTTTTCTACAAAAGAATTTCTGAATTTTACCAGAAATGAATTTCAGTGGATGAATTTTTTAAATTTTCTAAGTGGATACACAAAATAAATGAATATTTTATTAATAAATTTCTATTGAGTTTTAGTTGATCCTCTAATATTTGAAATGCATAAAAAATGTTCAAAATTGTGATTTCCTAAAAGAATGAAATGTTATCAGGGTCCTGCAAAAATATTTATGGTAATAATGCACTAATAGAATGGTAATAGTAAAAATGGATTTGATTTGTACTACAATTTTTCATAACATTAAAAACCTAAAAAATGTTTTCAAGTCTAAAAATTGTAGATTTAATTTCACAAATATTGACATTTAACACTTACATATTAATTAAGTTGCTTAAATATAAATATACAGAGAAAAGCTAAACAATTATGTTTAGCTGCTTAAGAAACAAAAGAAAATATTAAAAAGTTTACAAGAGGGGTTTGATTAGTTAAGTTAACCATTTTTTGTTACACACTAAGTATATAAGCAAGAGGGAAAAATTTTTACAGTTGGTACACATATAAAGGGAACACACTAGTGTTGGACAGTAAGAGACTTATGTAAGTTAGCACTATTAAAATTATTTTTCTAAATTAAAATACCAAATTTAAACTAAATGCATCAAAATTTAGTATTTCATTAAGTTATCAAATTTTGTTTTGACAGCCCTGAAAATCCATTATCCTCCAGAGTTTGGAAATGATAGAACATAGTACTTACTAAAGAAAAGTGACAACCCAAAAAGCAAATTTTACAGGAGATTTTGAAAGATAAAAATCTTTAAGCACATTTTATTTTTTGATCGTATCTTTATTAAAAATTGTAGCATATTTTCTGATTTGATTTCAATGTTGTGTTTGATTTAAATACCATTGTTTGATAAATGAAAAAATAAAATCTTAATTTTGAGTTGTATCACTTTTCTTGAGGTGTAACATTAGCTTTGGTTAATTAAATGTCACACTAGTTTTAAATAGCTGTTAATTAACTATTTGACTGACAGTTGTATAATAAAATTTATATATTGAATAGCTGAATAATTAAAGAGCATCATTTACACTTTAGCTTTTTTCTGTATAGTTAGGAAGCATTCACAATTTAAAGAGAAAAAGGACTAAAGGATAAATGTTATCGTTGAGACCTAACATTGGTATCCAAGAATATCCATTTTCAGGAGAATGAACAAATGTGGTTATATATTTAAATGTTACAAGATATTCCAGTCAATTCACAAGAAATGCTTTTCTTCCTTTGTAGAAGTACCATGCATTGATATAAGACAATTGTGAGTGTAAAAACAGGATCCATTTTTTAACAAATCTTCGTGTTCCTAAACAGCAGCAGATAGCAATTTAGGAGAGGGATATAACATTCCACATATTTCAAGATAAACCCACTACAAAAATAATAAAAAATGGAAAACCAATTTCCACAATTTTACTTTGATAATTTTATATTGAATTCAATTAATATACTCAAGATATTTAATACTTTAAAATAGGAATATACATCATAAACATGAGTATGAAGTTAGGTCTCTCTTTTAATGGGCTTATTGTAATTGAATAATCTTCTATAAATATATTTGTTGATATATATAGAAAATTACAAGAATTTTCAATTGATATCTGCTGTCTTTTCATGGCTAGGTAGTTAGTTAATTAAAGTCGCACTGGAGCAACACAACGGGCTATTGGCGACGGTCTGGGATCAATCCCGAAGGGAAATATCCAAGGACAATGCAGGGCTGTCGTGGCTCAGTCCACTGAGTTAACAACCTTCGAGTTGTAGGCGGCGAAGGTTTGATTCCTGTCAGGTGCATTCTCCCTGGGTGTATTTCTCTCTTCTGTGTCAATAAAACTTTCATTGTGTGTCTATTACTTGATGTTGTATGTCTTGTGTCTGGCGCAGCATGGCCAAATATGGCCCTTGTGCCATAAAACCCTTAAACCAACCAAGGACAATGCCTCGTAATTTTGAACCACGGTCGGATGACAAGAACACCTGAGCTGGCACCCCCTTTCCAAACGCCATTTCTTGAAACTTTTAAGTCTGCAATATAAAAAATGCATATTTGTATAACATTAATAATAGTTAATGCTGTACAAACTCACAGGTATTTTCGGAGGATTGAAATCTGTATTATAAATTCGACCACTAGAAGGGTGCAACCAACGGCCTTTCAATCTAGATATAATTATTTCATCTGGTACGACCAGATTTATAGCCAATGTGATGTTGTATCTTGTAGATAGACTTTCAGCTTGTTTAACTGTGCGAGGAAATCCTATAAAATAACACTTGATTTTAAAAGGAAGCAGAAAATAAGTATGCTAGAGTTCTAGTTATTCAACCTTAATGTTCAGAAAAACATACTCAGGTAAGTTAAATCATCCCAGTAGAAAACTAACACTTTTCATGCTTAACATCTATATTTTAGAGCTAATTCCACTCAACCCTCTGAGGGTCTTTTACACATTATACCACCATATAACTTGTCATTTTTTTGCATGGCTTCTAACCAATATTAGACTTGTTGACCAATATAATTTTTCCTAGAATTCTTTCTACCACTAAATATGGCTATTAGTTAGTCATTAAATTTGTTGTAAGTAAAAGCAAAAATACATTTCTTGGAAGGTTAAATTACACCAGTATTAGATTTTAAATCCATTGATGCAGAGTTTAGCAAGTGATGATACAATTTAGATTTAAAAAGAAAATTGAAGTTTGTTTCTAAATTTTGCATGTTATACAATTAAGGAAAACATAAACAGTGTCAAAATTTTGTCTCAAAAATACTTTTTCACATGACGAAATATCATGATTTTTAAAATAATTACTTCATAAATTGTCTGATGTAAAGGATCAAGGCTACGCATGGAAAGACTTATTTTAAAATCAAAAGCTATTTTTGAAGGATGGAAATCAGAGCTTCACATTTCAACTTTCAATCAACTGCAGAATTCGATCAAATGAAGAAAAAGATAACTTTGAATACAAGCACTACCAAGATTTGAAAGAATAGCTGTTTTCCCATAAGAAATTTGGCAGATAAATTGATACATTTGAAAGCATAAGAATCTCACTGCCTAGTAGGCAAAAAAGGTTAATCAAATCAAAGAATAATGATTATATTGCAGAACTGTTCACGATTCTAGGAAACTGCACAATCTGAGCAGACAAGCAAGATTTCATAGGATATAACAGTGCCTTTGTGTGTGTGGTTGGAAAAGAACACATCCCTCATATGCAGGTCAGACCAAGTTGGCAAAGCCTTTGATTACAGTAAGCCATGTTAAGATCCATTACCATTGAAAGTGCCAGTGATTCCATCAAAGTGTAAATAGTATGCAGGAAAAATGGATAAGTTCACTGTTCAAGAGCAGTCGAAAACTTCTGAAGGTAAGGAAAATAATGATGAAAGTTCACAAATTGAGACATGTGATTTATATATTAAGAGAATCCTTATCTATAAATCTTTGGAATGGGCAAATCTGATTTGAGCAAGAAACAAAACTATTTTTTACAAACTAAGCAATACTCAGATTATCTTATTTAAAAAAAATAGATTAAAACCAAACAAAATTACAATAAAGGAAATAGTTTGAATACATTTAAAACTCTTTGAGTCAAAATCAACTAAGAAAATCTATACTCAGGATGGATATTTGCCAAAAACTAGCATATTTTAGATCCTTATGACTGTCAAGGTTTCACGGTAATAGTGAAAATATTAAACGTTGATTAAATAAATTAAGATTCTTTTGCTGTATAACATGGATTTTCCTTGAATATGAACATTTGTAAGAAATAAAAGATGCCCATACATGAACTTATCTTTATGAACTACAAAATACATGCTCAAGTTTTAAAAGACATAGAAATTTACTTCCATAATGAACATTGTATATAAAGGTGCTAAATATTACCATCAAGTAACCAGTTGCATTTTGAAAAGGCTTCCAGTTGCTCAAAAACAAGATTGGTAACAAGCTGATCAGGAACAAGCTGGCCACATTCAATGTACTTTTTTGCAGCCTTGCCATTTACTGAAATAAGTAGATATCTTTTAAGGATTTGAAATGAAAACCATACCTGTTTTACAGAAAGTATACACAACACAATTTTTTATACAAGAGGATAAAATTGCATTTTATAAGCTGTTCAGTTAATGCATGTATTAAAGATTTATTTCAGAAAAAAAATTAGATACTTAAAGAAAAAGGTGCTCAAATTAAAAATCTTAACAAATGATTCTAAAAGAATTTCCTGTCTACTTATAGTTCATGAGGAATTGCAATTAAAATTTCACAATAAGGTGCCAAATTACATGACTTCATTTCAATTAACTTCCCACCAATAAAGCCAATGCTGAGTCTAGCAAACTGATTTGCACAAAATAGTTTCATAAGTATTATTTTAATTTAAGCAATTTTAAGTTTTATCTATACTTGCTGACTTTGGTACAAAAATAAAATGTCCTGTATATTTTGGGACAACTTTTACCATGCCAGAAATAAGCATATCTAGAAAAATACCTGCTTGTATAACTATAGGAAAGATATTTTTTAATTCAAAAATTGGACATTAACTGCCAAGATTGCAGACTTACTTATTTTCAATATAAATTTAGTCCATAAGTGATTCTTATGTCTTATTTCTCTGTATCTCCTAGTTTAGTTTTTAGATAACTATTCTAAACATGGTACACAATATTAACACTGTAAAATTTCAATTTATAGGTCACATTTTCTTTAACCCCCCATATTTTACATCAGTGTAGGTAGCTGGCTTTAAAATATCTCTAAAAATGGGTTCTGAAATAAAACTAAATTTATAAGATGGTTGGTTTTATGGCATAAGGGTCATATTTTGGCAAATCTGTGTCAAACAAGAAAATTTATAAGAAACATTACAAAAAGAACTGTAAATAACACTTTAATGCTAGAGAAGTAATCTACCAAAATAAGAATTCTCAAATGCTTAAAAATTTTCTTTGTGAATGTTTGAATGCCTTCATATGTAAAGCAAGCAGCTGCTGGATTTGTGATGTTGAACTTGCACAGCATTTGTTTTATTTACATAATAGCTGGTACAGTCAGCTGGAATGAAAAAAAATCTTCATTCAGCAATGTTACACTGTTAAAATTTAGGGTGATCATTAAGCATTAGGTAAGAGGTTACTTTATTTTAAGCAATAGGTTTATATATATATAACTTTAGGTAAGTCACATATACAATTCTTCAAAACCAGAGCGCTTACACATGAGCCTGAGCGATTGTCTATCATAAAATACAAGCCGTTGCAAATACATGTCTCAAAATTAACGGTTAAATCGGATTATCAGAACAGTAACTTATAAGCAAATATTAAACATTTTTAAAACAGTAATTACTGGTTTCATTTCTTATGTTGCTTCGTAAAATATCTCCACTTGCTATATAAGATAAATTAAAGTTTTGTACAATTCGAGATGATATAGTTCCCTTGCCAGAGCCTGGTGGACCCATTATGACAAATCGGAAAAAGTTCGCCATATTCAAAGTAATGCTTCGAAACAATTATAATTGGCACATTATCACAACAGTCCCGTATCATACAAGAGGAAATAATCCATAACTTAGCACTCAGATTATTCCTCAAAGTCCAAACTCAGACTGATAGCAAGGCAAGGTACTAACATATATATATATGATTAGGAAGAATGAGGAAACTCAAAAAGCGTTGCATTAACTGTTTATATCTATATTTAGTTTTGTTTTGTCGCAAGTTTTAGTTGCCAGTTCAATCTTGCGAATTCTTTCATAAATATTAATCTCTAACTATTTCCGGGCCGCGGTGGCCCGGTTGGAAGAGTAACGGACTTGCAACCGAAGGGTTGCGAGTTCGAATCCAGCCAAACACCGTCGTGTACAAAGGGGGCTGGTGCACGTTAAATCTGTCGTGGCCTCAAATGTCCTCACGTTGGCGTGGTGTGGAAGTTTGGAGAGTGGGGTGCCAGCTCAGGTGTTGCCTCGTCATCTGACCGTGGTTCAAAATTACGTGGTGTTGTCCTCGGATCTTTCCCTTTGGGATTGATCCCGGACCGTCACCAATAGCCCATTGTGTAGCTCCAGTGTGACGTTAATTGAAATACCCCCCCTAACTATTTCCTTACGTGGTGCTGTCCTCGGATCTTTCCCTCTGGGATTGATCCCGGACCGTCACCAATAGCCCGTTGTGTTGCTCCAGTGTGACGTTAATTGAAAATACCAAAATACCAAAAAATACTAACTATTTCCAATAGCCCCCGTTGTCTTGCTGCAGTGTGACGTTAATTAAAAATACATAAATACCAACCTAACTATTTCCATTTTTTATCAAAGGGGGCTGGAGCACGTTAAATCTGTCGTGGCCTCAAATGTCCTCACGTTGGCGTGGTGTGGAAGTTTGGAGAGTGGGGTGCCAGCTCAGGTGTTGCCTCGTCATCTGACCGTGGTTCAAAATTACGTGGTGTTGTCCTCGGATGTTTCCCTTTGGGATTGATCCCGGACCGTCACCAATAGCCCGTTGTGTTGCTCCAGTGTGACGTTAATTGAAAATACCAAAAATACCAAAAATACCTATCTTCCCTTCGGGATTGATCCCGCACTGTTGCCAATAGCCGATATGTTGGTCCAGTGTGACGTTAATTAACTACTTCCCTCCTTTTTGTCAAAAATTAATTTTTTTTTTTTTTTTTCAATTAACGTCACACTGGAGCAACACAACGGGCTATTGGTGACGGTCCGGGATCAATCCCAGAGGGAAAGTCCGAGGACAACACCACGTAATTTTGAACCGCGGTCAGATGACGAGGCAACACCTGAGCTGGCACCCCACTCTCCAAACTTCCACACCACGCCAACGTGAGGACATTTGAGGCCACGACAGATTTAACGTGCACCAGCCCCCTTTGTACACGACGGTGTTTGGCTGGATTCGAACTCGCAACCCTTCGGTTGCTAGTCCGTTACTCTTCCAACCGGGCCACCGCGGCCCACTTAAGAAAAGAAGTTTCTTAACATTTCTCAGAAAGTTCCACAAGTTTAAAGAGGCCGCGGTGGCCTGGTTGGAAGAGTAACGGATTAACAACCGGAGGGTTGCGAGTTCGAATCCAGCCGAACACCATCGTGTACAAAGGGGGCTGGTGCACGTTAAATCTGTCGTGGCCTCAAATGTCCTCACGTTGGCGTGGTGTGGAAGTTTGGAGAGTGGGGTGCCAACTCAGGTGTTGCCTCGTCATCTGACCGTGGTTCAAAATTAAGTGGTGTCCTCGATCTTTCCCTTTGGGATTGATCCTGGACCGTCACCAATAGCCCAGTGTATTGCTCCAGTGTGACATTAATGAAAAATACCTACCTACCATACCACAAATTAAAAAATATTTTAACATTGAAACTGAGGTGATCCGAAATCTGGCTCTGGGGATTGGGTTTTGATTCTGAATCTGAACTTCTATAACTCGCACGAAGTACCGCTCTTTTCTCATGTCAACAAACTGAATTAGTTTTCCAAAGCGAATAAGTTTTCGAAAAAGAAACTTTTCGTCTCAATACATGTATAGTTTTTTTCGAATCAACCGTTGTCATCGACCTCAACTAGGATTTATATTTTAGTTTACTGTATAAAACGAAAGTTCTGACATCTATGATGGAAAATAGAGAAAAGGAACATTTATTAGCTTTGAAGGGTTTGTTTTCTTTAAGATGTGTTTTTTTAGGCTAGTAGATTTATTGGCTAGTTTTAACCGAGATGATTACATCTTAACAATGACACTGAGAATTTGTAAGATAAGTTAAAATGAACTAACAGGCACTCTGAAAGAATGGGTGGATTTTCCAAAATTATTTGTTTGTGCAGTAGCACTTTCCACCACCAAAGCAATTTGTAAATGGAATATAAGTATTACATTAGGCCTAAAAATAACCGAAGTCAAGAATGTTGAAAATAAACTCCCAATTTATTGCAATGCTATGACAACTGTAAACTTTTATGACTTGGAAATTTTTCGGACCATTTTCTTTCAACAATAAAAATTTTCACTTCGCTGATTTGAAATGCAATAAAAGTGCTTGTTAATGAATTGATGACATTAATTTTAGTCAAATTTTGTTACCTTCCCATCAGTCTACAGAAAGGGTGCACATGTTTTTCAGGCCTTAAGACTATTCACAAGTGTCATAGCTGACTGCTGTTCTATTATTTCCTAGTTAAGTACATTTATTATGAGAAAATCACATAAGTAATATAGATTTTTTCTTATTGGCAAAATAAATGACACAATTTATCTAACAGTTGTTGCGAATCATACAAGGTGTATGTTTTATTGGAGTTTGCTGTTCTTTTACAATATGGTATTGATACTCATTATTTTCTTCACAGTTATGCGTTTAACCAGACCATCCTTGTACACTACCCAGCCTGTTGCCAGTGAATCCCGGTATTTTGCATGCAACCTTTTGAATGAGGAATTAAAGCATGATCTTGGTTCTCCAGAACAATTGGAATATTGTAACTCTGGAAATTTATTAATGTTACCTCAAAGTTTTGGGTAAATTATTTTCTTATTCCACTTTCATTAGTTCTTGACAAGTCATTTAAGATTTAATCATGTATTACATACTGCAAAAATTGTGAACATATTTTTATGCTTCCATACTTGTATATTTCCAAACTAATTTTTTTAAATGCCTTTTCAAAAAATAATAGGATGAGGAAAAATGGATTACAGTAGACTCACATTATACAATCCCTGAGGACCTTCACTTCAGGGACGTTACATCGAATTATTGTGATATTGAACATTCTTCTGTTTTTTTTTTATGGGTAGAAAAGGGAATACTGAGTTTCATGCCTTAAAGTTTTGCAATTTCGGAAAAACCATTCCGTCACTAGAGAGGATTATCTTTTTTTGCTAACGTTACTGCTTTTTCGAATACAAAACTATGCAATCAAATGATTCCATACTTTGTATGTCTATTACATTTAGGGCTTTCAAAAAATTGTTAATGATTTTCATGAATCAAACCTGTTAGCTCTTAACCTTGACACCTCTTGAGGTTCCATGGTCGATGGTTGTCATGATTTCAATGTTTAATCCAAAATAATCGATTTGGTTAAAAAAAATTGACTGAGTGTGCTATAAAAGGGAAGTAAAAATGTAACATCATTTTTTTGTTTATTAAATGATAAATGGATGTTTGCTTGACATGCTGTCTAAATTCAAGTTGATCTCCAATAGTTTTATAGATATCATGCCAAACACTTGCGAAAAAGCTGTACCAAGAAAAATGCATTTCAAGTTTCAGTGTAATTAACGGAAGTATTTTCAGTACTTAGATTATTTTCCTGCTAATCCAATATCATAAAGTGTGATTATATTTCAATCACCGTTTCTTGACGACAAATTGTTCTAAATCGACTTTGTAGAAATTACACTTTTATGAAGTGATGCACGGTCCAAATTCTACATCTGTTAATGGCTTTTAACAGCCATTTTTGAGATTTTCAACTTGGCACACATGTTCTAAAGACCTTAAAAATAAAATTATGTGAAAAATACCAAATTAATATTTTTTGCTGAAAAGACAAAGAAGTTTCCCCTTAAGAAACTTTCCTTAATGAACAGCAGTGTGGACACAGGTCCTGAGAATCACAAGTATTTAAAAACTTAACAGAATCAATTTATTTATACAAGAGAAAATAGTCAGATACAGACGTGCATGTCCTGCCATACTTAGTGAACGAACAAGCGTTAGAATGCTGGAATGTGTATTGGGGGTTGGGGAGCCACTTCAGCCCCTCTATACCAAGTAGCACAGCCACACAAAAGTGTTGATGATAATCAATAGATATCACATAGGTACATAAATAAGATGCTCTGATGTCAATTGCATACTACCTTTCTCCCTGTCATTTACACTGCTTGCATCGCAAATGAGATGAACAGTGAACAATGGAACTCAATTGGTGTACAATGGAGAAGTTGTGGTAAACACTGCTATCTTAATTGAAGCCTTAAGATAGAAACATAAACGATGCATTTGCAATGTCTTAAGTGTTTTGTTATTATGCGATGCATGTGCATCACATGTCATAAAAGATGTAATAAAGACATAATTGTTGTATTTCTGTTACTACAACATGTATGAGACAGCTGCTACCTTTTTAAAGTGGAAAAGCCATCTCTTGTGCTAGTTGGGTATTCTAAAATAGTTCAAAAAAGGGGAAAAGGCTTAATATAGATTTTGTGCTTGGTGACTGGTATCAGCTAGGGATATTGCTGTAACAGACCTGGATAAACAGTATCAAATAAAATAAGAACTAGTGTTGTAAAAATTTGAAACTGAATAACTTCAGTTATACACTGAAGACTTGATACGATGTACTACAGAAATGAAACGAAACAAAAGGTTGTACAGATTAGTAGTATTTACATACTTTCTGATTTTTTTGAAAAATTCTGTTTTGTGTCTACTGTATAGTCTGTCTGGAGTATAATAGCCATCAAAAGCACCATTTTCTAAATGCTTGATGACAAAAGTATTTGTCATCCTTTTCTTAACTTTAAAAAGTCTTGTGACGTGTGATTGATATGTAAAGAGTAACCTGAGCAATGTGAGACATTTGACAATATGGTGAGACTCCAAAACCTTTAAATCATACCTAAAACTCCCCAATGAAACCTAAATCACCTCTACAAGTCATTAGACTCAACCAACTGAGGGTCATTGTAACGAGATTTTTATCCTTTTCCATGGTCATATCGATCATAAAATACTATTGTAGCAAGAGAACAGCTGTGGCCTTCTGAATTAGTCATTATATCATAGCAAGTTGTTGAATCGAAGGTCACTATAAAGCGAGTCTACTGTACTTATTACTGGTTATTTGTTTATTTCCAATTATATTCTATTAGTTTTTAAATAAGTCAGCTTTTGCATCTGCATCTTAAGTTGTAAGCCTTGGTTTAATTAGCCCTTGTATAATGAAGAAATTACTATAAAGCAACTAACCAAACTGCCAAACTGGCATTACATATCCAGCTCTATTTTGTGGAGATTCTTGAAAGGACAAGATAAACTCTGAACATAGGAGTCTTAAGAAGTGCTGTAAGGTACTTTGTATTTTTTGCAACAGTTAAATGTAATATTTCTTTTAGACAGTACCTATTAGTTCAGGATAATGTTTGGATGTATATTTTTGAATTATGGCAATAGATAGTACTTTATAAATGCGTTTCACAGAAATAAATTCACAATTGCCTCCTGTCTTGTTCTGTGTCCTTTTACGACTCCAATTCAGACTTTAGAAAAAGTTTCCATTCAACCATCACTAACAGAATCTTCCAATTTAGTTTGCTATTTGATTGATAATGATAATTGTTATTAATTTAAATTTAAAATAAGTTCTGTAAATGTATAGTTACAAATTATTTCACAAGTGTTTCTCAAATGATTTTGTATTATCACTTGGTTTATATATTTGCTTTAAAATGTGACTAGATGTATTTGAAGTAGTAAATGTGCTCACAGTATTGAAATTAGTTTTAGTAAATTTGCTTAAAATATGAATATCAGTCATTTTATTCTATTAATATCCTTCAATAATTGAATCTATGAGCATTAGTGATGTTTTCATAAAATCTTGTCCAGCATAGCAGATTTACTGCTAAGATTGCCATCCGTTGAATTGCTTGAAATCTAATTAGAATTAATCTTCTGTGTTTTGTGTATATCAATGATCTTTCCCTTTGCTAAAAGTTTTTCTCTAATTCAAATGAGATAATTGAACACAATTGTCTCATTGGGAGTAATAGGAAACAATAAGTAGAAATTCCTATTGTTGCTTATTCCCTCTAAAATTTATGTATGATCAAATCAAAGATGAGATTCAAAACTGGGATATATATTTCACTATCTTCTGTGATTTAAAATCAATTTCATACAAATTTGGCCTACATTTTTATTTTATCCTCTTGTGTATTGTAAAGTATTTGCTATAGACTAATATGAAAAAGTTCCCACTTAAAAATTGACCCCCTTAATATTGATATTTCCTGTATTTATTCTGATACATTTTGCTAATGCAATTGAAACTTTACAGAAATATATATTTGGGTGAAACGTTTTCTTGTTACATGAGTGTTCACAATGATAGTCAGCAAGCAGTTACTGCTGTTCAAGTTCAGGTCTGTCTTATTTATTGTATATGGTTTTACTTAATAAAAGGCAGTTAAATTTGTTTATAAGATATACAAATTTTAATTTATATTTATATGAGAAATTTATATGCTATCATTCATGTGCCTATTGTAGTTGAAAATTCATTGTTTCATATATAAACTCTTAGAATATATACAAAACATGTACTACTAATTCAATGCTTTGTTTTCATTTGAATTTTGTTGTCAATTGGTGTAAGGGTGGCCCTCTTCCACAAAACATGCAATATTTGACCGTGTGTCCTTTTGAAGGAAAAAGGATTTCCTAAAATTATCCTATTTAAAGAGAATTTTTGAAGAAATGAAACACTTGATTTTTTGTATAGATTTGCTAGCCAAACTACCAACTTGAAAATATAGTTAACTGGATGTTCAAAAAGTAGGTTAATTATATTGAATCTACATAAAGAATGATTGAATATGCTTTTTTCGACTATGTAGTTAGCCGAAAGTATATGCTAATCAATCGCAGACATTTCAAGCAGGAAATGATTCATTGCCGTAGTGTACATCAGTTCCAAAATTAATGATTAGTAGTGCATCAAAGTTACTGTTATGGGAAAAGTTAAATATATGCACTGATACAAATAAATGTACTTAATAAATCCTATTCTGTAAGAAATTTCTTATTTAGTCTTTTGTTTGGTTCCACTTGTCCAGTTTTGGACTGTGTGTCAAACCCAAATCATCTACTGTTCTGGAATTCTAATATGAATCTGAACGACAACTCAGAATTCCTGAATAAAAACTTCACTTGGTTTAGACATACATCCCAACAGAACATCCTTTTTCAATCAACATCAAATTAATCATTTTAGCATATTGAAAATCAAATTGATACGAATGTTCTAAAAATATTGAGAAATTGCAGATTTGTTAGTTTCTTTTTTATGTTTAACAAATCTTATATATAAGTATAGCATGTTACTGCTATCGACTGTGAAAGGATCAGTATTCTTTTCTAGACTACTTCGTAGACTAATTACAATAGGGGCTCCAACCCATGACATGTCATCAGCATTTTCTTGGCCTGTGTGGAGCCAAATGTTTAATTTTTTTGTCAATTCGTTTTGGATTCTATTCCCCAAAATTGATGCTATCACATTAAGAGAAATGAATATTATGAGGATTATTTTATGTGAACCAAAATTTTTCCATCAGGCAGCTAGAAGTTTTTAAATAAAATTAATCAAGTCACGTGCAAAATAAAGATTAAAAAATTGCATAGGAATGTATGAAAATTAAACATGAATTCAACCAATTATGTGCAATGCATTTTAGGTCTGAAGGTTTAAAAGCAGAGGAAGACATGAAATTTCGAAATGGCAATAATTTTCTCGTCTTTGGTTGAGATCTAAAATGTTCCTTGTCTGCAATTAGTTTGCTGATTTTAAGTTCGATCATTTTAATGAAATTTTCGAAAAAAATTACACATTTCTGTGAACTGTCAGTCAATAATAAAAAATTATTTTTAATACATTATTTTTATTTTGTTTAATTTAAATAAATTAGTGTAAAACTACTATACTTTATTAAAAGTATTTTATAGGTTTATTAAAAAATTTTATGCTGCAAAGATTGAAAACTTATAACTGGCACAAGGAAACCTGTACATTTTAACATCGGTTTGAAATTTTAGCAATTGGTTATGGAGTAATCAGAAGTTTTCGTGTGAATAATAGAAATTGTATATTTTAGGATTTTGGAAAAACAGTTTAATTTTTGGAGTAATCAGTTAAGATCTTTTATTTTAATTAAATAACTTGGTCAGCTTGAATATATTATTATAATAAAACTCAATTTGGTTTAAACATAAGAAAATTAATAAGTAACTAAAGAGACAAAAAGAAATCTACATTTTATATTTAATATCGTCACTCAAAGTGCAAAAGATTGTATGTCAAAAATTCCATTTGTTCTTTTATTGCTATTTGTGGCATTTTGTGATTTCCTCCTGGTGGCAAAATCTCTTATGTCATCAGCTGATCCAATGAAAGGTACAACCAAATGTCAAAAGGTTCTGTTTTTGTAGCTGATTGTTGTAACTGTTGAGTTGCTACAATAATCTGCTGGGATTGAGATAAGGTAAGTCATACATTTGCATTTTATAAACGTTTTCAGACGTTATTATCTATATAAATAAGAATGGAGTGTTTGTACATTGAATATTTTCAACCTATTTCAAGTTTTCTCTCCATTTTGGGTCCTGATGTAAAATTCGTCTCTTGCGTGTTTGGTGTCTGTCTGTGTATGTGTGTGCCTGTGCTACGTTCAAACCATTGAATATATTTTTGTGAAACTTTGCATACTGTGAGTTCTTACATTCATTTAGTGACTGAACTTAGTTGTGTAAGTCTGTCCATCTTCCCTTTCTATGTTCGATTTTGTGTTTGTACAAGAAGGTAAGACTTCTTAACTGAAAAAATTGTAGAAATTGAAAGGCAGACTTTTTAATAACTTTTGGAAAGGCATAGACAGTTGGGAAGCAAAAAGAGCTGTACTTTTATTGGTGGACAAATCAAAACCAGATATTCAGCTTGGAACAACTGATGCTGATAATTCCCGTAAAAAATATCTTATTTAAGATGTAGAAGTTAGGGTATGTAAAAGAATGTTCCTAAACACATTTGACCTAGGTGAAAAATCAGTTCTATCTTGGATCATGAAATCACCTCTAGATAGCCTTATGGTTGAAGAAAACAATAAAAATAACATTGACGATTTACAGCCCTTGAATGAAAATAGTCCCAATATTCTAGTACCTTCAAGTAAAGACAAAAAAGGAATCAGGTCCGACAATTTTTTGAATCTACCAGAAATGGAATCACACTATTGTCGAGCCAACAGCACTAATAAATATTTAGAGCCTATATGGGAAAGCAAGTCACAACTATTTAGAGAGTATGAATGCACCTGCAAAGAGAAAAATGTTCAACCTGCCTCAACAACTCTTTCATGCGGTATTCAAGGCCTTGAATATTGGATTTTTTCTTCCTAAGAAAGATCAATGCGAGACATGTATAAAATACAATCTTGGTAAACTCACAGCTGAAGATTAAAAAATCATCAAAAGAGAAAAAGAATCGAGAGAAGAAAAAGAAAAGGACAAGAAAAGAGCTGAAGAATCAAATGAAGTGTCAGTGTACCCTGTTGATGTCCAAAAAGTACTGACATGCCCAGACAAAAGCATTCTCAGCATACTTTAAAACCAAATTCAAAGTCCATTACTGGTCTGTTTACAATCTAGCTACATCGGATGGATTATGCTATATCTGGCATGAGGGCAACAGAGATTTAGACAGCAATGTGTTTGCTTCAATGATTGAAATTCTTAAATAAAGAAGTTGAAAACAAACCATATGTCACTGAAATAATTATTTGGAGTGATGGGTGCATTTACCAAAATAATGTGAAAACATGCCAAACGCTCTTCACTTTGCTGTAAGTAAAGGAGTTACTGTGTACCAGAAATATCTAGAAGTTGGTCATACACAGATGGAGGTAGATAGCATGCACAGCCTCAGAAAAAAATTAGGAAGCAGGAACATTTTGTGCCTGCAGACTGTAAGAGCAATTAGGGGGCTAGGATGAACCCCAAACCTTATGTTGTAGAAAGTCTGACATACAAAGACATTTTTTGCTATTCTGACGGCTACTACAAAAGTATCCGGCTTGGATCAAAGAAAGGGGATCCATGTGTTAGACTTGAGATACCTTAAATTTAAAACTGATGGTCATATTTGGTATAAACTCAATTTCTGTGATGACTGGAAGGAACTGCCCCGAAGATCTAAATCAGTCAAGGATGTATGCACACAATTGAAACCACTCTACAGCAAACCTTTGGCTATCCAGGAGAGAAAGTTCAAGAATATGCTGGACTTAAAGTCAAGCCTGGAAGATTACCATCCATTTTACAATGGTCTGCACCATGTAACTAAACCACCATGTGATCACATCAAAAATTAGAACATTTCAAATTGAATTAAAGATGAACATTTCAATCTTTAAATTAATTCTGTATTGCATTATATTGTTACTATGGAACCAAAGGATTTTCAGTTAAAACATGAAAATGTAAGTTAACATACTTTTTTGTTTAAAAAATGTTTCTTTTTAAAGTGAACTTTTTGTATTGCAATGTTTTGTAACTATAGAAGCAACAGATTTTTCAGTTAAATTTTTTTCTTTATTTCAAAAATGTAGTTAGTTAAATTAAAATTGATTTAATTTCATTAGAATAAGTTGAAAATAATTAGAATGTACAGTTTTTTTTAAAGTAAACTTTTGGTATTGCACTGTTTTTGTAACTATTGCCAATTTAGCGATATATTATTTTGATGTCAAAATGCTTTGGATTAAAAGGATGTATAATAAAAGATCCATGAATAAAAAAGCATTGTAAAATATCATGTCTATTTCTTCCAAATTATTTATTTGCAGATAGATGCATGTCTGCAAAATGTCGTATGTTGAAAATTAGCTCTAAATTTGATTGCAAAACCTCGTATGTGTTTTGATAAATCTCTTATAGAATATCTTAGTGCCTAAGTTAGTGTTTTATTCAATAATATACGCTAAACTAAGAACAAAACCCAAAGTATATATTAATAGAATCAAATCATAAGGAAAAAATTAGTTTTCTTGCTCTCCTGAAAAATGCAGCTTTTTAGACATACGACCTTTTGCACTTTGAGTGACGATATATTAAGCAGATACTTAGTTATAAGAATCAAATAGAAATACATGTCAATTGAATTTTATATATCCACAAAATAGTACGGTATTTACCTCTTGTAAAGCATGGATAGTTTATATGAATCTTAGTTATTCAAAATTTTTTATCCCCACTAGGCTGATTTGCAAATTGGTATGCAGAAGATAGTACTTTCCGGCCAAAGAGGAACATATAGTTCTTTCACACAGTTGAATCCTGATGAAAGTGTAGATGATGTTATCCACCATGAAGTTAAAGAAATAGGAACGCACATGTAAGACAAAAGTTTGATTTACTTTAGATTTCCAATTTTTTTCATTTACTTGATTTTGCATTTGATTCTGATTGCTGGGCAGACACGATTTTTTTGCAAATCTACAGCTATCCTCTTTGGTAATTAATTCCCTTTTGGGGACATTTTCATTTAAATAAACTTAGTATTTTGGTACTTATTTTAATCTTTAAAACAAATTAAATCGAGAATTTTATGATTATTTTCTTCAAACAGTAATAACCTAAACATAAAAAAGGATACTTCAGGGTGAGTTATTGCGTATCTTCTGAAAATTGAATTCTAGTTATGAATGAATCAACATTAGTTTCATTAACAAAAGCATTTTTACAAAGTTTTCTCAACTAAAAAGGATTTAGGATTTGTTTCTTGATTTTTTTTTTACTATGGAACAGCAACACCATCTCACAAAACAAGTTATATGAGCACAGTTAAGCTTTCATAGCTTTAATCTCTACTTTTGAGTATCATAGCTTTGGCAGAGAGCCTCGACACCTAAACAAGAAGTGATGTGCAGTTTGAAAACCTCTGCTGCAAGTTCTGTACATGCGTAATCACCCATCTGTCTGAAACATGCCTTTTGAGTCAAGCAAAGTTACACATTTCCAAGCGTCATCTATCCATTGATGCTGCTCATAAGACTATTATGACATTGCTCATGGACCTTAAAAAGTCCTGATATTTCGTTTTAGTGTTTAAGAGTCATTAAAAAGCCTTAATATTTGCTTCAAGTCCTTAAAAATTTAAAAAGCGTTATACTTTACGAAAACACTACATAATTTATTTCGCCTGCATTCAAAACCCAAGATCCATAATATGTGACATCAGATAACTAATTTGGACAATTTTGAGAAGAGAGTCCTATCTAATACAGGTCTTTCCTAACACTCGCTAAGGCCAACATGAATGACGCTTGACCTTAGACAAGTATCAGTACTGGGACTGATATCCAACTGACGTCTGGGAAAGTTTCTTCATCTGTATTACAATAGGTTAATTTACAAAGATCTATGTTAAATGTAGCCTTAAAAACACAAAATAGCCTCGAAAGAGCTTCAAAAAGGTCTAAATTTTTCTTTTGGCTCTACTACGTGGGAACCTTGCATGAACCTTCAACTGTGGGGTTATTAATAGCACTTTGAATATCAGTGTTCACTGCATGATTTGATTGTGTACATTTTTGTTTGTAGTTATGATTTCAACATACAAGTATTCTAGTGGCAAATGTATTTTTAATGATTAATTGCTGAAAAATATTATACAAAGAGAATGGCTTTTGCATGCTGCAGCTTGAACTGATGTACTTTGTCAATGTGTCAAAAAACTTGACTAGTCAAATGTGGTTGAGTTAACTGGAAGTCCCATACAAAAGTGTGGGTAGGTATTTTAATTAACATCACTCTGGAACAACATAATGGGCTATTGGTGATGGTCCAGGATCAATCCCAATGGGAAAGACAGGGCAACACGTAATATTGAACTATGGTCAGATGACGAGGCAACACCTGAATTGGCACCCCAATCTTCCACACCACGCCAACGTGAGGACATTTGAGGCCACGAAAAATTTAACATGCACCAGCCCTTTTTGTACATGACTGTTTGGTTGGATTCGAACTCGCAACCCTCTGGTTGCGAGTTCTGTTACTCTTTACTCTTCTCCTCTTACTTACTCTTAATCTGTTACTCTTCCAACCGCGGGCCGCTTCGGCCCCTCCCATACAAAGGGAAAATAAACAGCAATTTAATAGAATCAGCTCTGAAGAAAAATAATTGTGTGTGTACTTAAAAATACTTGTTTAAGTTTAGTTTTACGTACAAAACTAACAGCCCATTGTGAAACACCCAACAAGATGTGTTTAGGAATTTAGAAAATCATATATCACCATAAATTAAACTATAAATTGAGTTATGTGGGCACTTAAAGCACTGATTAATGATTGACTACTAAATCAAATTACATTATTACTCGGGGGAAAAATTCTACCTCAATGTTATTTTCCTAGAAAAAGGTTAATTTAGAAAAATTATCTATTAGTACAGGGAGGGATTATGTGTATGTGATGCTAAGACATAGGCATTGGGATGTCAGGTATGTATTAATTTAAAAAGTATTTTAATCTTTTTGTGAAATTAATGCACAAGAAGTTTGATTTTTAGATAAATTAATATTTTAGTTTGTGTGCATATAATTATTTTGCACAGTGCCACCAGATCGAAGAAATTATTAGGGAGGCCCAAATTAGATTCCAATTGCCTCACATATGTGTACGATTATTTTTGGAAAAATTTATTTTGTTTGTCTTTCTCTACCTACATTATCCGCTACTTGTAATATTTATCTTATGCTTGGAGCTGGCCTCAATCATAAAATATTGGGGGCCCTAGGAGATTTGCACACCTGAAATGTGCTGTTGCACTTTCAGCCGAGTAGAAAACAGGTCAGTGGAAAGTAAACATTTTCTTCAGTACATCAGTTTTTTGTCAACGTTATTTGATACATAGAATTGAGGATTCATGTTAATATTCATCCTTTAACATTGGGGTAACCCAATTATAAACATTGAGGGTTTTGTGCTCCTAAGAATTGGCACCCATAGTTTAGCAGGTGTTAAAGTACTTTCATCATGTTATTCATTAATTCTACAACTATTGTTTTTTCTTTTTAGACTGGCATGTACTGTGAATTATACTACAATGAGCAATGACAAATTGCATTTTAGGAAATTTTTTAAATTTCAAGTAAGTATTTTTCAGTGCTCATAATGTGAATACAATACTTAATGTTGAAACTTCATCACTGAAAGGCTCTTCTGGGCATATGTTAGTTACAACTTTAAAACATTGATGCTTTTCTTCAACCTGAGAATCAAGACATCAATACCCGTAAATATGAAGCATGATAGTTTACATTTTCAGTTATGAAGTAATTCTTCCAAATTGCACTGCGTTTTTTGTTTATTAATAACTTATAGAAAACAAAAATGAATAATTTACACTGGTCAACAAATTCTAGTGCCTTAGAAGTTAGACTTATTTGGAGGTATTGATCTAGGTATTGGTTTGACTGTAACAGCCCTAGTTTGTTATTCAGCATACCTTTATACACTTGTGTCCATAAGTTAAGGGGTTTGCCAGTATGCATATTTGCCCCTGTTGTATTGGAACAGTGAATAGTAATGTTATATGTCACCTTGAAAGAAATAACAGAATCTTGCAAAATTAATGGTAAGAGAATTTCTATAATGCCGTTTTAAATCAGCTTGGTAGTTGGGGTTTGAAGAACTCCTTAGTGTTTTGCATCCGAAAGCATTGTTATTGCTCTTTGACCCCAAAAGATAATTTTTAGACTACAAATATGGCACAAAAAAGCTATATCGATGGCATCATGTGTGCAGGATCATTGGGTGAATAAAGGCTGTCCACATAGTCAGATAAAAGAGAAAAGTTTTCCAGGAACTTTATGTTCTTCCAAATGTCATGTAGGCTTTGGAGACAAATCCAAACTGGCTAAGATGTTCAAAGATAATATGGTCAAGGTTGCCCCTGTGTCCAACTTCAAGATAGGTCCAGAATGTGGTCATTAGTGCTCAATGCATCCAACCAGCACACTGGTTTCTGTCCAATTTTGATAAAATATTTATTTTGGGACGATAATTAATGGATATTTGTAAAAAATAATTAGTTTTTAAAACGAAATAAAGGTAATTAAGGTTAATTTTATTTGGAGTGTTTAATAATTAATCCAATTTAGGTGTAAAAAGGTTTAGTACAACAAAGCTATTATGTTTCATTTTCTAATTGTACCTGATAAATTAACAGGTATTATCTCCTAAGGAAACCGTCTTCATTCTCCTCTGATTACAAAGCTTCTGGATTTGGCTCCAGAAGAACATCAAGTACTTCAGAAGAAAGTTTTAGTTTATCATGGCGATTTCTTTGTTTTTGTAAGTTTATACTTGAAATCATAGTGTCCATGTCTTTAAAATATCCAGATTGTTTTGCCTCTGGTTTGTCTGGAGTGGTATTGTCTGTAGTGTTTCTAAAAAGTTTATTTCTTGCTTCAGATCCTTCTCTGAAATAATCTACTGGTAATGAAGTATTTTCCATTATCTGTCACCCATGGACACAATATTTATGTATGGTTACTGGAATTGAGTACCAGGAGTACTTTACCATGTATAGCTTAGCAGTTGCATGACAATAGTCTTCAAACTTTTGTGCATCTATCTGGTATTGACAGGAGGGGCAAATTAAAAAGATTTAAAAACTTTTAATTAAGTTTTCATCAACATCTGTAATTATAGAAAAACATTTGCTGTCTTTAAATGCTGTACATGCAGTGTTGTTGTCACTTGTACTACTGAATCCATTAAGTTCTGTTTTGTCCACATGTAAATGTAATTACGTTAAAAAAGGTTCGTGTAACAATTTTTTCCTGCTATTGAATGTCTTTATTTTGGGTCCCCCTTAACTTGCGATTTACATGTCATATTGCCAAGTATTTGGTTTGGGGTCAAATGATTTTGTAGTTTTCAAATCCTTAATTTCGTTAAAATTTCGAGGAGTGGCACCGCATATAGAACAAGCCTGACTTGATTTTGTATCGGTTAGAACATTTAATACTTTATTGTCAATTACAGCCATAAAGAGATTGTATTTTATATCCAATACTTTAAGATTTGGAAGAGATTTTCAATCTATCACAGAAGCTTTTCAATTTGCAAATCACTATCTTGATTCTCCTTCAATGTATGTTCTATACAACTGACTAGAAGATGTTGATAGTTCAGGTGGTCTATTTTCACTAAAAAAAATTTTTCAGTTGGGCAGAATTTTTAGTTTTGGAGTACTTGCACCTAAAAGCTTGACACCATCTTTTGTCAAAAGTGCAACTAAATGACAAAGTTTTTCCTTTATTACCTGCTCATTTGATGAATTAATATTCTCACCAGTCGTGTTTCTTAATAAAAAATTATTGAGAACTTCTCATCTGTCACTTCCTTACAACCAGATTTCAAAAAGGTCTTTGTTCTTGAAATGATGCATATCTATAAGAAACTGATTTTTGTCAAGGATTGCAAGTAGTCTTAAGACAATTTTGTATGAAATTAAACTCTGATAAGCACTGAATTCAACCATGCAAAACTTATTACTCCCATTTTTTATGAGTTACTTTGAATATACATATTTTACATTTTACAAAACAAAAATATGTCCAAATTATTTCAGTTGTACCTCAAATACTATGGACAGACTTATGGTTATTTCCTTAGATATATTGAAATTACTTATAGGATAATAAAGCAACTTATGACAGGTCAAAGGGTTGAAAAACAAAGTGAAAGCACACTTTGAAACTTGATATATATACGAGGTTTGTTCAAAAAATATCCGACCATAATTTTTCGTGCGTAAACAAATGAAGCTAAGGAGGCGTGGTTTGGTGCATGTATGTAGGCGATACAAATGCACATGCTTGAATTTTTTCCTGCCTGCAGAAGCTGTCAGTCGCCAGCAGACCGACGATGAGTGAGGAAGTGTAAGTGAGTGCCGTCGGATTTTCGTTTTTGACAAAATGACAGAAAAACTTGAACAATGCTACTGCATTAAATTTTGTGTAAAGCTTGGTGATTCCCAAGTGGAAATGATTTGCAAGATTCAACTGGCCTTCGGGGACGAAGCAATGGGCACCACACAGTTAAGGGAGTGGTACAACTGCTTCAAAGATGGACACACATCAGTGGAGAGTGAAGCACGTTCTGGTAGGCCCTCAACATCTAGAAATGAGATCGTCATTGACCAAGTGAGGACCCTGGTGATGGCAGATCATCGAATCATGATCAGAGAACTTACAGACGAGGCGAGCATCAGCATTGAATCCATTCATTCCATTTTAACTGAGGATTTGAGCTTCTGGAGAATCTCAGCGAAGTTCGTGCCAAAACTGCTAATGATTGAACAGAAGCAATTCCATTTGGAGATCGCACAGGACATGCTGGAGACTGAACTATGATCCCAACTTCCTCAACACAGTGATCACTGGCGATGAGTCCTGGGTTTATGGGTACGACTCAGAAACCAAGTTGCAGTCATCACAATGGAAGCATCCAACATCCCTGAGGCCAAAAAAGCAAGGCAGGTCTGCAGCAATGTCAAAGTCATGCTGGCCGTCTTTTACTCCAGTGGCGTGGTTCATCACGAGTACGCACCACACGGCACAACTATCACCAAGGAGTACTACCAAGAGGTTCTGCGCCGCCTTCATGACACTGTGAGATGCAAACGGCCAGACCTGCGGGCAATTGGCAGCTCCATCATGATAACACACCAGCCCATTCTTCACATTTGATAGTTTCCTGGCCAAACACAACACCTGTGCTTCATCGAGCTCCCTACTCTCCCGACATGGCTCCGTGTGACTTCTGACTTTTCCCCAAGCTGAAAATACCCCTGAAAGGGACCAGATTTCAGTTCAGAGAAGACATGCAGAATGCGATGAACCAGCTACACGCTATCTCAAAAGAGGCGTTCCAGCGCTGCTTCCGATAGTGGCAGAACCGTTAGGAGATGTGTGTGGCAGCCCAAGGGGACTACTTTGAAGGAGATTAGTGTAAGATCGTTGTTTCTGAATACAAGTATTTTTTATGAATAAAGGTCGGATATTTTTTGAACAAACCTCGTACTCAATGACTTTCAGAGGACAACTAAAACATTCATAACAAATACCCAATAAACCTATCCCTAAAACAGAATTGAAACACTGGTAGAAAAAGTAGATGTAAGACCTTGACCTTCAGATTGTTTGCTTTCAATATTGGTGCATGACTAAGCTCATTCTAAAAATAGGGAAAAAATGGATTTGAGCTAAGAAATCGTGTCTTAGAAACCAAAATGCACTGGTTAGGGACCTGTCGACAGTCTCGGGAATCACTATAGAGACAAACGGTTTGTTGATGATTACATGAAATATGCCTATATGCAAGGCAGCTCGCTGTATGCCTTCCCTTAACTGTACAGTCCATGTTAAAATGGTAGCCATGTAGAGCATGTGCTGAACACCGTATTGGGACCCCACAATAGTGGGATAATGTACCATTTACTGACGAGTCCTCTTGCAACTTAGAGTGTAATTCTCAATGCATATAGTCGCGGAAACCCCTTTCATCCTTTTTACCCCTTTTATTTAGACCCCTTTTATTTCGAGCACTATTGATAGTAGGGCAAATTCAAATGCAAAAAAATTGCATAAGGGGACGTCTTCATATCAAATTTTGCGAACAACGAAAATTCTAATGGAAACACCATGTTTTGATACCTTAATCAGATTTTGCATTGTTAAATTAGTCTAAATGTGTAATTTCATGGCTCTACTATCTTTATATCCAGAGATATTCAATTTTAAAGTTGCTGCTGAAGGTTCCAGCAATAATCTGCCAGTATGTGGGTATATTCTAACTTCCATGGTACACCTTCCATAGTTTTTGTCGGGGTGCAGTAGCCCAGTTGGAAGTTTCTGAGAAACCCTGATAGTTTCAGAATTAATATTTTAAACTAAAATATCAATATGTTCTGTTATATTGTAGGTATCAAAACCATTGGATGTCAAAACGAAGTTTTATAATGCCGAGGTTAGTTACACTGTTTTATCTAAATCATCTAGTTAATGACAT
The DNA here is from genome assembly GCA_933210815.1 of Meta bourneti. Classification (NCBI taxonomy): domain Eukaryota; kingdom Metazoa; phylum Arthropoda; class Arachnida; order Araneae; family Tetragnathidae; genus Meta; species Meta bourneti. Next base: position 42,276,176 of record OW119934.1, read on the forward strand.
GCTCAATGAAATCTGAAATAATCTTGCTTTATATCAAGCTATCTCCAGCATAAAAGATAGCTAAATTTGCATTTTTATATATTTATTTTTAAAATGGCAACTCCTGTTTGCATTTTAAAGTGATTATATTTCTGAAAAAGAGAATGTTTCTAAAACATTGCATATTTGAAAACTAACAAATACAAGTTTTAAATAGAATTGATACAATCTCTTGTAAATGTTAAAATTCTATCCATGCCATATTGCATTAACTCATGCAATTGAATTAAAAAATACAAAGGTATTATGGAATTTTTGAAGACATTTTCTTTTTAGTATGAAAGATGAACACACATGTACATTAATTTACTTTTGTGGATCTTTTGAGGAAAATAGAGTTGGCAAGATATTGAGAAACTTTCTTTTAACCAAAAAGAATGTTCTGGTTCATAATATAAGTTGTTTATAAAATTCTATTAAAATGAGTTTTGCCTTGTCTTATAAACATATTAACATTCTGCACAGTTTAGTAAATCTGACATTTAATTGACTACAGAAGTTTTCTCACTTATTATTGGAGAATGTTTCATTAAACATAACTAGGACGCGTTATACAAATGTATCCATTAATACTATTTAGCAATAATACTATTAGCAAATGCAAAATGAAGTTTTATTTATTTGTATCTTATGTTTGTGTCAGTTTAGTGTTTCTTTATATATAATTTATAGTTAAGTTACATTTGTCATTACTATTTTTTGTTTAAAAATGTTAAATGTTCTTTATTTTTGCATGACATTGTTATCTACCTCTACATTGCATGATTCAGGATTTTATCGTAAGTTGCTTATTTTTCATTTAATTTTGCTTTTTATGCCATGCTTTCAATGTCTTGTTATCTTTTTATGATTTTATACTTTTGTATGTTCTTAAGGAAATTTAAATATTTTAAACTATTGTATTTTCTCCACTTTTAACATCTTAAGCAATAGAATTAAATAAATTTTCTGTCAAAATATTTCTCGCTATATTAGTCAAAAGTTTTTGTTTAAATAGCTAAACTGTAAATTTGCTTATTGCATTTTCCTCAAATTTCAATTCAAAGCCTTGATGTATTTGTACAATTTTTATCTGAGATTTTAAGCTGGGAATTTTCCTATTGTTAGCATCGATTTTGGAAAATTAAAACCTGAATATCCCACTGCAAATGCAGAGCTGCTTCGTACAGCTACTGAAAAAAAGTTGACCCCTTATCTTTGCAGGTTGTTCATAATGGAAAAAATTCAATGGTACCATTCTATAAATCGATAATACACAAAATTTCCTTAAGGGGTCATCTCCAAATTAAACTGCACACCAACTTCATAATTTGCAATAGTAACACCCAACTTTTATGCCACTTTTCAAATTTATGTCTAACCTTGGATACTAAGTTTTAAGTCATTTGCTCCAGCAGTTCTAGATGATGAATATGGAAAATTTGGAGCTTCTAATTTTGACCCTTATTGCTCCAAGAAAATTATAACATTCATTGAATGCTGGTATTTACCAATTGGACCGGTAGTTACTGGTTACTACTGATTGGAATGATAAAGTTCAAATTAGATTACCAGAGTTTTATTTATATCTTCAAAAATAATCTTTCTTGTATGATGAAAGTTCTTATTATGTGACTTAAAAAATTCAAACAAAATCTAATATTTCTTTCTCATATGCAGTATTAATCAGAAAATAAATATTCGAAAAATTATCAAAAGTATCCTTCATATATTTTGATGGAAATCGATTCATAAGAACATATTTTACCATATTACAAAATTTCAGCTCTTCTCGATAGATTTTTACTTTACTAGATTTATTTTGTATGTTTAGTGATTTTTTGCAAAAAGAAATAATAGAAAACAATAAAATTCTCAACTAATAGAAAAAGCAGAAGTTTTTGAATGATCATGTAAAGTCCTGAATTTATTTTCATCAAAATATATGAAGGTTGCTATTCATAGTTTGTCAAATGTTAATTTCATAATTAATACGATTTTAAAAATTAGCTTAAAAAGGAACATGTAGATTTTGTTGGTTTTTTACAACATAATAAAAAATTTCGTCCAGATAAGAAATTTATTTTGAAAGATATGAATGAAAGCCTGGGAAGCAGTTTTAAACATTATATGCTCCAAAATTTCCATGCTCATAATCCAGAAACGGCTTCACCAAATAACTTGAAATTTGATATGCAAGATTAAATTTTGATATAGATTCGAAATGGGGTGTCATCAATGGAAATTATAAAATTGATGTACAGTTTATTGTGAAGACAATCCCTTATGCAAAATTTATGCATATGAATTCATCAAAGATGTTATTCCCCATATTGAATGGTACCTTTACATTTGCTGTACTTTGAAGAATGCATGAAAATATAATTTAAAAATAAATATTATTTAAAATTAAAATACTTGAGATATTAATTATTAACATAATTATTTTATCAACTAAATTTATAAACACTTTAGACCCAAAATGTACCTTACATAGCAATTACTGCATTTTCTGAAGTGTCTAATTTCAAAGCTTATGATTAGACCTCTGCTGTTTTCAATGGAAACAACCAAAAAGATTGAAAACATGATTGTTGCCTTTGGTAACATGAAATGGTGCAACTAGTAATGAATAAAAGATAATTGCCAAAATAGGTTCACAATGCATTGAATCTTACTAAACATCAAAAAGATGTGGAGCAAAGTATTTTGATTTTTGATACTGTAGCTATATTGAAAAATGTATTACAGCGGTGGAAATGTTTTCATGTGTACAAGTGGTACCCTTTATTGTTTAAAATTTTCCTATATAAAAGTATTTTTGTAAAATATTCACTCTACTTCGCATTACTCTTATATATTCTCTGCTTGGAGTCAGAGGTTGGCTTTCTGGTTTTGGGTAATCAGGCTCTGAATTTAAATCTTAGTATGGGAAAGAATGTTTTTACTGGTTCTGCATCCACTTTCAAATGTAGGTCTCTTCCTAATGAGTCCTTAAGTAGCCAAAATTGACTTTATACCTTCAGATCAAATAATTTACTTGGAATATTTTAAAACTCACCATCTGATACCTATGCCTCTGATAAAAAAATTTGTCTTGCTGTTTCTGGATATAAAATCATACTGTTTCCTAAATTTGCTCAATAATTGAAAATACACTTGAGTCTGGAGAATGAACTTCTAATTACAATTTTTTCTAATTAATTAATATCAGGGGAACCTAGAACTCTTGCGTGATGATACACAATCCCTATTTAATTAAACGCTACTTCCGATTTAGTGAATTTTTTCTGCAGCTGTATGTTTGATTTTTGATGAGGAACAGAAAATACTTTCCTATTCTTTTCTGGTTTCATAAATGACTTAATTACCCGTTATGTTGCTCCAGTGCGATGTTAATTAAAATACCTACCTTATAAATGACCTATTTTCAGATTATAAAGGTAAGAGTATATAGCATATTTTACAACCAGGGCACAGAGTGTACAGCAATCCTTCCTTTGTTTGATCCATTAATATGCTTTTAATCACCATTTAATGCTTTATCAGAAGATAGCAATTTCTGAAACAGATATCTTTAGGAAGAAATTATACTAAAAACTTCCCCTCTTATATATATATATATATATATATAAACAATTTGAAAATAATTGAAAGGTAGAAATTCTTTTGGAATGTAAAATATCTATTTCCCTTGAAACTTAGCTTTACTATATATTCATTAAAATTGTATTCTTTCCTATAAATTAAAATTAAAAATTTGTACCCTTAAATATTTATTTATTTCTATGCATGTTTAATATTGTATGGATAAAGCTTAACCTTTACACTACGACGCCCAAATTTCGTTACTCGCATCTCAGAATGGCAGATTTCTCTTGACTTCCTTCCCCCTACAGAAATTGTGAGAGAGTCGTTGACAGCTCGTAAATGGTGATCGATGTCAGCTGTCACTTAAAAGAGGGATAAAATCTTCGGTACTGCATCTGTACCGAGCCGCTCTAGGAAGGAAAAATCTCACGGTACGACTCTTATACCGCCTGTAGTCTGAAGGTTTAATTGTGAAATCTGAAAGTAGTTCAATTAAAATTGTTATGACAAAAAAGTATCTTATGAGTACTTTATAAAACAATTTGTTTCATATGAAACATGAATTAGTGATCTTACTTTTTCAAAATATCTTGGATCTTCACTATATGGAAACTCAAATATACTTAGCACTTTCCTTTTTTACTTTTGAAAATGTAAATGAGTCTTGGACCTTTTGACCTGTATACTGTGCTTGATTTTTAAATCAAACATGCTTGTGTTTTCGTATCTGTCAGATGGGCTGAATGTTTTTATAATGTGCTGGGGACCAGTGAATTCACAAAGAGTGACTCAGCACTGCACTACCAGGTGTGTTTGGAAAGTATCTTGTATGTAAATTTATTTTAAAAGCACTATGATTAAATTTTTTTTCATTCATCTAAATGACATTTAAAGTAAGGTATGAATGGGAAAATTTAATGAGTTTCAGTTTTAAAACATACACATGTGATACTTATTTTTAAAAAGATTACACGTTAATCTGTAAATCCAACATTCATGTATTAGTATTTATATTTTGTATAGATACTCTTATAAGAAGTGTTCTGTTAATGAATTGCATCATTACCTTACAAAATATATGTAAAAGGTTTGTAAGTGGAAAATGATAACTCGAATATTTCCTACTGTGTTTTAAATTACATTAATTATATATTAGTGGATTTGTTTTATAATCTTAATTTGAATTGTAACAATCGAGCATGTGTAGAGTTGTTTTTATGGCTCAAGGGCCAGATCTGGTCAACACCACCAAGAAATGTTTTTGTCAAGTAAATGATATACAGATACGGAAAGTTTTTAGTAACAGATGCGAAATACAATGACAGTAGTAACAGGAATCGAACCTGTGCTACCTACAGCTTGCAGGCTACTTCTGCAGTGGGCAAACCCACTGGGCTTTCTTATTCATAAGGGATGTCTTTTCTCTGCTTGAAATTTGTTTTTACTATATGGTGAGTCTTTAATTCTCATGTCTTAGAAAGATGGAAAGTAGATGGGAATTCTAACTATAATTGTAAATAATTTTGTCAAGCAGATCTATACTGACCTGCTTAAACTTGATATTAACCCTTTTGGGTGTAATCTTTCTGCAATGCCCCTCCTATATTATTTACATTATAAATTTTATAATAGTTGATAGAGATTTTGAAGCAATTTTATTTGTCATCTGTTGTCCTTATTAATTATAAAGTTGAGCAGTTAAATCATTAGAGTGTAGATGAGCTATTATAATTTATTTCATTCTACTTTCTGACACCAGAAAACATACAAAACATTGCCTGTGGTACTGGTATTACTACACTTTTAACTAAATTATGTAAAATAATTGTAATCTAAATTGTATAATATTTTCATTTTACAAGCTTATTTTACATTTTCATTATATGATTATTTGTGTCATTAAAAAACAATGAATGTTTTGGTTATGTTTCCTTTCCACATATTTTTATTTACTATTGATTCATAAGTAGTTTTAGGTACATTTTCAATTTCAAACATCATCTGTTTGCAGCATTTCCGTTAGTCTTAACTTTCACATTTTCTGCATTTGAGAGACAGAATAATTTTGATGAATAATTTTGACGTTCATCTAATTTTTATCTTTTACATCACTTGAATGCAGATCAATAACTGTATATACCTTTATTTGAAATGTGTTTATCTTACACAGATTTTTAAATAATCCAAGCATTTATTGTTACAAGATCTAGGATAAAATGTATTGGTTAGCTACCTTCTAAATCCAGTTTTCATAGAATTAGTTTTTGTTATTTGATCAATCATGTCAACATCCCATTTTGTTCCATTGGAGAAACTGTTTCGAGTGTCTTTTCTATGTTATAGTATTTGTATGAGGAAAATGTTTGATCTTTTTATTGCTTCTTACCTTGATTTAATAATGGAGGGTGTACCAATACTTTTCTATTTGTATACATTTATGAAATCAAAAATGTCTGATTTTAAACTCTGAAATTTCTCTTTGATCTTGATTTTTAATTTCTACTAGGCTTGATTTATTCTTTTCCAGTTGTGTCTTATTCTACGTTGTATTGCTCCAGTGCTACATTAATTCAACTCCTACCTCTCTTATTCTAGCAATATGAAGAGGTTACTAACTTTTGTACCTCTTCATTTGTAACATGTCTTTTATTTTATGATTCTATAAGTTTTCCTATCTGGTAAAGATTGCTTTTCTCTAACTGAGGAAATACTGCTTTTCAATCAATTGCAATATAAAACTTCAACCCCATTTATTTGGTTTAGATGTAATACATTAGGTTATGAAGCACAATATTTTACAGGGAAATGTTTGTTGATTATTTTTCTCTGAGCTTATAATTCCAAATGTCATGACCTATAAATCAATTCCAAAGTTCATAAGTCATTACAAATTTGTTTTGGGGAATGTACTGATTTTCAGTGAAATCTTAACTCAAGGTTCCTCATAAATACTAAAAATCAAGTATATAGGGAAACCTGTGAATGAGAACATGTTATATGAAATTAATTCCTTTTAGAATTTTGCTGAGTGTCAAAATGACATCAGCAAACGTTCTAGGTGAATCTAGTTGTAGAATTTCTTTAAATTGAATTATACAATAAAAATTTCAGAAAACTCACAAAAGAAATCGATAAGATGCAAATGAGCGCTGGTAATTTCGTTGCTCGCATTAAATTGTCTTACAAGTTTGACTTGAATTTTTTGACTCGATATGGTCCTTCAGCACGAGAAATTATGATCTGCTGGAAAGAGGAGTACCTTCAAGAATCATCACTAAATACAGATTTCTGGAACCACTTTCGACGACAATATTCTTTCACTGATCATCTCCAAATATGGAGGATGCTTTTATACCTACCTCTGAAGCCCTGGTGCCCAACTTGAATTTATAAAGTAAACAAACCTGAATAATTGACTTTGACAGTTATATTGAGATCACGTTTCAAAACTTTTGAATTAATAATTTTCACAAGTGTTATATACCGGTTAATTCTCTGTTAAATAAGCTTTTGTTTAAGCCTACATAACTACACTTTTAATTGATAGAGTGCATGTGCAATTTGAAAATGACAAATCTTAGAAACTCAAACTTTCTTGGTTACCTTGACCTTTATTCGCCTTTTGGAATCTTTAGTAGTCATATTTTGAAGTTTTTAAATTTTTGACTAAATTTGAGTTCTGTTACGAAACCTTTTTTAAATAAATTTAGCAGAGCATTTTCACTCAAAAACTTGTGAACTTGATCAATTTTTAGTGTGAAACTTTATTTTAATATTCTTTGGACGAACATTTCTAGAAATATGATTCAAATAATTTTTTATTTTAAACTGTTACTGTCATAGAGTAAACAAATATCATTTTAAGAAAGTAAAAAGTTATAAAACAATGAATTAAAGGCATAATACATTTTTAGATTTAATGTTGCATACTCTAAAATGATATGAACCCAGATATTTGGAAGAAAACATACTAAAACACTACAAACCACTAAAAAATTTCATTGCTAACCTACAATATTGATTGATATTGCTTACTGTTGAGAAAAAAAATTTCTTTTGTGTAGTGAAGACCTTTCAAATAACTTCAATTTCAACAATCTATTGAAAAGTGTTCATAAAATCGCTGAATTTGTTTTTTCCTGGAAAAACCTTGGAGTTTTGGTGCAGGGACTGAATTTTTGTAACTATAGCTCAGAAACAACATTCCTGCAAGCCCTCAAATATCTACATATGTTCTTAATCAGTTTTTCTCAAAATTTATTTTCTTGTGAGGTTATATTTTAACCCTCCTGGTGGTTGTCTCAATGAGGTATCTTATCATTGGAAGAAAACTGTCCAGATCTTAATCATAAAAAAATCAGCAATATCTTGATGACAAGATATCTATTGGGAAAATTAGTCAGATCTTGATGGAGAACCATTTGGAGGGTTAAGTTATATGTACAGGTAGCCCTCCTACAACACTGTTTCGCTCTAACACGATAGAATAAATTGCGGGGACCCTCGTATAGCACTGTAACCTATAACACGGTTTTGCTCTAACACGATAAAAAAATTACGAAAACCTTTGTACAACACTACTTCTACAGTACTGGATATAACTTGTTTAACATATTTAAAAACTAAATTACCTTAAAATAATGACTGGAAGGAATAATGAACTATATTGCCTTTACGTGAAAATATATAAATAAATTATAATTTACGCATTTATAACTATTCCGATGTTATAGCGGAAAGCGTCATGCACAAAATGCAGACCCTTCTGCTGAAAGAAGCCGAAAATTCAAAAGGGAGCTGCAAAATTGTCTAATCTTCATACCATGAAATCTACAATGACCTTGTAAGAACCAGCAAACAAACCAAAATTACAGATTTTTTAAAGAGGATAGAAGGTGCAAAAAAATCTAAATGAAGAAGGTTCAGAAAGTGAAGGTGATATCGTTCAACCGAAAAAACGTTCTCGTTTTTCCGAGGAAGAATTTTCCGTTCCCGAGGAAGAAATTTATTAAATTAAGGTTACATTAAATCAAAATAATATTTTTTGTTTTGTGTTATACATATATTTTTAATAAAAATTAAGTTGCTTATATGGAATTTAAAAAATGTTTGTTTTTGATAGGTTTTCGGAACGTAACCCCCTTTTTGTACTCGCTCTGGGTCTCGCATAACACTGTTTCACACAACACGTCATTTTCTAGGAACCTATCTACCATGTTATAGGAGGGTTACCTGTATATTTCAATTTTATTCATCATTCGTTTCGCATGATGGTACTAGTTTTATTTCCTGTGAATATCAGTTATTTACCGAAATTATCTATCTTTAGGTTATTAACTTTTCCTACTGAATAAAAAATAATAGTTAATTTCCCATTATATTCGATAATTGAGCCTGAAATCAGATTTAGTACTTATTAAATGTAATTTCAGGCATAAGTGTCAAAGGAAGTTCAGTGTCAAATAATTCTGATGCAGAAATGAAATTACTTTTATTTTTGTGTCTATTTTATAGCACTTATAAGGATTTTGCATTTAAAAAACAATGATTGACAGTTACTATATTTGTTAACAATACTGCTGTCACATATTTCCTTAATAAGAAATACATGATCCATAGACATGGGATAACTTAAAAAAACACCAATAAAAGGCACTATTAGTCATCACATTAATTGTTATATTGCTTAATTTTCAGTTTGATCAAAACTTTGATTTCTAATTTTGGGCCTTTCCAAATGAAATCCAGGTGGCTATGCTACTAGTTTCCACTGAACTGAAAAGTTGCGCTGTACTTCAAAATTTTGAGTCTACCGAAAACGACTTCCAGAAATATTTTCAGCTATTGAACTGCTGATCTAAGTTTGTAATTGTGAGGGACTACCTCAATGGAGAAATTAAAATTGAAACCTAAAAGATTAGCAGTTTTTCCCCATAGTCTAAGGTTGGATATATTTTTAACAAACCTTGTTCAAAATGGAACATTTCAAATCATAATCATTGCAGCTGTATAACATTCAAACATACTTCTAAAATGATGCTTGTTACCAAGAATCAATAATATGTCATTATTTAGAATCAAAATCAACAGTGAAATGACTTTAAAAAAATCAACCAAATTTTTTGTAGTGCATCCAAAATCCAGTGTTTCCCCTTAGTTTACATATTGCAGTGAAGCACTATTTAGTACAATTTATAATATTAATTACTTCCTGTTTTTGGACTGTCATGTGGTCTATCTAGGAATAAAAGAACCCATAGAAATTGCACCTGACTGCCATCTTTTAGACAATGGTCTTACTACTAATTGACAGTAATCAATAATATTGTGATGTATGGTGATGTAGTTCACACCATAGGCAAGTAAAAGTAATAATATTTTATTTTATGTTTTGTAGGTGCTTATAATGTTGCTTTTATTTTCTGTTTCTAAATAGTGGCAATTAAAAATGCTTTTCTTTTTAAATGTTTATAAAATAATTTGCACATTGTGTGTGGCATTCTTTTCAAGTAATGCCCAGGGTTTATGCTTGGCTTACCTTATATACACATTGGCTCTGGTAAAATAAATTTAAAAAGAGAAGAATCAAATTTGAAGAGCGCAATACCAACTACACGGTTTCAGGTTATTTTTATGTAAACTGCCTCCCTGCAAAATTATTCCTAGTTTGAATAAGTGTCCTCTTTATCTGGATTTGTTAGTTTGATGATTTTATATATTTGGTATATTTTAATTTCTAATTGAGGAAATAAGGTATTCAAGGAAAATTTCTGTTTTGTACAACCTACTCCTTATAGTCAAATTTTATTTGTTTGTTTTTATTTTCCACTATAAAGCAATTAACACTACTAAAAATAATTTGTTTATTTTCTCTAATTCATGTTACTTGAGCTTAGTCCACTTACAATGTAAAAATAACAACAGGCCAGCTAGGAAATTAACTTAAAATAGTTCCTAGGGTTCTCAGTTTATTTGCAAAAAAGGGGCTTTTGAATGAATTTATCTTGCTTCTGTTGGTAAACTACTAATGTTTCCTTACTCTATATACATGCTATTTTTGTGTTGTCAACGATTTACCTATTTTGATATCTTGTCATGATTTATGTTTAACTTAGGGAAGAACTGAGTTGTAAAAATGAGAAAATTTAAATGATAATAAATGTTCTATAGTTTTAAATTAAGTTACTTTATTGCCATAACGTTTCTGTTTTTTCTACATTCACACTATTAAAGTTTCGTATTTAAATTTACCTTTAAATGTTATTTTATTTATTCTAACAAACACATAGTCTTTTACAGGTCCACTAAAGTAATAGTTTTAATTAAATATAGATGTTTTTCTATGTATACTTTTGGACTTCTGAGTAGGGTTTACCAAACCAACAAAATTCTGAAAAGCCGTATCTGTTCAGCCATTTCAGCTCCAATTCATTTGTAATTTCTAATTAGTAAATATTTTTCAAACTATTATGTTTATTTAGTATTTATTCATGTAATAGGATTATCTCAAATTTTCTGAGATGCCCATATTTTTCCCTGTGAGCAAATTTAAGCTTTGGTTCCTGCTAGAGAAAAATTAAAATGCTGAAAGGATGTAGACTGTTCACCACAAAACTTGAAAAATAGAACTTAAGCTAGCTGCATATAGTAGATTCTCTCCCTTCCCCTCTCTCACACACACAAAAAAGGAATTTCCTTATTATTTGGCAATGACAGTCAGGTTTATCAATGCAACATGTGACTGTCAGTCGGAAGGTGTTTCAGAGCTTCCTTGAGAGTTCACTTCTTTCGTTTCCAGTGTGGAAACGACTTTTGGGACCGGGCAAACAATACCTTTGTCCGAAACAAACATACAAAAACAAAATTCATGTATTTAAAAATTTTAACATTTTCATTAATCAATTATTCACAACATTAATTATCAATTGTGATTAATTAATGATTGTAAAAAGTTATTTTAGATGTAATTTTTAACTACAGATAAATTACATTAACAAAATGGAATTTACCTTCACTCACATATGGACATGTCAAGTTTGGCCAAATGTTTAACGAAATGTTGATCAACCTTAGTTGCTTAATCTCAATTGTCTGAAGGTATTAATGGTTTAGATTTAGTTTCAAATGTAAAAGGCTACTATACTTTTTAGGTCGAATTTAACTTTGCAATGAGATTTTATCTAGATAGCCATGTTCTTTGCATGCCTTTTCTGGTATGTGTATCTTATGCTTATGGCTGCAATGAGAAAGACCTGGTGAATCTCAACAAAAATAATCGTTACTTATTTAACCTTTCTGTGAAGTCAAGATACATGAAACATTTTCCCCTGAGAAAATCCAAAAGATTCAAAGATTTCTTTCCAGAAATGCAATCTATAGATAGTGGCACTCGGGGGACACTGACCCTGTCATTACACTTGCATATAAAGTTTTACAAAAGCTTTTAACATTACTATTTAACTGCTTCTGTAGTAGGCATGTTTTTATTTTATAGCATCATAATTTTATTCGATTTGTGTTTTAAAATTACATTTATTCCTCTTTAAGTATGAAATTATAATTTAGAATTAATTTGAATCTGGGTATTTTATTTTCAGGTAGAAAAGGTAAATCTCATTATTATTATGTTACTCATTTGGATAATTCAAGATCTACTTATACTAATATGAGTAGTGAATAATGAACTAAATTGAATCATCAGATACCTCTATAATAAATAGTTAGTATTATTCATAATACTGTGTTAATTCATCTTATGGTAAGTATCATCATATTGCATAGCTAATTAACAAGCATGCCAATTTGGAATTAACAATCTTCCTTTCAAAGCCTATCTCAAGAGCCTAACAAAAACAATCTTAACAAATTTAATTATTTAAATGTCTACTTTTGTTTGCATCTTTAACATAATTAAAATGTTGTTCCATCTTGAAATATTGGCTGATATGGCCTCATGAAGACTTTGTTATAGTAGCAAATGACTTAACATTATGATACATTTTTTGCAGCCGACTAAAATATAGTGTTAGTTATTATATTAATTTCTGAAATTAATTGTACTTAAAAATTCCTTTTTTAGTTATAAAGGCCTGGGTGGGTTGATGCTTTCAACTTCATAAAATTATGTATGGATCTGTAAAGAAATATGCTCCTGAAATCATAGAATAGTATACAATCATTAGGAACTCAAATCAAGGATTAGTCAAGCTCTAGTGAGTTGGCATTTGAGTCGCATGGCTTTGAGCTAATATTTGTTAAATTAGGTGGCAAGTTAAAGATAAACAATGCTTCCACAACTGCCATCTTTAGCAGTTTCTGGCTCCAAGTTCCAAGACAAGCAAAAGCAGTTATTAATAATGAAATAAATAATTTTCTGGTTAATCACCATAATGATTTTGTGCATGGAAGCTCATTCCTATACCGAGCTTACCAATTTTTCACAAGGAATTTCCCGAAGTTACATGCCTGCTTGCCAAAGCCACGCTATAGTAGGGACTTGAGGGAAAATAAGAATACAAATTTTCCCCTTTGTTTTTGTAGAAATATGTACTTATTTTTCATTTTATGAAGTTCATTAAGTAAAGTTCTAAAAAGCACTGAAATATAACTATTAAATGTGTTTATGGATTTTCTCAAACTAAAATAAAAATCAAACCCTCCTGTTCATGATGGTACAGGATTAAAGGGATATTAAAGAGGTTTGTTTAGTGGTAAAGAAATACCTACTCAAAAATTTTAAAATCTTTTCTATTAGAAAAATTATGCATTTTCAAAAATATTAAAAAAATTTCATCTATTTGTATTGAAAAGGAAACCTTGTTACAGATGCCAAAGTCTGGGAAAAATTAGAGTTTTGTAATACGATTGATGATGTTCTGCATAAACAAGTTATAATTTATGACAATTTTTTCAGCAATTGCATATTAGAAACAATTGAAAATTGAGCTAAAATTATTTTGGTCAATTTTCTTTTGTATTGAGTTAAAACCTTGATTATCTGAGCTTCGATTAACTAAATGTGGGTATTATCCAAGCCGGAATTGATACTGACTCAAAAATTTTGTTCTGAAATATCTGTTCTCCCTTCTTTTTTGCCCTTGCCTTTTCATATGCATTTTCATTTTTCCTCCCTCGTTGTCTATTATCTGTTGATTTTTTCGTATTGTGTTTGGTGTGGTTTGTCCATTATTGGACCTTGCTCCACAAAATTTCAACCAACCTTGCTTTATGAATCTTTTGGTAGCAGTAGTAACATGTAGCACAGTAAAGTTTTCTGTATTTTGTATTAGCTGATTTTTGTGTTACCACTGTATTATCCTAGATGGTTTCATTCTGCATTACCTCGGATAATCAAAATACTTCTGTACTTATTAACTTAATGAATCAGAACAGATATTCTCTTCAAGTTCTGAACCATCTTCAAAGAAATATTCATTGCCACTTTTTTTTACCTATTACCTATACTTTAAATCTTTACAACTATACTTTCTCTACAAAGTTTCATTCAATAAGTTTACAGTCAGAAACTTTATTGGGATTTCTTTTCCTAGATTTCCTTACATGTAATCATTCTTAATTTGTTATATCTTTCATTTATCTATTTCATGTTATTCTATTCCCAATCCCTCTTTCCCCTTTCACAGCATTTCTTTACTTGAAGTTGTCTGTCTTGCGTTTGGCACAGCTTGACCAAATATGGCCCTTGTGCCATAAAACTGCAAAACAACCAACCTTTCACATAATGTTTTAGTTCTATAAATAGTCTTACAAATAAATTTTATTAATGTAACAAGACTTACAATTTCAATGAACATTAGTATACTGAGTGCCATGAAAAAAGTTCTTACATTACCTTTATTTTTTCAACTATTAGGCAAGCTGCACATTGACCAAACATGCAATACAAACATCTGATGTGCATACGTATTTCATTTGGACTGAAAACACGGCAATATGCACACATTTCATGTTCATATATCTGCAGTGGCAGTGAACTAATGTGCAGGTTTGTCTTATTTGTAGGTAAATATGTCCAATTGCAAAAAGCCTCAAATAAAGTTACAACTGATCGTTAAACAATTGTAAATCAAGTAATATGTTTGTCTGAATAATACAAAATTTATCCTGTTTTCTCAAATCCCAAAATTTCCAATTACATTCAAACCTTGAGAAGATGAATTTCACAGCACCATAAATTCATATGAACATGATATCCAAATACAGAAAAAACAATAAAATATTAACGTATTTACATTTCTTACAGTACAATTCTTGGTTCACAGATAAAGGGTATTCTTCATCTTTAAGATTATACAGATAATTTGATTATACAGATAATTTTTTATTATACATATGATTCTTGATTAAACAGATAATTCTTGATTGCACATATTTCTTGATTACTCAATTTTTGTCTTGAAATAGTCTTGTCGATTTTTGTGTTTTTTCTGTGACATTCTTTAAGGAAATCTTTGATGTAGTCAATGCTGTTAATTGAGCAGATGAATTTCCACTGCCTAACAAAAATCGATGAACGATTTCTAAGACAGCAATAGGGGGCTTTTTAAGGAGGCACGCTTATTTTTCGATCTTCATCAGAATCTTCATTTATTCTTCACTCTTCCACAGATTAATCTATAATTTCGGAGTCACTTAATGTTTCTGATAATACGATTGAAAAGAATCCGTTTGCTCTTAAGTATCGAAAATCTAACCAGAGATTAGGGTAGCCCTTATTCTTAAACGAATGAGTTAACATTTGAATATGCATTTTGACTGGAATTGGAATTTAGTTTGTATTATCAGTAATTCTTATTAAGTGAGTTCTTAATGTGAGGTTTGACTACTGAATTCCTTTTCATACATAAACATGCAAATCCCATGTAACATTCAAAAGAAAAATTATTTTTTTATGAAGCTTAGTAAGTCTTTGTGGATTTGTGCAGAATATATTGTCAGCAGAGGAGAAATTCATTAAATGAAAAAAATTGAATTATACAGCTGTTTAAAGACTTATTTTTTAGGTCAGATAATGAAAACAGACTTCAATCATGATTTAATTCATGAAAATAAGTATTTAGTGTCTCCAAAAAAATGTTAATGAATTTCTGCTCTAAGTCAACAATGTACTACATTCACTACAGCAAAGTTATTAAAATGGGAGATCTTTTAATTTTACATCTAACTAGTGAATTCATTTACATTGACTATTCTGTTAATTGAATCTAAATTCAAGCTATAGATGCTGACTGATATATATTCTAACTTCTGCTTTGATCAATAAATATCAAATTTCTAGCAAAGGTAGAGAGCTTAAGTGTGCTCCTAATATTTTTTGACGCAATGAGTTGCATGAAAATAGCTTTATGAGAAAAGTTTCCTAGCATGTCATTCCCTATCCTAGCCCTATGTTCAATTTTATCATCTCTACTTTTATAATTAAAAGGAAGTGTTTGTGTCTGTGTGGTGTCCAGACGAATCTGTAGCACTTGCAGCCTTTGGCACACAGGTAGTCCTAAAGGTGACTACCTCAAAGCCTGAATTTTAAAATTTAATCTAGAAATTTTTTAAATTTATTTATTGGCATATTTTTATATTATTTGGTTCCCTAAGAATGACAACAAAGTGAGAGATCACACAGCTTCTGCTCTTGGCAATAAGCCAAGGTTCTGTTTACTTTCTGAAAGGGATGTCTGATAAGGCAGTCGTGTAAATATCTATGCAGCTGCGGACCATCCAAAGTATTCAAAGCACTCTTGATTAATTAATTTTTTGTATTGCTTTTTGTTTGGTATTTTTTGAAAATAGTATATATATGGTTATTTCATCACTTACTTTTGAATTTGTACCATTTCTGCAATTTTGTTTATTACTGTTTATATAATTTGGTTTTGATTTTGCTGACATTGTAATGGGTTTTTTTCATAACTTACTTTTGAATTTGTATAATTTCTGTATTTGTATAATACAAATCTATCTGCACTACATGTGACACAAATGAGGCTGTGAACTACACAACAGAGTTTTTAAACACATTGGAGCCATCTGGAGTACCCTCGCACATATTAGAGCTAAAGATTGGGGCCTGCAATGGAACAAGTCCATCAAGTGCTGATGCTGAATATTATTGAAGCCACCATCATGACTGGACATGCCAAATGGAAGAACATTCAACATAGTGTATCATGAAACTCTCTAAGCAAGAATCAGTAAGGTGGAAGGAATGAGGCGACATGGTCGTGTCATGTCGGGTGGTGGTAGGACTCATTCTTAAAATTATTTTTTCTTTTTAATGTTTTCAGAATCAGTGAGGACATAACAAGAATGATGTCATGGGAACGCCGTGCGGGTACTGCTAGTTCATAATATAGCTATAGAAAAGCATCAGTGAAAATCCGACAGTTCACTCTTTCTGTGTTCTTCAATCCTTCATAGTGTGATCATAAAGGCATGAATATTAATGACCAAAAATCACATTTGTATTCTTAAATCTGAAAATATGACCTAAAATATTTTTCTGACTTATTTCCAAGATGTTATGCATTGCCTTTTGCTATGTTTTCAAAAAATTAATCAAGATTAAAAGGTTTGAATATCAGTTTAAAGATAACAAAGCAAGGTAAGAAAGGAAATTTAACATTTTGTATTTGCTAAACTGAATGACAAAGATGGTGTTATGTAAGTGATTTCTTACCTATCAAAACTGCCACACATGTTACTAAACATGATGCAAATTGTGGCATGGATGAATGGGGCATTCATCAAAAAACCTCTCATGGGGTTTACTTTCTTCAAGTAACCACAGGTTTCAAAACCCCATGTGCCCAGTGATCCTAGTACCCTTTCTGTTTTACCCTTGCCTATTCTTCCTCATTGTGGTTACCTCTTCTGGACTCCCTTTAAAAAGCTGTTTTACCACTGTTGCTTTCAACTTCTATTGAGGATTGATTATTCACTCATGTTTCCCATGTGTGGAGACCTGTGTCCCAACAACCCTGAAACAGGAGTCTTAGTAGTTGAGGGGCAACATACCATCCCAACACAGTTCTTTGTCCCCACTTCAAGTATATGAGAGGTGCACATCGGTCACGCGCATTAGTGTGGCTGGTTGACTTGATTTTGTCATCAATGTGGGATCAAGCAATCAGTTGCTCTTGGAGCAGCTCTTGTATGAATGGATCTGAGCTGTTAGCGTATATACCCTGTTAGCACTGATGTAGAGCTCATGAATCTTTCCCCTGCAGAGTTTAAATTTCACTTTATCATGACGAGTAATGATTTTTGATATTGAGGGAGTAACAAATTGTGCAGTTTCTCCACTAAAAATGCATGTTTTATTGTTAAACTCAATAAAGCAAGAAAATGGTTTCTTTTATGTCTCCTTATCTGATCAATAAAACGATACACTTTATATGTGGCACCCTCTGGAGGTTTACTTTCTTCAGATAAACAGGCATCACAACCGCGAGATACCCTATTGATCTCTTTGTTCCCTTTCCATTTACCCTTGCCTTTCCATATACTTTCGCCTTCTTTCCTCCCTTTTATCTTGCAATTTTGATTGCTTTATTTGGTTTTGCATTTGCAGCTTGTCCTTGCAGTATAAAAGTCAAAAACTAACCAACAGTGTGTGGCGACACTCCGTTGATAAAGAAACTTCATTCAGGCAATCTTCTGGTTAAAGTTTCTTCACAACAATCTAAGATCTTAAAGAGCTGCTGCTTTCGTTGCTTTCCTTACATAGCCCTTCTGTTATTGTATCTCTCAGTTTGCCCTCACAAGCTATAGGAATACAAGTACAACTTGATTATCATCTGTACCTGTATGTACTCCAATGTAACCATTTAACAACCTTGGAACCTTCGTGAATCAACTTCAGGGACCTTTTATCATCCTCAGTGACTTTAATGCTTGCAGAGTGCTTTAAGGAACTATGTGATGATCTATCCTGAACCTTTCATGCTAATTGACCTTGCCATCTGTTCTACTGTTTACCTTTTTTCTTTTTTGTCAAAGCTGACTTGTATAACAAATCAATTCCATATTTTTTTTACTCGTTCCACCCATCACATTACATTTATAAAGTAGCCAACTGAGATTTTACATTTTAGGCCACTGTTATGATGCAGAAGATGGTGCTAAAATGAAGTGTTCCTTATAAATTACCAATAATCCATAAGTCAACAAAATGTTATGATAAAAGCTGATGTGGCAATCCTTAAGAAATATCCATATGCACTGTTAACCTTTGTGAAACACTACTGCAGTAATGAAATTCCACCATAAGGTGTGGGGTATTTTTGGCGATATCTCATATTTGCTAATGTTATTGCCTTGAAATAGGTAAAAGCGAATACATGCTGAATATGCTATTTTATCCATATTAGCAGTGTGTTTTATGAACATTTCATCTATTTCATGGAAGAAAATTAGCATTGCATCCCTGAGGTTATCAAAACAGTTGCACCTACTTTTTTCAGCTTCCAACTCTTCACACCTACTTGGAGGCATTTATACATTTAAAATGCCATATAGTATCCCACTGAAAAAATTTTGACTCCTCTCAACTGGATTGTTTTACTGAAAAAGAGTCAAAATGACTACACCTGGTCCTGATGGCATTAACTATCTCTAACACCTGTCATGTCGTACCCTTCTAAGCCTATTGCGACTTTAAAATTGCATATGGGAGGAACCTGATTTTTCTTTGGCTTGGAGACATGCTATTGCTACTATTCTACCCTTCCCTAGACCTGGAAAGGACCTACCAATCCAAATGGCTTTTGATTTATTGCCGTTACTCCCTACAGGTGCAACATTTTAAAAAGTGGTAAATTCCCATCTCGCATACTCAACCTGGGTGAACAATTAGGACATCGGAAGCCTACAGAACTTCGTGTTATGCAACGCTGTACCGAAAGTCATTACTGATGTTCTCTTATTGGAACTATTTTTACAATTACCACCTAATGTACAGTCAATCCTTGCTTCAATTTTACCTTTGACGCCTCAAAAGACTGCTAAAGTAGCTGACTGCTTTCTCAAAATTACGCCTGCAGAAGTAAGTGCTGTTTCTGTTATTGGCAATTCTAGTTCCACACCCAGTGCTTCAAGCAATAACTTTGTTTTGATGCAAGAAATTAAAGAAGTTGCCAATTTTCAACATTCAAGGAGTTTTTCTCAAAAGCAGAATAATTCCGGTTACCGACATGAGATACATTTTTTCGAAGTGGTTTTCGGGATTGATCACTACAGTAGCTAACATTTTGACTAACAAAACTCAAGTTTGTCATGTGTTTCTATGTGAAAATATCTAGCTTCCATTTTCTTTGTCATGTAAAAGTCGTGATCACATTTAATGGTACACTTCATGACCTGTATGATCTTGGGTTTTGAGGGCACCTACTGATTTAATTTCTTAGCCATTCTACAGTTCCAAATTTGCATTGACTCCATCCTATTAAAGTCTCACATTCAAAAGGAGGGTGTTCCAGCAATGCCATTTTCATGATCAAATTAATCTTCATCCATTGAGGCTAATTTGTACATGGATGACCTTGGCATTCATTGCTAAGGTAAAGACATGTGGTTTGTCAAGTGACAGGTTGGGGCAGCTGTCTCATTTGACAAGGTGAAGTATGGTAATGGTATCAACTTTTCTGCCTGAAAGACATCCTGTATTCATTTCTGCTCATGTGAGCTTGAACTTGGAACTCATGACCCAGAGATTTTCCTGGGTAATGGTAGGATTGCACTGATGGACAGGGTAAGATTTCTTGAATAGTTTTCAACCAGAAACTTTCCCACTTTTACAATCTGGGTGTCTTGCTAGAAAAAACTAAATCTGTTGATGATTCTCCCTAACTTCATAAGAGAAATCATCTTTCGTTCTTAATATCTATTGAGCTATGATTCATCCGAGATTGGATTGGCTGTGCAGTAAGGTGGGCTAAAAAAGCTAAATTTTTGAAGCAATTTCTAAAAGCAAATGAAGTTTGACCGACCACCTCAAAATTGTGTTTCGTTTTTCAAAATTAAATATCTGTGAAGGAACTGTTGAAGTTATCAAATTCTGGTGTTTTGCTTTTTTCGCATGACAGTCTGATTTCACACCAGCCAAGAGGTTTTTCACACAAGCAGTCGTGTTGTCTATCTTGTGTTTAGTGCAGCTTAGCCAAATATGACCCTTGTGCCATTAAACCCAAACTTTTGTATAAGCCCAAGTTCTATATAAATGGTCCCATGTGGAAAGAATTTTCACAAAACTTGAAAAGCTCATGCACATCTTCCACTCACATAAAATACCTTTTCAATTCCTGATTATGTATCTTGATGAAATGAGGCCCAGATCTCTTCCTATCGACAGGCCCTATTGAGAAAAGCCTCCAGAATTGTGAAATTAAAATGCCATAACGCTGACCTAAAAAATTTTAGTACAGATCAATCAACACATTACTGTATCAGATTTGCCTCACCATTAAAAATAGCTGCTGAATTAGTGATTTGTAAAATATATAGACAGAAAACTCATGTGCAAAGAAGCTTACAACAGCAAAGGTATTGTAATGTATGTAAGAGTCAAGAATTCTGTAACAATTATTACATATATCCTTAGTGTTTAAGCTGGTTGGGTTCAGTTTTAAAACTCAGTCAAAATGCAGGGATAGTTCAGAATATTAGTGGTTGCTTATAGATTTGTCATCAACACTGATCCACAGAACTCACAAAACACTGAGCTTATTAATTGGATGAAAATTGTATACACTGATTCTGTGACTTTCAGCCATCTATAGCCTTACATGAATAGTGAGTATCATTGAAAATCATCTTCCACTTTCCTTGCCACACTAAAATGTGGGAAGACTATCAAGGCCATGGAGGTCTCAACTGGGTTGGGTACTTAAGAACATCTCGTTTCATGAGGAATCATACCAGACTATAAGTCATTCCAAATTAGACTACAAACGTCTCAAAAATGGATGATAAGAAATAGGTGAAACTTAGTGTGCTGCCACCACTCCTAGGTGAGTCCAGGCTTATTTCAAAAAGCTTCAAAACAAGACATCTGTATATTGCATGTTAAATAGTACATATCGTGAAGAAAACCGGTTTGAAACCTGCATAGATCGTACAAAAGTAAACTTATGTGGCCATTTGTAGAGAATTTAGGCTAAGTTTCGTTTTAAGGTTTCGCGCAAATTAGGCTTCCTAAAATAACTTAGGAGTTTCTATGAATGAAAGCCATTTTTAATTTAATACTGCTTGTGTGAAAAAATCCTTGACTGGAGCGAGTTCAGGCAATGTTGTGCAGAAAAGCCAAAATTTGAGAATTTCAACTAATGGTTTGAAAATTTCCAAATCTGTACTGCCCTTTCTAGTCAGGGCCTCTGCTGCTGATACTGGGTGGCTAGAGGATGGATGGGCAGCTAATTTGTCAATTTTTCTTGTCTGACCTTGTTTATACCAATTTTTTTGTGTGTACTTTTGTTTCTAATTTTATATTGTGTATTGTTTTTCCTGCCTGCTATTGGAAATAAATAAAAGGTTTGAGAATTTCTCTAAGATATTATTTAATTTTGAAAAACGAAGAGTTGCATGTTTTCTGAGGTGGTTGGTTAAGCCTTTTTCACTATTAGATCACTTCAGGAACTGCCCTTCGCATGGCCCATCCTTTTGATATGCGTGTGGAATACCAAAGGATGTATGCATGTGGAAACCCTGAGAGATGCCCATCTTAAAATTTGAGCAATTGAATATTTATTGCAATAGCTATTTGAAAATGAATCTGGTAGTAAGCTCTCCTGTATCGATTTGGATATTGGTAATAGAACCCAATTGCTTGAAAATAAATCAGGAATCTAAAAGTGACACAGGTGAAGCTTACAATTCCCATGATAATTTGGATTTATATTCACTGCGGATGCACAAATGTATAATGTGTTACTGGTCAATTTGCTACTAAATATTTTACATGAAATTCACACAACACAGTTTTACTAATTTTGTCATCTCCAAGTCTTATGTGTGAATTCAAGTGAGTATTGAGTAATAATGGAAAAAAAACAGAATCAATTCAGAAAAATGTAACTAACATGCAAGCAACGAAAAGTTATTCAGTCTAGAAAATAATATGCAGAAGCTACGTAAAATTACTTATTACTGTATCAATCCTGGTTTGAAGAATTTGTGTTTTAAAAAAAGTCGGATTTATTTTATTTAGATCAGATTTTTTTTATTAAATTGGGATTTTTATAATTTTAATTCAATTGCCCTCTGTTTATACATGTTTGAAATGAGACATGCAATTCACAGTGTAGTTTCTAGATGGTATAGATTTATGTGAAACATTAATATAAATGAGGGTTTAGAAAAAAATATAGCAAGATAAATGTTTGAAAGATTAAAACACAATTAAAATTCTTGTTTTTATTCTTTCATTTGAATTCTATTTTGTATTACAAAAATCTATTGTACTTAAAATTGTAAATTTTAGTAAAAACAAGTATTTTAATAGGACATAAAAAATAAGTATTTTAAGTATTAAATAAAAAGTATTAAAAAAGAATAAAAATAAGTATTAATATAGGACATATAAGGATAGGAAATAGTATACTAATATAGGACATATAGTATTTTAATAGGACATGAAATTTAATTTACCAGCCTTTTTGATACATAACTTGTCTTGTGTATAAAAGTTAAGTTAAACTGTTAAGGTGAAAATATTCTTTCTGCAGATACAGAAGTAGCAGTGATTGAAAGATGGCTTTATGAATGGTTTTCTTGTATTCTACTCAAACATTACAATATAAATAAATTTCCCCTATTCCAAAAGATATATGATACAATGTTTTTGCGAAGAGGACATCAAAAAGCATCTTGCATTTTCTCAATTATATACATGATACTAGATGACTATTTTGCTTTCCTGAATATTAAGAGGTTCTTTCTATTTAAACTCAGTTGATTTACTTCCACGGGGTTTATTGAATAGGAAGTGAGAGGGGCACTCAGTACTTGTTTGTAACATACCAAAAACAAATATTAAACAGTGCTGATTTCTTTATAAGAAATAGCAAATTCCCTCATGAAACACATCAGGTCAAATCTATACAACCTTTCCACTGGAAGAATATGTCAAAATTAACTGAAAATATTTTGCATGATGTATGGACTTGCCCTTATGTACAAAACACAACCTCTTGATAAACAGGTTTATGAGTGACTTGTTTCAGTGAGCAATATTGGTTGGTCAGGTTGTCGTTCCAACAACTTCTAGGTGCATCATAGGTCACCCAAATGGGAGAAGTAAGTACTTCCAATGAGTAAGCAAATAAGTTTAAAGAAACACCTCCAACAAGATTCCTAGGAGTCTGACCCTTTTAAATTTTTTATGATAGGGCCCATGACTAAATATAAGGGAAATTTTACCAAAACATGAGTAACTAAATGTGCACAGTGATTCAAAATCTCATCACTTATCAGAAGGGGTGCATAAAGTTCTAGGGACCTGAAGTCCTTGGGTTCTAATAATTTTATGGTTGAGTGCCAGCACCCCTCTAACATGAGGTATAAATATTACAAATATAACCATAATAATGATTTATGCAAACAAAATAGTTCCTAAACGCTTATATATGAAACACATGGTGTTTTACTTAGGCTTCCCAAATAATTTGGAAGCAAATTTTTAAACTTATGCATAAAATAACATGTATTCTGTCCCAGGTTTCTTCATTTGTAATATTAAACTTAATTAAGAAAAAGAAATTTTGAAGTTAGATTTAAAGCATGAGTTTTTAGTAAAATTTTTTAATTTAAAGCAAGTTGGTTTAAAGCGGCATACCCTTGTATCGATTGTAAATAAGGACATTAATATTAAAATACAAGACAAATTAATATTAAAATCTAAATATTGTATTGTCAAGAAAAACAGCTAATTTCCTTCTGTTTTCTAAATTTTAGTACTATATTACACGAATTTGGCAATCGATTTACTGTATCTTTCTATGGCATAATCATATTCTTGTAAAAAATATTGTAAAATAAGCTTAAATTATCTAAATTTAAACATAACAATACCATTTAGATATAATTGTTTGACTCAATTTATTTACTGGTCAAAATGACACCAATTGACGTTTTAGTGTATCGAGAGAGCCAAACATTCTAGTGTTGGCTCGTCTAGTGTTATTGTAGCATCTTAAATGTTTTAATCAATGCTTTTTTAACATCACATCACCTAGTTTATTAGATTTCTATAATACAAGAGTGTCAATGTTGAGATCTTACATTTTTTAAACTTTCTTTTAAGTTAGAACATTAGATGCCTAAATGGAATTAGTTTTAAATTACTTAAAAGTTTTTCATTTGAGTTTTTAAGGGTCCTTAAAATGTTTTAATTTTTGTTTAAAATTTTTAAATTGTTTTACAAAAGCAGTACATTTAATTTCACCTGCAGTGATTGCTTTTCCGTTTATGGATCTTGTGCCAAAAACTTCATACAACCAACCATTGTATGCAGTGATCGATGACATGTGCCCATAGACAATTTGATTATTAGGATGTCTCATCCAGTGCAGATCTTTCCTTACACTTGTTAAAGACAATTTCTGTAACACTTGACCTTGAAAAAGTATAATTACCGGGGTCTGAAATCCATCTATAGCGTCCATGAAAATTTCTTCACTTGTGCATTCTGTGAGTTGTAAACGGTGCAGGTTCAATTCCTCCCATGGTGTATTTTTTTCTGTGTCCAAAACTTTCTTTGTGTATGTCCATAACTTGATGTTGTCTGTCTTGTGTTGGGTGCAGCTTGAGCAAAAATGGCTCACCTATGCATTCACTTGTTAAACTATTTCAATCTGTTAAATGTAGCCGTAAAACCTATAAAATTATACAACTCTAAGTAAAATGTCACTATTGAATGTTTTGTTAGAAAACTAGCAATTTAATTAATAGATCCTTAACTGCTTTGTATTTTATCTCTGAACAAAGTTGCAGAAAGAACAGAAACTGATTGGAGAAAGCTGCATCCTTAATATTGAAGAAAATTTCACAAGATATTTTGGGGTTGTATTGGGTAAACTGCTTATCATGTAAGGTTTATGATCTCAAAGAATTAATAATGTCAAGAGAAAATTCACTGGATATCTGACAAGTAAATACCAAATTAATTGAGAAATAAAATTCTCTGCATTTTCAGAATATTTCTGGTATTTTCTTGCAAATGTTTCTTGTAATTGGGAAAACTATGGAATGACTAATTCTATTTTGTCCAAAAGAGATTCCCTAAGGAGAGCTAGAGAAACATCTTACAGCAACCAAAATTATATAGACCTGAGCTTTTAGTCTTACAAAAGGTTTAAGCTTGATTACCTTTTCACAAATCCAGATTGGCACTTATATCAAGGGTTTGTTTTTATTCAATTCCATTGTTTCATGATGTTATTTAAGATCTGTTTATAATATACATGCAATTTCTTTAATAATTGTAAACAACTATAAGACATTTCTGTTTTAGTCTGATGAAGTATATCTTGAAGCTCCTCTCCAAAATATTACTTATGCCCCTATGTGTTTGGAAAGAGTTGTTTTAGAGCCTTCTGCTAATTTTTCTTCACGTGAACTGAATACTGTGCAAGATAATGATGGGTACTAGTTTTGAAATTATTTAATATTGCAATGTTTTGTGGTCAGAACTTTTGCATCTTGTCCATAGTATATTTTAATTTTATTGAATAAAGCAAAAAAATATTTTGATATTCTTATTTTTAGATCCCATCCAGTATTTGGAAAAGTCAACTGCTTGAATCCCCATGACAGCAGGCAATATTTATTTTGTTTGACACCAAAGCCTGGAACTCAGACATATTCTAAATTAGTAAAAAACGTTGCCAGTATTGGGAAGCTCGATATTGTTTGGAGAACTAGCATGGGTGAAAGAGGTCGTTTGCAAACTTCTCAATTAGAAAGAATGGTATACCCAAAGTATTGCTTTTGTTTTCATTACTGTTACAACTTGCTCTAACCAGA
This sequence comes from Meta bourneti, assembly GCA_933210815.1. Classification (NCBI taxonomy): domain Eukaryota; kingdom Metazoa; phylum Arthropoda; class Arachnida; order Araneae; family Tetragnathidae; genus Meta; species Meta bourneti. Next base: position 42,302,819 of record OW119934.1, read on the forward strand.
ATCTTGCACATAAATTACAATTCATGTAAAACGAAAAATAAAGCTTTGTAAGTGCAATATTTTAACTCAGGAAAGCTAATTGTATACCATTTGGTGCTAGGAAAGTTTGAAAAATAATGAATTCTAAAAGAAAATACTAAATTGTATGGCTACACAAGAGTGAGTAAATCTTCAGGGGTTGAACAAAGACATTGTTCCTGCACTCCTTTTGGGCAGGGTAAATCATGACCTGATCAACAAGCAAGAAAAATAACTTACATCAGAAGTTAGGGTTGTATATATTAAAACTTATTGATGTCATATTTATTAGGAAGTAAAGAATCTGAATACACCAATTGAAAACGATTTATGTTACAATAATTGCTATAGTAAAAATATGGTACTTAGTACTGCTAGGCTCTTACAATAGCTTCAAGTCATAATTTTTTCTGCCTGATTCAATATTTTTGACTAATACATAATGTACTGATGTGACAAGTGATTTATTTTACCTCTATATTTTAACATGTTTATAAAGTATAACTTTCTTGCTTAAAATATGCTGGTGTATATTGATTTTCATCATTAATTATAATTTGAAGCATGAAACTTTCTTTAAAAATTCATAATCAATATCTTACAACCTAAAAATTATTTGAGGGTTTATTCAAATCGATTTCAGAAAAAATAAGTATTGTGAGGTCACAATAGATAAAAGTTAGCCTTTACTTAAATTGTCCTCTAAGCATGTCTAAGTTGCTTTGTGTCAACTGCTAACTTTAATTACTCACCTGGTATGTCATTGAACTATTAAAAAATAATAAATACTATATTTGTGTTCACTACCCTGGTGAATAAAAGTTCCCTCTAACCATCGTCTGAGGAAAATGAAAAAATGTTCATTCAACACTTTTTTGTTGAGAATAAACCTTGGGTATTTTCTTTTGTGCATCAAAAATCATCTAAACTGTCTGGAATATTTTAATAATATTAAATTTGTTTGTATATTTAAAAAGTAATTAAGTTAATTAGTTAAGTAAGTTTGTATATTATAAAAGTAATACAACTTTTTTATTTTAAAAGAATTAGCATTTGTAAAATTTAAATCAAGTGTTTGTCCAATGCAATGTTATCATTACTTCTGTAACCATTGATACATGTCTAATAGTTGAAAAATATTTTTTTGTTACATTTAAAATTTAAAAAATATTTTATAGGCCCCTGGATATGGTGAAATACGACTGATGATTACTGAAATTCCCAGTATAGTAATGTTAGAGAAACCATTTCCTGTCACAATAAAAATTATAAATGCATGGTAATATCTTTTGAACTCAATTAAAATTTACATCTAAGGCATTTCAATAAGAAATGTTAATTTTGATTGTTTTACAAATCATATAGATTTTGGATTTTATTTGACATTCATTTCGAATCGAGTAGTTAGTTTTGCTTCATAAATCATCAGTGTGTAGATGCCTTAAGTTGTATCACACATGAGAAAAATGGAAATTAATATTTTTGGGAATAACAAGAGAGGAATCTTATTAAACTCAGTCATGAAAATGAAATCAGGAAATTACAAATTTTTAATAAGATGAATGAATTCTATGAATTTTTCAAATTGAGAAGTATAATATGAAAATTTCCACTGGCCTTAAAATGGGCCTTTAATAGTTGATGAATGTTCTTAAAAGTTTTTAAAAAGCATGTCAAATTTAGTGACTAGCTTCCAAACTGAGTGTGTCTTGCTGAAACATTCTAAGCAGACACAACTTTAAAATATTAAATTTAATGTTAATGTAAACTGTCATGACTATTTGAAAATAGTTTATAAATATTAAACATCTGAATTTTTTTATTGATGTTTGAACTATTTTGTGAAATCGAAACAAAATTATGTTTCCTTCTAAGGAAAACACATTTAATTAATGAAAAATTATAAATTGAATTTGTGTGTGTTGACACTTAACACCGATTTCATTTCTAGAAAAAATAGTTTAAAGCTTTACTAGTGTATATTTTGTACATCACATCGCTTTCCTGGAAGAACAAAGATGTAACCACAAAAATTGGGAAGTTTTCAGGATATAAATGCATGAATGGCCTTATTTAAAAGTATAATATGCTATTAACTCCACTTTCATTTCCATCAAAGTTTCTTACATGTTGTAATTAACATTAATCATAATAGTATATTTAGTTTTCTTCTGAATAAATTGATGCATTCCACTTTGACATTGCCACTTGTGTGGAACACAGATAAAATCTATTCTTCAAACCCTTCTGGGTAGTATTTATAAAACTGTTGAATATAAAATATTTCATATTCTTACATATTTTATAGATTTCTATGATGCCAAATCTATCTTGAAAGTTATTTTTCTGCTGCATACTTTTTGCAATATTGCTATTATAAAATAACAGTAATTCAGTATGTTTAATACAAGTTTAAAACATGTTAGTATGATCTGTATTCCTTTATAGGTGTTCACCACATTTACTATAAATATAAGAACATTTGCCTTTGTTTTTCCACTTGAATGAATTTTCATCTTGTCTTGATAAGAGAACATTTTAATAAAAATAAATTTTTCTCAAGACTTATATTTGCTCATAAATAGACACAAGCTTATAAATGTTTATTTTCTGCTTTTTTATTTGCACTCTGATCAGATGTTTAACGAGAGCCATTACATAATATTACAGTGATAGGGCTTTGGATTTGCTCCTCACTCTGTGTAATACGTTCTCCAATGGAATCTTGTGGCATGGAGTATCTGGTCAGAAGTTTACTAATTTGGAAAAGGGTTCTTCCATTTCCGTTTCACTGGAAGCAATTCCTGTCCGACCTGGATTGCAGGTAATTTGAATTTTTTTAAGTGTATGTAATGATACTCTTAAAATCAAGCTTTTATTATACATAAGTTCCAATTATATAGTGAGAAACTTGTGTATTCAGTCGCTTCTGTAAATAAATATATTTTTGGTTCTCCAATTGGAAGAATGTATAAAGTGTGTCTATTCTATGAGACACCCATAGAACATTATAACAGAAATTATTATAATTGAAGTGAGGAAATTTTCTCATGACTTCCGTGGTATATTTTATCCAATGCGTGCTAAAATCTAACAGCTCAATCAAAACTGGTTGCAACCTTTTTTTGCAACTGAAACATTTTGCATGTTAAATTACTAGTTAATGTAAAATAGTTAACTGGCCCAACATGTAACATTTACTTTATAAGAATTGTGAGTGAAAAAAATATAGAGACAAATCAGGTATCAAATAAATCTTAATTGTAGAACTTTCAACCTTACTTCTTTCTAGCTTTGAAAAATAAACTTTTCAACTAAGTTTTCAAATTTTTCTATTTATATTTTATAATTAAATTCTTATTGAATAATTGTAAATTTGTTTTGATTTTTATTTTTTTTCAGAGTGTTTCAGGTCTTATTGTGAAAGAATTATTTCTTAAAAGGATATATAATTTTAATGATGTTACTCAAGTATTTGTTACTACAGAGAAATTATCTTCCTGAAATATCCTATTTTATTCTTAATACATATTGATAATTTTTAAACCATGTATATACAAACTAATTCATAATAATAAGTTTAGAATTGTGTACAAATGTAATCTCTTGTTCTTTTATGTATTGATACATTTGTCATTGATTGAGAATTAAACTAAATTTGTTGCAATATTATCTTTTATTAAAAGTTGAATATTTTTGTGTTACTATGTTGATCCATTTAGTTTTCTTAAATATTAACAGTTGCAAATTTAACTTATTTTAACAAAAATTGTGAGTAAAGAAATAGATTTGTTTGTAAATTCATTTTAAATGTTCCTGAGGTTAATAAGTTAGATGTGAAAGTGTTTCTTAAATGAACAAAACTGGAAAATCTTGTACACACAGCTTACAACAAAATCAGAAATATTGTAAATAGGTTTCTCAATATAATATCAGTGTAAAACTTATCTTTTTAATCTTATTAGTGACTGTCAGTTGTATTTTTTGCTGTTAAAGATGTACTTTATAAAGGTTTTACATTGATGTTTCAGTTTGTAGAGGGAAAAGAATAATTTTCAAGTGTAGAATTTGTAAATAAAATAATTTAAATTTGTGAGAGTATATTCGTTTCTTTCTTTCAACAGATTTGTGCATTTAACACTTACAAATACGAATATGTTGGTCAACTTGATGAAGTACCGATTAAAATTTTGTATTCAATCAGCTGTTGAATGCATTTGAACAAATTTTACCCTATTGATCTACAGATGGCGGCACTATAGAGTACCCGTTACATGGTTACCCAAAAACCCTCTGCCATTAGCCTAGGAATTTTTAAAGTGGTTTCACTGTGAAACCACTTCACTTGAAAGGGTTAATAGTTTCAATTAATCTAGAAATGCAATCAACACTAAATACTTAAAAATTAATATATATATAATGCAACATGTTTAATAATAATTTATAAATTGCATATTCACAGATTAAGAGCTTGCAAATCTGTTTCTTTGTTTCTAATCAGAAAGTGCTTTGAAATGTTGATTTTTAAAATGTTATTAAAACAGTTTATTAGCAATACTGTCATCATGAGCATAAAAATGGCAATCACTGAAGTGTCATTTTTGTAAAACTTCAAATGTTCAGGAAAAGATAAGTGAGTTATGACTCCTCCATTGCTGTATTTTTTTATTTAGGTTTTATGGTACTATAATACTTTTATGGTACTATGTCCCTTGTACCTTTCTATGGTACAAGGGACATTTATTTAGCCAAGCTGCACCAAATACAGAACACAACATCAAGTAATGCACATAAACACAGGGAAAGTTTTACTGACACTAGAGAATTACACCCAGGGTAGGTTACAAAAATCGATCCTGCAGTGTCTAACTTGCAGGTTGCTAGCTCATTGGGCAAACCCACTTAGACTCAACAGCCTCAGTTATTTTTTGGACTTCCCATCTATGGTGCTATCCTTTAATTTTACTCAAACTTTATTTCGAACATCTGTTGTGCAACCTAAAAAGCTTTCAATTCTTACATTTATTAACTTTTCTTCATTTTTTATTGCATACTGCTTATTGATTTAATAATTTTACGAGCATAGGGATAAGAACTACATGTTATGAGACTGCTGCAGTATACCCTGCATTTTTAATATACAAAGCTGACATTAATTTAAAAGCAAATTTCATTATTACTATATAATTAAGAATTAAATTATTTAAAAGTACTTATGCATTGCATTTTAAGCTTTGAAGGACACTGCAAAAAAGGGACTGGCTTTAGACCCACCAACTTATAAATGTATTTTGCACCTTACAAAATTTAGTTTTTTAAGGGGAGGGGCAACACCCTCTAGAGCAGTGGTTCCCAAACTGCATAATAGCAAAGTTACAAATTTAACTTTGATGTCTTGAGTGGTGAATGGCGACGTAAAAATAAAATATAAATAAAACATTTTGATATTTAAAGTAGTATTTATTAAAATTATAACTTGTTTTAAAATACAAAAACATTATTTTTCAATGAGATTGGTTTAACCTGATGAAATGATGAGATTATTTATGTTCGGCTCGATGTTTGTGAGTAACATTCGTAAGTCTCCAAGAGCACTAATTTGCAGTCGCTTTCTCTTTTTCGTGATGAGGCTCGTAACTGCACCGAATCTACGTTCTACTAAATAGGAAGACGGGAAAGCAGTCAACAGCTTCTCTACAGTGGCCCATAATGCAGGATATAAAATTGGCATCTGTTTTTGTAACCAGAATTTGTGGTATCCTTGTTCAAACATTGGTTTCAGCTCCTCATTTGTGGATAATTCAATAAGTTGCTCCTGTATTCATGAGTTTGTGGGTCTACTTGCAAAAGGGTCCAATACCCAATCAGGGATGCCCAAGTGAAGAATGTCTGGTCAGAATGAAGAGCCGTTAAGTGTTGACAATAAGTAATTCTCTCATCTCGTTTTTGCAATTTTGAGAGATTTGGAACTGAGCATTTTCCTCTCCCCAAGTTTTGTTCGTACAGAAAAGGTTTTGCAACAAACGCAGATATTATACTTTTAGTTTTGATTAAGTTGCATTGATGACCTTGTAATTTCAAATTGGTTTAATTAAATTTGGCAAATAAGTCAGTCATATTAGCTGTCATGTTTTGAATTAATTAAATTGACCCGCAAATCATTGTCTTTGCTTTCCAAGAATTCCAATACTGAATCAAAGATCGCATAAAAGCGATCGAAACATGCACCTTTAGATAACAAATGAACTTCCGTGTTAAGTAGTAAACGATTGTAATCTTCATCATTTTCCAAAGTTGAGCAAATAATCTCATTTAAGGCATTCCTTTTGATTTTATTAACTGCTATAATGACATAATCTAGTGAGCCATGCAAGCGTTCACTAAGATTTTTGGCGACTAAATGTCGAATGACACAATGTACAGATAATACACAATGTACAGATAATACACAGAATGGCACAATGTACAGATAATTCGGTGTAGCTTGTTTAAGTATGCCAGAAAGCCTCGATGTCCTATATCGTTGCCAGAGCACCGTCAGTAGCAATGGAGAGGATATTACTCAAAGGTATAACTTTTGCATCGAAATTTTTTTTTAGTTTATTCAGTATTATTTCACCTTTCGTATCAGTTTCCAAACATTTGACAAATAACAATTGGGAAATTTTTTCTTTTACAAATCTCACAAGCTAAAGTAAAGCTTCGTTTCCTGGCAAAGTTGACTCGTGAAGCTGTATAGAGAATTCAGATGTTTTTAAGTACCTACAAAAGAATTTTCTACGTCCTGAGCCATTTCGTCAATCCTTTGTACTGTATCATTACTCAGTGGAATTCTTATAATATCGAAAGCTGGTGCGTATTACCTCACTTACAGCTTGTAGAATAAGTTCACCAATAATGTGCGGCTTTCCGGACTTTGCAATCGGTAAAGAAATGTGATAAGAAGTACGCAGTCCATCGTCGTCTCGCTTAAATGTTGTGAAGAGTTGTTGCAATGACGGTGTTTGCAAATATTTTTCTTTGACTGTTTTAAAAAAGTTAAATCTTTATATTTTTTGTCGCTATGGACTTCTGTCAAATGTTCTTTAAGCTTAGAAGGTTTCATTGATTCGTTTGACAAAGTTTTATTTCATAGAAGGCACATAGGTAAAGTGCTGTTTCCTGGTAACGGAATAAAGCCATATTTTTTAAATATTCAACACTATTGTCTACATTTTTTCTTCGGCTCACTCATACTGGAAAAAGGGCACAAATTTAAGATATAAGGGTAAAATTTTAAGTGTCACATTGTATAGGTACGCATTTTTTACTATGTATTTATGACTGGCCATTTATTTACCAGACTTAATTAAAGTGTGTTACTACATAAAACAATGTAATTTTTCCTTTTGGTCGCTTAAAATTATTTTTCAAGAAAAAAGTAAATAATTAAATTATCAAATAAATAATAATAATATATATATATAATACTGATAAATATGTAATAAAACTATTAAATTAACTTTAACAAAAGAGTATAACTGCTTAAATAAATTTAATATACAAGATATCAAATGTATTCAAAAATACTTACGCAACCTACGCTATGTTTGTAACAATATAAAAAAATGATACTGCTTTTTGTTCAAAACTAGGAAAATTTGTTGCATGCACTTCACATCACACAAAACAGAATTAAATTGTTGATGTACCATCTACTTATATGTACCTATCTATACTTATATTTTACTCAGGACGTAAAAATGGCTACCAACTTATTTATTGCTATTTATTTTTAACTTTCATAGTAATGAAAATGGGTCACAATTATTTTACCTTTCGCGGACCCCCTGACGTTGTCCACGCACCCCAAAAAAATTTTAATTTGTCACAGACCCCCTCAGCGGTTCCAAGGACCCCTGGGGGTCCGTAGGAACCATTGTTCTAGAGTATTCCCTGACATCAAAATCTATTGAAAGAATATATACTCCTTAGCCTTAATATACACTAGTCTTAACCTCTTTGACAACAGGATGCCAAGCTTCCCTCCACCTGAAGGGTTAATTTTTTAGTTTTTGACATGCAATTGCTTAGTTTCTTGACAAAGCTTGTCATCAACAAAATGCTGTCCTTGAAAATTTTTGGAAGTTCTTCAAATGTCTTTGAAAAGAGTGGGGAACTAATTTTGTATAGTAAATATTCAAAATCTAGTCCCTGATCTCTTGTTCAATTGTAAACTAATTGTACAATCAGTCAAAAAAACTATCCAATCACCTCTTGTTATTTGCGTTCCTGTAGTATCATCAAACCAAAAGTGTCATTTGACTTGGAATAATGTCTACTATAATACATGTGGGTTTTATTTAAATAAGGGTCCATCTTCATTTTAAGTTTTGTATCAACTCAATTTTTTAAAGGATAGCCCCTATTTTTGATTATAGATTCTAGTATCCTAGAACAAAATATAGCCAGAATTCATATAAAATACATTTATTTTGGGCAAATCTGATGCATTCTGAGTAGTTGAAATTCAGATTCTGATGTGAAAATTTGTCATCTAAACTAATCAGCTGATCAAAGTAACTATGTTCTTTTAATAGTGAATGATCCGAACAAAATGGGCCTTATTTTAGTTTCAAAGCAGTATTTTAATTATTAATTCATAATTGAAAAAATAATGTCTTGGAAGGTGTATAGATTTTAAGTAATCCATTCAGCGATGTCTCAAACCTAGGTATGCAAAATTTTACTTCATTCCTTTCAGTAGTTTTTGAGATAGTCCTTAAAACAATTCCTTCATTTTGACTTATTTTGGTGGTCGTCCTGAATTGGAATTTTGGATTTATATGGAGAAAACTTTTCTCAACAAATTTTATGTTCCTAAATATTACACATGTAGGAATACTTCAAGATTCAATAATCTTTTAAATGGACAGCTCAAAGTTAAAGGCGTGTGAATTAGATTAAATTAATCGTGTTCTCCAGGCATCTTAACATCTCCGGGCAATCGTTTAGAAATGCCCCTGTAAGGTGTATAGACCACAGACAGATTCGACGTAAAATGTACAAAAAAGTTCAAAGTGGCAGAATTTATACCTGCTTGGAGCTGCATACCTTCTCAAGTCATCGGTATCCTTCATCGTATTAACGACTGGCTAAATGAGGTCCCATATTGCGACACTGGAACATGCAATGATCCCTGATGTCCTGGAGAATCACTTTCTAGATGGATATTTTTTGTTTCATGTAGTAATTTTAGTTTGAGATATTAATTTAGCACATCAATGCTCAAAACTGTTTTTGAGTCTAAGTTAACAATCAAATGTCATTTATTATTTACTAAAGAACAACAGCTCCATAAGTCATGGTAGCTAAATAGATAGAGGATCAGGGTTGTGTGGCCAAGAAATTCTGCAGACCTCAAACTGATAGAGAATATTTGGTCAATATGGAAGCATTGATTTGACAAGAATTCTGTCAAACTTTGGTTACAGGTATTGTGATGCATGGCAATTAGCCGTGATCAAAATCCAGTGTTCTGTTTATTTGATTCTATGCCTCGGAGAATCCAAGAAGTAATAAACAAGAGTGGTCATTATACCCTTATTTAGTTGTAAACTATTAAATAAAATGTATGAACTGAAATGAAATATTTTTGTTACTTTGATTATTTACTTGCAATCTAGTTAATAATTTCAATCCGGACTTTTGTGAAATAATTCTTAAGGTTTCATTGATATTAGGCACTTGTTTTAATGAAGATAAAAACTAAAAGTCCAAGAAACTAAAGAATCAAGTGCAGATTGGAAAATATACTAAAACACTATTTGTAACTTGAATTTAAAATTCTAAGTTTTGAGACGAATCCCAAATGTTCTCTTATATTTTCAACATTTATATATATGGTCCGATTTGCACAAAAAATTCTACTTAGCGTAATTTTGTTATGGAAAATCTTTTAATGACATTCCTGGTTCAAATCTGGAGTGAGGCACATGGATGTTCGTTCCTCTTGAATGAGTCTTCTGAGTCAATGCAGCTTTCCTTTGTGTATGTCCATGTCTTGATGCCCGTCTTGTGTATTAGCACAGCTCGGCCCTTGCACCATAAAACCAAACTTTGTATCGCTGCACAACTAGATATTTCCAGACGTAAAGGCCACCATTTCATTTGTTGGGGTTGATAAACTGAGAAGGGGGTGAAATGATATTCAATTCCGCAAGAGAAGTATTTCCTTGAGCGCTCCTGAGTGGTGCTTAGGATGCATTTGCTCATGGTTAGCTAAAATAAAAGTTTTGGCAGTAAAAACCGCTGTACCTGAACAATTTAAACGAACAAAAGAGGGATCTCAGAATTTGGTCAACTTTTTAAAAATAGAATCCGATAACTTGAGAGAGGGATTATTAAAATAAAACATTGGAAATGTTTCGAGAAAGATCAATAGGCTTAGCATTAATATCAATTTAAAAGACTACGTCAAGTCTTGTCTGAAATATTAACCATTTTGCAGTCAAAACTGCAAAACTTTAATTCGTGACACTAAATTGAATAATTCATATCTTGATCGCCTTCAACTTTGTCATCACATTGATTGTAATGGTAGAAGCATTATTTGTCAGTCGTGTTTTCCCGGTGTGGAATTTTGACTTCAAACTTAAAATCCGGTAAAAATGACTTCCAAGACAGTTGAAACTGCAGTTAATCCAACCATTAAGATCTGTAAGTATCGAACAACTCCTTACCATATTAAAGCAAATGGTCTTGTTGAAAAACTGGCTGACTCGGACCGCCCCAGATCAAACAGCTCTGAAATGTTTTGGAGCATAATTAAAAGAAATCTGAAAATTATCATTTTTTACTCTGCCTTTCATTTCTAATTCTATATTCCTTCAACTACAAGAAATATTAAATTCGTGAAAATACGTATGGGGAAAATCTATATATTTTTTTCTTAAGGAGGCTTATATATATATATACCAGTCTTGGAAAATTTTTAGAAAAATATCTTTCCTTTTCCTAAAATTTTCTTAATTCGAAAACATACCCACATCAGTTTATATAATTTAATGCTAATCATCAAGATGAAACTTGTCACGGATTAAAAATAGTGCGCTTAATGCTCCCTAAAGGTACGATTCCAATGTGACGAATGAAACTACAGCCGCGCGACTAACAGCGCGTCGGTAAACGCTGCATGAATGCGAAATATTTAATTAACGTCGCACTGGAGCAACACACCGGGCTATTGGCGACGGTTCGGGATCAAACCCAAAGGGAAAGATCCGAGGACAACACCACGTAATTTTGAACCACGGTCAGATGACGAGGTCACATCTGAGCTGCCATCCCACTCTCCAAACTTCCACACCACGCCAACGTGAGGACATTTGAGTCCACGACAGATTTAACATGCACCAGCCCCCTTTGTACACGACGGTCTTTGGTTGGATTCGAACTCGCAACCCTCCGGTTGCTAATCCCTTACTCTTCGAACCGGGCTACCGTGACCCGATTAGCAACCGGAGGGTTGCGGGTTCGAAACTCGATCCTGCGAGAGAAAATACTTGTCCTAGATTTCAATGTTTTCTTTGTTTAGATAATTGAAAATCACGAAATTGTAAACCATTACGAACTTAATTACATATAAAGCAATAAGTTTGCATATGAATATATCTGGCACGTTTAAGACTGAAATTTCCAGGTAAGTATCACATATTACTCTATTTGCACATTCTTGAAATTGATAATATAAATTTTTATTTTACATTTCCAAGTCGACTAACCGACTCGCTTAATATCGTTGCCTACTAAGTTATGCTTTCCGTCAGTGGTGCCACTTAAGGAAATTATTGATGAGAGGACTAGAAAAATTCTTGTTATTAGGTCATTAAGTATGAAATGTCCGATTTCGAACTGAAAGTTTGGTTTATTATATCTCAAGCAAGAAGCAGTATAACTAATCAAAGTATGCGCCTAAACTATACATTTTTACCATCTTCACGGTAGCTTGTTAATGCCGGCAGCGAAGAAGCCTGGAGAGCAGTGGTGATAAAATCGCGAAAGGCGTTTTCTTCAGCTTTTCTGAATTAAATTCTTCCTTGGAAGAAGTGGTTCAATATCTGGAAGAAATGGTAGACAGTTGGTGCAAGGTCTGGGGAATACTGTGGGTGACAGAGAGTTTCCAAGTCCAGCTCCTGTAGTTTGAGCAACGTTATTCGTGCGACATGTGGTCGAACATTGTCCTGCAAGAGGATTGGCCTATCTCTATTCACCAATCTCAGCTGCTTAATCCCAAACTCCCTCATCATTTCGTCTAATTGGTTACAGTAGACATCCGCCGTAATCGATTGACCAGGTCCCATGAAGCTGTAGTGGAAAACACCAGTGCTGGACCACCAAACAACCATTAGCTCCTTTTGGTTAATATTCGGTTTCGGAGTGTGTTTTGGTACTTCATCTTTATCCAACCATTGTGCCGAACGCTTGTGATTGTCGAAAAGTATCTATTTTTCAACACACGTAACAATGCGGTGTAAAAATGGTTCTCCTTTATGTCGCGACAGCAAAGAAAGGCAAGCTTCGAAACGATTTCTCTTCTGACGTTCGTTTAATTCATGCGGAATCCATCTATCTACAAGCTTCTTAACCTTACTGATTTGTTTCAAATGGTTTAATATTGTTGAAATAGTAACGTCAAACCTTGCTGCTAATTCACGCGTAGTTTGAGATGTGTATATACTTCTACTGCAGTTTTCAGCTCATCATTATCCACCTTGCTCTCAGGTCGACCACGTGGTTCATTTTGAAGATCAAAATCGCCAGATCGAAACTTCTCAAGCCATCGATGCACTGTGCGTTCATTAGCCACATCCTTGCCAAACACTTCGTTGACACTTCGAGTTGTCTGCGCTGCATCAAATCCACGACGGAACTCATGTTCGAAAATAACGCGAATTTTTTACTTATCCATGGTTTGCGAACTTTTATCTGCAAAAGGCAATTCGACAGATAATTACAAACCAAAACGTGAGTCTGAAAGGCTAATGAACAATAACAAACCCCACAATAAAAAACCCAAAGAACTGTGAAAGTGAAATATCAGAAATATCGGGTATCAAACTTGGTACTTGAGTAATCGGACATTTCATACTTAATGACCTAATACTTCATGTATACAGGGTGATTCGAAATTCTCCGGTCGGAATTTAAAGATTGGTAGTATGCACCAAAATAAAAAAAAAATTCTCAAGGAATGTATGTCCGCAACTGTTGCAGGTAGGCGCTAAAGGGCACCCCCACCCCTGGAGGGGGTGCGAATAGTTATTTTTTTAAAAACTTCATTCCCAACATAGTTTTCGCACTATAGAGCATTACACGAATTCCGAGATGGCTTACACACGTCTAACGGGGCCGCGGTAGCCCCGTTGGAAGAGTAACGGATTAGCAACCCGAAGGTTGCGAGTTCGAATCCAACCAAAGACCGTCGTATACAAAGGGGGCTGTGCTCGTTAAATCTGTCGTGGCCTCAAATGTCCTCACGTTGGCGTGGTGCGGAAGTTTGGAGAGTGGGGTGCCAGCTCAGGTGTGACCTCATCATCTGACCGTGGTTCAAAACTACGTGGTGTCCTCGGTTTTCGGTGTCCCTTCAGGTTTGATTCCGGACCGGCGCCAATAGCCCACTGTGTTGATCCAGTGCGACGTTAGTTAAAATACTTACTCACACGTCTAACGTATGGGGCTGTCAACGGAAACAGAAGAGCTTCTCTAAGATTGTACCGAGGGCGTCCTCAATAGGCGAGTGCCGACTCTCCAAACATTTGATAGTTTGCACCACCAGTTATATGAAATCGGAATGTGAGCAGGCGTGATGTGGGTCGGCCGAGAAGTCCGAGCACTCCAGAAATGGAAGACATTCTACGCGAGGTTGAGAGAAATTCGGACCAAAGCACACGAGCTATTGTACACAGCCTAGTTGTGGGCCAATCTATCGTATGGAGGGTTTTGTACTAGCAATTACTATATTCCTTCCACTTACACAGTCCAGACATTGAAACATGAGGATTATCATCTGCACGTGAAGGAACGCGGTAATCTGGTTGGAAGAGTAGCAGTTTAGCAACCGGAGGGTTGCGAAATTCTAGATAGACCATCCAATTATCCAACCAAAGACCGTCGTGTACGTGGGGATGGTGTCCGTTAAATCTGTTTTGGCCTCAAATGTCCTCACGTTGGCGTGGTGTGGAAGTTTGGAAAGTGGGTGCCAGCTCAGGTGTGACCTCGTCATCTGATTGTGTTTCAAAATTACGAGGTGTTGTCATGCGATCTTTCCCTTCGGGATTGACAATGTCCCGATGTGTTGCTCCTGTGCAACGTTAATTCAACTAAATACCTATCAATTGTAAAGTGCAAATGCAGGCACAGATGTGACTGGATCTAAACGTAGAATCATATATCATTGTAAATATCCACTCACAATAATATAGGTAGTTAATTAACGTCGTACTGGAGCAATACAATGGGCTATTGGTGACGGTCCGGATTAATCCCTAAAGGAAAGATCCAAGGACAACGCCTCGTAATACTGAATCGCGGTCAGATGACGACTCACGATAAGGTTTTTCATTTAATGCCGCTAAGTTTTTGCTTATTATGAACGTTATTGAGCTGACTAATCTGTGGAGCTTCATGTTTTGTTAGTCGTCATCCTTGGTTTTAGAGTAAGGAACTCTAACTTTTTGACGTTGGACTACCGTGGATAGTATGGGATGACATGCGGCCAACCACCTGTAACAAAAGTAGGTCTCAATTGAAATTTAAAAATAAGTTCAGAACACTAATCGTGTTAGCATTTTGTATCCAGCATGGAGTCCAATTCGCATCCTGAGCAATGCGTAGTGTGCGAGGCGCTCAATTCCTTCTTCGTGGGCGGAGCAAATGATGCAATATTTCTGGGTGTACCATCCATAGAGGAAATATAAAAGTAGAATGAGCAATGGTAAAGTTTTCATGTGCCCAGGATCATGTGATCAAACCTAGTAGTAACGTGACCCTTAGACTGCTTTTGTCTGCAGGTGGAACCTAACATTCATCCTCTGATTGGTCCATTGAACGGGAGAAGACGCCCATCCATTGATTAATAATCTGATTGGTCCATTGATTGATATTATCTGATAGACTTTTGCGATTTCACCACTTTTGTCGCCACTTTATAGAAATGCGGATTCAAACACCTCTCATATGGTGTTACGTGGCCAAACGAGGCGATAAGATACCGAATCGGTCAACCAAGTCACGTTTTTCATACAGCAGTCACGTGACTACTAGTTGAAATGTTGGTTACTCTTATTGAAGCTCCTCTCAATAGCAATGCTCAGTCTACTTATATTTCACGTCAATGGAGCGGCCGCGTTTGACTCAGTCTATCTCGGCAACCGTGCTTACAACACCACTGCGCGTGGTATCTTTAAAGCTGTCGACAAGATCTATTCGAAGAACATTTTAAAAATTGTCTTGTGAACCGGTGAACGGTTTTGACAACATTTGACGGTTTATCTGGACAACGCTTTGGAACAATACTCGACTAGCTCATTTCAACTCTCCGATCCGCAAGTCGTAGTTTCTACACTGCAAACTGACGCCTCAATCATAACTGAGCCTATTTAAGTTTTACCTTCTGTTCTCATTAAAAATCGCACGTTGCAATGTGAAATTATGTGGTAGTGAGAGGTTTTTCTGTAAAGCTAAATGCAGATGGTTCTGTGTTTTTGTGGTAGAAATGTGTTCCGGAAGTGACATCATTTGATTACATTTTAAGATAACTCTGTTATCTATCGAGTGAGAGTATTAGGGGGGGTGGGTATTTCAATTAACGTCACACTAGAGCAACACAACGGGCTATTGGTGACGGTCCGGGATCAATCCCAAAGGGAAAGATCCGAGGACAACACCACGTAATTTTGAACCACGGTCAGATGACGAGGCAACACCTGAGCTGGCACCCCACTCTCCAAACTTCCACACCACGCCAACGTGAGGACATTTGAGGCCACGACAGATTTAACGTGCACCAGCCCCCTTTGTACACGACGGTGTTTGGCTGGATTCGAACTCGCAACCCTTCGGTTGCTAGTCCGTTACTCTTCCAACCGGGCCACCGCGGCCCGAGAGTATTAGATAAGTGGAAGTAAAATCCGTCTTCCTGTGGTTTGTGTTTACATTGAAAATCCTTATGAAAGAAATCGCTAGTACCATGGTACCGGGGCCCAGGTAAATGTTACACATTGAGATATATGTTTCCTCAGTTTAAAATTTTATATACTTTTATTTATAATAATAAATGAGAGCCGATGAGAAAGCAGTCGACCTTGGGACAGTCTATTTTTGAATAGGCGTGAAAAGTCGTTAGAAGGGCTACTAGAAGCAAAAGCATGAATGGCGATCGCCATTGATGTTTCCACCCTGTCAACTCGTTATCAATGCTTCACTTTCGACACCGAACAAGGTAAATATGTCGAATCCGGAGCATGTTTGTAGCCAAATCAAGATGGCGTCCAACACCAGTATGGCGGCCATCTCGACGATTCGATTTGTTACATCAGCAAGTGAAAATGAGGAGTGCACAAATAAGCAATAAAAAGTAAAGAACTTTATAAATAAGCAATAAAAAGTAACTTTCAAGCTCTCCGGATTCGCTAAAGATTCATCATACATTTTTCCAAAAAAATATGCATTTATACGTCCAGTCAAACCATCCATTGCCATACTTAATCAAGGGTAAGTGAGCGGCTAATAAATCTATAATATCACGAACGATAATTAAAAAATTTAATTTCTAATTAAAAAAGTAAAAAATATATATATATCAATAGAAATGTGCCACACTTACTTGAAAAGATAGCAATCAAAATTTTGGAAATCCAACGGCAAGCACGGAAACTAAAGAAACACATAAAATTGCAAGCAAAAAAGCCGGTTAAGCGGAAACTAATGAAAATAATTCTTAAGAGCTAAGCAATCAGAGAACGCAATACATCGCAATTTCGTTAAAATAAAACGGACTTCCCTTCGTAAAAAACAACCTCATAGGGTTGCCATAAAGCTGGATCAAAACGCCAAGGTTATCATGTTTGACGATAAATCGCTAGTGCCCCGGATTCGACATCTCCACCCCGAACGGTAAACTTAGAACCAGAATACGTGCTAAAGTGTTTTGCAACAGTTAGTCTTGGGATTGTATATAAGAACAAAAACCATCCCAGAATTTCGTAACGATTGTTACATTCTTAAGGGTTAAGCTGGTGGTTTGGTTCAATGTTAAGATTTAGCAGATATGCAAGGATAGTTCAGAATACTAGTGGTTGATGCACTAAAGTAGTTTCTTCCTGTCTCCTTGAGAACTATTGACTGTTCTCGAAGAAACTCATTTTTAAGCACCCAGAAAGTACCTCCCTCACAATGGGGACAGACGAGAGCATAGGAATAATTAAGGTGTATGTATACACTAGAACATTTTAAATTTTGACTTTAAAAATTCAGTTTCTCATAATAGGTCATTGGTTTGTGCTTAAACTCATTTTAGTGTGAAAAATTCTGATTAAGCTACTCATTAATTATCTAATTTAAATATAATTAGCTAATTAGCATGTTTTTTGAACAGTGATATCTCAAATTCTAATGTGTTCAGAAGGACAATTATTGTTGGAAATTATTCCTAATATTCTTCTTCATGTTTTGACCCTCCATCAAGTTGCTAGAGGGAATACGTTCATTTTTACAATTTTTTTCACGAAGGAAGTCAAAAATCAATATTTTTTCAGGAATTTCAATAATCAACTAAAACTTATTTCTTAACCAATAACTTCGACTGAGGGTCAAAACATCCACTGTATTATAAAGATTATAATGACACAAAAGTAATTATAATAGATAATTTCATTGTAAGTTATCACTGTTCGAAAGAAGCATCCTATTGCAAAAACAGTTATTCAAAAATCGAGTTTAAAGTTTCGGAAACCTGTTTGTGTATGGTGACAGTACCTAACCCAAACCCTTGTAACTTGAAAACTATTTCCAATATTTACAAGATCTTGGTATCGTTTGAAAGTTAAGGGGTTGGACAATATTTTGAATTATTAAAAAATCGATCGATATTTTGGTCAATTTTCGGGATTTCTAGTGTATACATATACCTTAAGTTATGATTGAACATGTTATCCAGAAAAATCTAGGTAACAATATATTGAATAAATCCCGTAGGCTAAAAGGAAATGAAGTGCAACCGTTATTTAAGAAATAATAAATGGCAAGAATTCAAATAACACTAAGAGTTCATTGATTGTGCGAAAATTGGATTTACTGATCCTCCGGCTTTTTCTGCCATGTTACATCTGATTTTCCACGAATAGTGAGAACCTCTAACAATTCTTCCTTGCCACACTAAAATGTAGAAAGATCATAAAGGCTTTACAGAATGCCATGGAGAATTTGGCCGTTACAAAAGTCTACTCTCGTTTCACAAGTATATGCCCAAAATTGATTCCAAATTAGACTAAAAATATTCCAAACGTTAAGCATGTTCCACAGGTAGGTAGTTAAATTATCGTCGCACTGGAGCAACACAACGGGCTATTGGCGATGGTCCGGAATCCATCCCAATGGAAATATCCGAAGACACCTCGTAATTTTGAACTACAGCCAGATGACGAGATCACACCTGAGCTGGCACCTTATTCTCCAAACCACACCAACGTGAGGACATTCAAGGCCGCGACAGATTTAACGTGAACCAGCCCCCTCGTACATGACGGTATTTGATTGGATCGAGTTTCGAACTCACAACCCTCTGGCTGCTAATCCGTTACTCTTCCAACGCGGCCCGAATGTTCTAGAGATGAGGGAATGGGTTGGATTCGATGTGCAGCCATCGCTCCGTGATGAGTACAGGGTTGTTTTGAAGAGCACCGAAACAAGAGACAGAACTGTATATTGTAAATTAAATACAACATATCTCAGAGAATTGTGTAGAAACTTGCGTAAATGCGTTATTTGTCTTGGGTCGATCTAAGGTAAATTCTCGGTATATGGTCATTTATACGGAAACTGAGCAAAGTTTGGTCTTAATGTTTGACACGAACTGGACATTCTAGTTGATGCGAATGAAAACCATTCTTTCAGATCACTAACACTGCGTGTGAAAACCCCCTTAACCGGAGTGAGTTCGAACAGTGTCAAGCGGAACCAAAACGCCAGAACTTGAGAACTTCAACTGCCTGTCTTTACTCAGATATATAATTTTGAGAATTAAGATGGTTATGAGGTGGACCATTGAAATTTGTTCACTATTAGAATGTGTAACGGCGAAAGACGGTTTGTTTCGGTCCACCCTAAAATACATTTATATTTCATGTCATCTAACCTAGATGAGAGGCCTGACATAACTAATCAGTCAGAGCAATTTCAGCCTGCAACTTATGCCGTACAAATCAACTGCATACAATTTCACATATTACCAACTTATTCATTTCGGGTTGATTGCATTCAGTATTTAGATTTTATTAAAATGTGTGTTTAGGAACTCATGTAGATGTAACTGATAAAGCTTTGCAACCAGAATTTTTACACATCATCCAGTAAAATTAATACGAATATCAATCAGAGGTTTCAGATATGAACATTTCCCTTAAAGATCCTGTTTTGATTGCTAACAAAATGTTAGGCCATTTGGTCGGGCAAGTACTATACTGTTAGACCGTTAGGAACTTGGTGATTCAGATGAATATATCTTGTTTCTTTTGAGAACTATGGCTAAATATACATAGTACACAATAATTTCGTAACAAATTGTGACAAAAATATTTTTATATTTTATTACAAACAAGAGTCAACACATTGCCATTTTAGAATGTTTTACATAATCGCAATCCATCTGTTATACCCATCCTCAACAATTTATAATCATCTGAATGGTTTTAAGTTATATTTTCTATCAAAACAAGTAAAATTGCTTTCCATTGTTTAGAATTATACTTTTACTTTAGAAAAAGTATAAGCCTTATATTTATTAAAACCTAACTGGGTTGTATATTTCTGTTTAGTGCATTCCCTTGATTGTATTACCTAATATCAAAACAAAATGACCAATTGCTTTTCATTTTAATTTAATTACCTATAAGCTTTAATATGCTATAGTGTTTCTAAACTGTCTCTTCACTTTGGAAAAGCTTAAAAACAGGAAAGTACCACTGAAGTGCAAAAAAATAGAAGCTAAATGTCGCGATTGCCAACTCTAGAAAACTAGTTTTAAGTTCAAATATGAACTATTATGGTTTGCCAATAAAC
The DNA here is from genome assembly GCA_933210815.1 of Meta bourneti. Taxonomy (NCBI): domain Eukaryota; kingdom Metazoa; phylum Arthropoda; class Arachnida; order Araneae; family Tetragnathidae; genus Meta; species Meta bourneti. Next base: position 42,323,153 of record OW119934.1, read on the forward strand.
ACAACATAATGTTAAAATGGAGAACAAAGACATGCATATTCATAAGACCTTGAATTTTAAAAATAAATTTCACTGTTGCATTAAATTCAAAGAAAGCTATTGTGTTTAAGGAATTAAAAAAAAGCAGTTTACAGAAGTTTTAATTGAACAAACATACGTATTTGCCAAAGCACATGAAATTACCAAAGCACCATGCACAAGATTTAGGGGAGTTTTAAATAAGACTCACTGGAAAAAACTTAAGAGAATTTAAAAGGTTTCAGGCTCTTAGGAGTTTATACTGTTTATGTGTTTAATATTTATAGTTTGTGTACCACCCATTGTGTTTAGATAAGTACATAAATATCTAACTTAATATATAAAAGCAAATTTTTTAATAGAACATTAAGCTTCCTGCAGTAGTTCCTGTATTTAATCTCTAATCTGCAGTTTAAAATTACTGGTAAAGCATGTTTACAGAACTTAATACAAATAGAAAAGTTCCTTCATTTTAGATAGTATATTACTGTCAGATATGTACTCAAATGTTAACTTTAGGGAAAGATATTTCTTAATAGTTCTCAAGATATCACCTCTACTACATACGCTACAATGTATCCCAAATGAAATTAAATGAACCATTCAAGATTTATATATAACCACAACCTTTAATAAATTCTTTTCTAAATTTTCCATGAGAAAAGATTTAGTATGCTTTCACTTTTAAATACATGTTATTTACACATAAAAATATATAACTAGATGAAATACCTGGCATTGCATATGTTTAAGTATTTAAATATGTAAATAAATGAGCAGAATAATTGGTTTCATTTTGTAAGAACAATTTTATTTATTGTTTCAACTAAACAACTTTTATTATTGCAGTCATTATGTCATTGACCAGCCTTCCAATTACAACAAAAATTGTGAAGATATTCCATATAATTTTCAAATTGTGAGTAAGAAACCGTAATTACATTTTTCATTTAAAATTAAATGTGTGGTGCATTAGGTCATAAGTGCAGTTAAAAAGGAAGGACATTAATTTCTTATGCTAAGAATTCAGGAGACATAGTGTAAGTTTAAAAACAGTTTAAACTGGATAAAATACTTTTGGATGATAATCAATAGGAATTTTTTGATTTTCTTGGGAAACAGTGGACAGATGTATTTTGTACAAACCAATTCCATTCCCAGGTATATCTTTTTAGGCACAATTAGTGATATTAACAGTAAATCTGTATATCTGAACAGATTTTTCAGCAGTAAAGACAATATATAGTTATAGCTGACATGTGTAAGACTTTAGAGAAATTTGACAACTGTTAACAATAACTTGCTTTGAAATCAATTAAGTAGTTTTAAAATTAGCATAGAACTTTGCTACACTTTATTTGCTCAGTCCAGCCAACGTACTGCAATGGCTGATACACTTTCTCAGAAATATACCAAGATTTATAAAAGGTTGCACTAAAATCTATTTTGAATGATTGTGCAATGGAGAAACACTGTCGATATACTGTTTTTGATAATTTTAAAAAAAAAATCAAACATCTTGATGTACTAAGCAGTAAAAGCTTTTCCAATTCCAAATTTGTGCAAATACTTCAGTTTTGAGGTTGGAGCAATAAAATGCAGTTTCTAAGTTTAATGTACTGATTCATAAACAAGATACCCAATGATGATACTGAGCACAATTTAATGTTAAGTCTTCAACATTTAAAAAGAGATATGAAACAATCTTTAATTCAATTAATCAAAATTAATTAAAGCATCATGGTCAACATTTTTTATACTTTTTAGGAATTAAATATCAATATATAAAAAAATTAATAGAGCTGATCTTTTTACTTACAAAAGCTGCTTTCATACTTAATTTACTATCAGGAAAATTTCTCAATGCAATATCCCACTAGATTGATAATCTAATTTGCGAATTTGAGAAAATTATTGACTCGAGTAATGTACAATAGTAAAAGGAGTTTGCAAGACAACAAAGAAATTAATAAATATTCTGCACTAAAAATATTTTAAAAATTATATTAATATGTACAAGTTTTCAAAAGACAATTTCACATATATCCTTGAATAATTAAAAGTTTGTCAGAAGAAACGAAATGAGAGAAGAAACAGATTTAAATATATAGCATAAGAATCTTTAATACAAGAACAACTTTAAACACGAATTAACAAATATACATGGCAATGAGTTATACAGACAAGAGCTTTAGCTCATGCAACTGACTTCTAATTTCCGACTAGTTTATTTCAATTTTCACTGGCCACCATTCATGTCCACTGATCAACTAATAAACTTCTTAATACAGATAAGTATACCTTATTTACTTTACAAATCTGTGGCTGCACAATGAAAAAGATATATCTACAACTACTCTTTCTTTTCCAAACAGATGTTTTTCTGTGATCAATGCATAATTAATGGTTTGAATGTAATTTATTGTTAAATGGCCCATGCTAAGATGTCTATAAGATTACGGCACATGGTAACCATAAATACTTTAAATGAAAGTTACCCCCCCCCCTGAGGGAAATGAACAAGGAGAGTGCAGGGTCACAATACAAATAACAAACTGCCACACTAAGCAATGACAAAAGCCTGTTCTATGAAATAAAATAGTGACAAAACTTATGACACTAGGCTGAACCTGAAGAAATATTTCAAGGCAAATCACAAGGCATTTCAACATACAATCTTGATTTTTAAAATTTCAGCTGTGGCATGAAACGTAAAACTATGTACAGCAGCTAATGAAATGTGCTTTTCAGCAATGGGAAGATATCAGAACCATCTCCTGTGCCAGCACTAAAGATCCGTGGAAAATGAATAATAGTACTATGCTCATGCAATGTCACATACCAATCCCCACTATTCTTGATTTCATATTGTTGTTTTATATCCACAATACTTTTTAATACAAAACTTCTAAATCTACAAAATAAAGTGTTCATTCTGCCCATTACTTTTTGTTTCAATAGGCAAGACAAAATATACAGCTGTCTTCTCAACTGGGCACACGGATGGAACGTAAGATTTCAGTAGTCTAGTTGTCCTAAAATCCAATGGCAATGCTGTACACTATACACAGAAACATGTAGCTCTGCAGTTATCAGATTATTCATTAGCATCTTACACATACAGTGTCAGTTCCATATTAAAAATAAAATATAAATTTGATATTTGAATTTCAACTTGCAATGGACAAAAGCAGCCAAAACAAATATCAACTAGTGATATACATATACATTAAAATATCACAATGAAAGTTATAAATATTGAAGATTAATATTGCAGTAAACAAAGAATTGTTCTTGGAAATAATATTATGCGGACTAATATTCATTAGGTCTTACACATTAAAAAAAAACATCCAAAATATTGCATTTCCACCAGCACAATGATGACATATTAGAATTGGTTTAGAATTTGGTAAAAGGTTTTTGTTTCCATGCATTGTTTTACAAGCTATCATTGGCAACACAATGCTTCTCCCCTCTGTTAAATTTAAATTATGCCCAGCTGAAAAGGGCTACAATGTAGACTCCACAACTGGGAGTGCGAAACAGATGCAAATACTAAAAGTCAGCAAATTCCTTGGCACACTTTTCTGTTGATGATATACGCAGTGCCTCTTCTTCATAATCATCAAAATTACTGGTATCACCTGGTCCTTTGCATTTTGGAATGAAAGGAGCTTCAACCTGTATTCAAAAGATAACAAATTATTTAAAAATATTGAAACATTGCTTTTGGAATTGTATTTAGACATTGGATAAGAAGCAATACTAAAACTTTAAAAAGAAAGTGTTTTTTTTTCTTTAATTGATACAAAATAAGCTAAGAGTTTCAACAACTGAAGCACGAGAAATAAATCCCAAGGAAAATAAAGGTGTGCTTGCCATGAAATTTATCAATCTAAATTTTCCAATGCTCATATTGTCTTTTAGTTTGTTGTAAATCTATTTTTGAGTCTTTCTGCAGCAGTTTGAAACCAAAATAATATGTACACAATTATTTTATAATTGATAGGATTTGCTTTGTTTATTGTATAGAATTAGCTTTTTTTTGATTTGGTGTATAGTTGAGCGCATATATTCCTAATTCAAACTAAATCCGAAATTTCTAACTCAATTTAAAAAGCTCTCAGGACATAAATAATTATTCAATCAAATTAAAAATTAATGAAATAAGAATTAAAATATACTTTACTTAATTTCTAAAATGTAAAGAAAAGTAATGTAAATCTAAAGTCTGATAAATTACCAATGGAGATCAATAATTTACAAGATCTAACATTGTTTAAAATCTGAATCATTCTATTAAATTTGTAAATGGAAATATTTAAAGGAAACATGGATACATTTAAATCAAAGCACTTACTTAAAAGTGCTGTTTAAAAATACGTATTTCTGTTACTTTAAGGTAAAAAGTGTATGTTAAGATAAATGGAATTACTTTTGCAATCCTTTAACATTTAAAGGTATTTAAAATAAGTTGTTTTTGTACTACATATTTATGTGTATGTACATGCAAACTTGTTAGAATATTGTGAAACACAGAACATAAACTATTATATAAACTGAATTGAGGTATTAATTATACTATGAACACTAAGAAACAAGCTTTAGAATAGTAAATACTAAATTAAAAACTATAACTTACATTAAAATGATCAAAAGGATTTTTTATTAAAATCTATGATCTATATTTAAAGTAAAGAAAGATTTTGAAAGTTGACCTCTTAGCCATAGAAGAATCTAGACTGCTAGAAGCCTTGAAAATCATTTGCAAAATGATCAGTAAGAGTTCGTCGGAAAGTATTTTTGTCTTCAGCATAGTTATCGAATTGGCGAGTATCTCCTTTTGATGTTAGTTTAGGTATTAGAGGGGCTTTCATCTACATAAGACATGCAAGGAAAGAAAGGCATGCAAATAATAAAACAAAATCAAAATCATAAAACTAGCAAAGAGGAAATCTACAGAAAACAGAAATTATGTGTCATACATGCATTAGAAAAAAGAAATGGAACAGTTTAGAAGGAGAACTATAAAATGATAAAAATGAAATATAAAATGATACCATCACCATGAAAAGGATTGATTAATAACACATACACAATTAAATACCTTTATAACCATACCAAAAAGTAAAAAAGTATTCAAATATTGATTCATAACATAAATCACACTGTCTTCAATAATTTCTCAAGTCTTGTGAAATTTAAGTAAAAAAATCAACAATTAAACAAAATGATTTACAAGATGGATGTTCCAAACTGAATGTTAATTAATCAAGTGTTCAGGAATGTAGTACAATATTTAAAAAATGCTGTGACATTATAAGTAGAAGTGTAAAGAAAATAGCTGTAAAACATGTGACCTTTTGGAGGAGATTGGTATTTTGGAAATGCTGAGATTTCAAATGAATCGATTTAATCATTAAAAAGAATTAACATAATTGATTTTTAAAAATTGTTTTAAATTTAGAATATCTGTAGTACAAAAATCAGTAAAATACATGAGAAAACTGCAACAGAAAGAAAATACTAAAAAAAAAACCAAAAATTAAAAAATTTATAGTAAGAATGTGTCAATAAGAAAAAGAAAGTTGTGCTAAAACCATGGTTTAAAGTACATAAGCTGCCTCTAAATATGATTTAAGTATTTTAACACCTTAAATGTATTTATATCCCACCAAATTTAATATCTCCAATGATGTAAGTAACTTGTAAAAACATTAAAGAACAATTTGTACATACTTCTTAGTAATGGCAGTTTCATTATAAATACCACCCAAATCAATCTGGATAAATCAAAATATTTACAATGTTTTCTTTTAAAGGTCAGTGTAATATGGATAAGCAATAGAGGTATCATCTACAATTTTATGTGAATTTATGATTGAAGATCAGCATATCCTTAAATTCATTCTCTTTAGAAATTTTCTGGGTCTCTAGTATATTAAGAGAAATCTTAAACTCCAAATTAGAGAAAGCACATATCGCAAAAATAATTTGACAAAACATGAAATGTTTGTTAAAGCCTTACGTAAATACATTTATGAGAAGATTAAAATAAAGTTTTTATTTTTTCTTTGAAATACTTTTTAGAAATAAGTTCAACATCATAATATACCTGCCAACTGTTACAGAACATCTAAATTTTTTGTTTGAGACTACAAAATTACAGAAAACACTGCTAAAATAGGTTTGTGAAATTTTGCCTTTCGGTATAAAACAATTAGTTTAACTGCTCTATTAAAAAACTTTGCATTATATTTTAACGTTTTCATTCGAACTGTCTTGGTGCTTTCACCATATTTGAAGTTATTTTATCGATAATCATGAATTTATGAAAAACACCATGTTTAAGTGTATTTTTGCTATTTGTATTGGAGTTGGCAGATATGTATACTATAATTTGGAAACATTTTGATATGAAACTGTCATTTTTATTGCATATGAAATTACACTCAATGAATTATAATTCATACCTTTAAAGTTGCATATTTATAAGCTTATAGTTTTCAAGCAAATCTTTAATTTATTGTGAATAGTACTGTGGCACAGGAATTCAGAGCATAAAATTGTATTTAAACCTTGAGTTGATACGATCATTCACGATGAAACTTTTGGAAATAAACTATCTAGAATGTACAAATTGAATGTTAAGATTGATTTATAAACTGGATTGAACAAAAACTGCAACAGAAAACAAATCGATTGAACTGTCACATCATGGTTATAAAACTGGATTTTTACAATTAGCATCTGTATGTAACATTTGTCTAAAACAATTCATTCCATTTTAAAATATAAAAATACAATTTATTTTATTAAAAAGACTTTATACCAAAACATCTCTTATTTAGTAAGAATGCAAAAAATATAAAATGAACAAACTTATCAGCAAAGGATCCTATTACCAAAAGTAATAGAACTAGATATTTTCTAGTTATTCAGTAACTGAATTGCATACCTTCTTTTGAAATATTGTAATCCAATCAGTAGTAGCAAACCATTTATGATTTTTAATGTCATTTACACCATTTTTCAGATTTCCATAACGTTTCGTTAAATCAACCTGTAATAAGTTTTTCAACAGATCTTTTAGATCCGATGTGAAATGTGAGGGGAAACGGACCTGCAAATGAAAATTTCAATTAGAAAAAGTAATTGACAGAGAATAAAATTTTGAGGTACAGTAATTTTAATTTCATTTATATACCTTTCCTGATACTATTTTTTCGTAAATCTGTATAGGCTGATCAGCAAAAAAAGGAGGATAACCAGCTGCCATTTCATACACAAGTACTCCTAAGGCCCACCAATCGACAGCTTTATTATACCCCTGCAATAAAACAAACATAAAAGTTATATGGTGTCATGGAGAAGTGTACTGTACTCAAATAAAATCTAAATAAACTACTGATTTTGGATATATTTTAATATAAAAATTGACATAAATCAACTACTGATTATTCAGGAGCAGCTCAAATGCATGTCTTACTCTCCAATTTCAACTGCACTAAGAATGATAAGGTTCTTGAGAGTTTTCATTGCATAAAGAAACACATGCCTCTCCAAGTGACATCATTTCTTTATAATTTCCAATGGAACAAGTAAATGATTATTTAAGTTCCCATATGACTTTATATAATGTTGGAATAGTAATTACACATTTAAATGTAACACCATGCTGTGTTAACATGTTTCAGTTTAATGACTCTTCCTGAAACATTTGGATTAAGACACCTCAGGTGAAAGGTGTCTATTTAAAAAATGAAGTATAGAGTAGACTAAGAAAAAATACCACTTCCAAAAGTTTTGAAAGTTGCATTACTTTTGTAGTTCATAGTATCCAGCTAATTAGTAATGAACACCAAGACACATTAAAGCAATTTACATGTTAACAAACATCAATTATGGGGAAAACAATGTACAAAAGTACATAATGCAGCTAAATCAACGAGTTCATTCAACTAAAATATAGGAACTTTTGTTATTTTATAATGATTTTGCATCACAATTCAATTGAAATATATCAAATTGCAGATGAAATGATGCACATAGAAATGGTAAGGCAAATAAATGGTGACAAGTCTGTCTACATCACAAATAAAAAAATGTAATTAAGTTTTATAAGGGGATTAGACAGTACAAATGATAAGACATACAATTTTCATACTATTTAAAAGCATATAAGCATTTTTATTCTTTATGAGAACTTGGGGTTAAGTAATCAACCCACACAAATGCAACCTTTGAAACTTAAAATGGGTCGGAGAACTACTACACCCAAAATTGTTTGAAACTTTTTATCGATTTCCTACTAATGAAACAAGTTTAGATCCAGAAATAACAAGAAATTAACCATATTGATATAACGTTTGGAAGGGTGGCACTTGCATGAGCCACAGCTATAAAAAAACTCAATAATACTAAGAGTTAATTTTAGAGATAAGTTAGGTCATACTCTAATCTCATCTGTCAAGAAACAGTTACATCTGCTTGGAATGAAAATAATAAAATTCGTGAGGTCCCACCAATATCCACAATACCTAAATTTACACTGAACTTATATATCTTAAAAAGATTCAAATGCATTTTCTTAATTTTAGTTACATTTTATGTTCCAATAGTCAATAACTTACCTTACTGAGAATAATCTCTGGTGCAAGATATTCAGGTGTTCCACAAAGTGTCCATGTTCGACCCTTTACTCTTTTTGCGAAACCAAAGTCAGTGACCTGGAAAAAATAGATATAAAAATATAAAACAGTAAAAAGAAAAATCATATTTTATACAATATATTGTTGTTTAATTTGTTTATTGCATTGTCAAGTATTATATCAATGCACCTTGTAGAGCATTGGGTTGATATTAATAAATGAACAATAACTATGGCTATTCATTCTAGGAGAAATGAAACTATTAATGTAAATTAGTCATGTTTTTTAATATTAAATGCTGGATGTCTTTTCTTTTGGACTAATTTGAAAAGTCCTTAAAATAAAATTGAGCCCCATAATGCTACAACTTGTTTTGTTGTGTTGGATTAATCACAAAAGAAACCACATATTTTGCAATAAACAAAAACAAGAGCAATTGATCATAAATCTAGGCGCATTAGTAATCCCCTTTTATAAGAATCTTCAAGACAGGGTTACGAAAATCACTCACCGATGATATTTAAGCCATAGAACATAAGGAATTTTTTCCATATTTAGAAACATTAACTATTTTAACACCAGGTAATTTATGTAATGATCATATAAATTAATTGGAGTATGGAAAGGTATGGGTTAAATGGAACAATTCAAACTGAAGTTATTTATGAATTAAGAGTCACAACCTAAAGAATCAACAAACATTGTAGGATAGGGTTATTAATTGACTGAAATATCTGAAAGGCTGTTGCAAATGCGTCTCACCTTTTGTGATGAGAAATTTCCCTTTTCAAATACCACTTAATCATTTTTCAACTATCACCATTCCTTAAACAAAAATACTATACTTTTTGCTAATGTATCTGAGTAAAGGTAATGTTTCTGATTTAGAGCATCTTTTATTATGCCGTATGGGCATTCACTATAAGTTAACATAATTATCATATATACTGTCCCGCATGCGAATTTCTCCTGTTGATAGTCTGGGTGGTGGCAATCACTATAGGAACAGTATTCGTTATAGGAACAGTATTAGTTTATTTTGAGGGGATGACACAAAAGTCTTAATTTTACTTTGTTTTGGGTGAATGTTGGCAGTGGAGATATAGTGGCACATTTCTACAGCAATAGACAGGCAGACTAAGAGGTGGGAGTAGTTCTTGAGGTAGACAAATACACAACAAAATGTGTGTAAATTTATTACTTTGAAAGGCTTTCTAATAAATTCAAATAAAGATATTGAAATTGAAACATAATTCTTTAGTATTGCAATTAAGCTTACTTTTATATAGCCTTGTTGATCAATGAGTAGATTTTCAGGTTTCAAATCCCTGTAGATCAGATCCAAACTATGCAAGTACTCAAAAGCAAGGACAATTTGTGCTGCATAAAACCTTGAATGTGGCTCACTGTGAAACAGGTTAAGCATACATACAATCAAAATTAGAGTTTGATTCCGCGAAAAGAAAATACCAAGACATGCCATATTACCATATATAATTACAGGCATTACAGGCTGAATGCAGTTTAAAATCAAATGTCAACATTAAAGTTTAGTTTTTTTGAATTTTCAATTATGAAAACAAAAAAGTAAACCTGCATTTCTCTTTACAGATAGAAAACTTGAAAGCATTTCAATGAAGTTAAAATACATCAAATTAAAAGCTTAATACTTGGAAAAGAAAAATATATTTTGCAGGTTCTTTTGAGTCTTATCATTTTTTACAGAAATGTGAAATTAACGAGAAAAATAGTAGAATATATAAAACTTTGAATTATGTTTTACCTGTTAGATATCAGAACAAATACATTCATAAACATATAGAAATACTAAAAATTTTATACAAAATCATATAGGAATAGAAATGAAAAAAATTAAATTCCAAAGCAATAGATGTACTTTAACTACTAATAGTCATCTACTGAATTAAAAGATCATGCAAAACTTTTCAACTACTAACATGCAGGAGGGAAGGTATTAACTATTCTTTAAGTAAATTCTCAGTTAAAGATGTATAATTCCAATACTGCTAAATATATAAGAAACAGCAAAAATAAATTTATTAAGTAGTTCCACTATGGTTACAAATATAAGAAATGTGCATTTTAGAAAATTTAATTGAAAGTAAAATATTCTTTATGAACACAGAATTTAATGCTCATACACAAATTAACAAGGAGTTTCACTGACTGTATTGAGAACAGGAAGGATTATAGCTGGTTTGTTGCTCTTGCCATTTTTCACTACACTAGAACTAATTAGACACCATACGGAAGCACTATAGAATATTTGTTTCCCTTTAACAAACTACAATTGTGCAGCACATACAATTTCAAAACAACATAGGAACTAATATAGCCATACAGACTTGTGCTCCAAAATGCTTTCTCAGGAGCAATTTACTATCTGTCAATCACCTTTTTTCCGAGTCCTAAGTGTAGTTCTACGTTACAAGAACTGAACATGAAAGTAAAGGGTAACCCTTTGAGTAAATACCTTCAAAATATATATATAATATATATGAAATTTTATCATTTAATTAACTTTAAATTAAGAGGCAATATTGACACAATAATGCAGAGAACCTTTTTCAGCTATTCTACTGGACAGGTTTATAACTGTTATTTACATCTTCTGACTGAGAGTTTACTCAAGTAATTCTAAATAAAAAATACAAGGGGAAAAGGTGCATGCATCGAAACCAATGCATATAGCATACACCTTACCTAAACCTTCCACTTTTCCGCAGATGAGAAAACATTTCACCGCCTGGCACATATTCTAATACCATATATAAGTTAGAAAAGTCCTGTAAAAGAGAGACAGATGAAATATGTCTTATAACAAATATTTCATGGAAACTTACCTAAAGCGACCTATTCTCCGTAGGTGTGAAAACATTTCACCACCTGGGACAAATTCAAGAACCATATACAAATTTGAAGTGTCCTGAAAATTAAAAATATAAATCTAATCTTTAAACTAAAATTAAATTTGAATAAGTAAGACCTTTCTCAGAATCGCAACACGTAAAATTGCATTTATAAAAACTGCAAGATAATTAGTACCAGGTGTAGGTGTGGTGTCTCAATGAAGTTACATGTATTAAGTGAAAATAAAAACCTGCAATATCATTAGCTCATTAATGTTTATCACTATTAATACTTTGTTTTAAATTATCATCATTCTTTTTTAACAGATGAAAATAGCTACAATCCTAATGCTAGTTTCAAATAGATGAATACACAAGCATCTAAATTTAAAGGATAGTGAAATAGCACATGATTTATTCAACTGGTATATAGTGAAGATGGTTTGGTACAGAAGGAATGTAATAAAATCTGAATAATGTAAATATAATGCAGAATATAGGCATTACAATGTTTAAAGACTAAAAAGGGTCAAAATAAATCCTTGTTTAATATTCACGCTTCTCTCTTTTCGGCTGCATAAAATTAATTTCCCCTTTTATTGGCATTCCTCTGATATGATTTTTCAAATTGATAAGTAATATCAACAGTTCCATCCAAAATCAGAGTTCAACTGTGTATAATATTAATATAAAAGTTTGATGATTGGAAAATGGGAAGGGATTTGCAGAATGGAAGCTATTTATTAAAGATAATATCTTTAACTGATAATTACTTTTGTCACTAATGCTAGAAATAGCTACTATATTGGGAATAAATCTAGATAGGAAGCTAGGCATCTCTCTTGAGATTTTTACTTTTAAGTAAGAGATAACAAATCTCAAGATTTACACAACATAAAGTATTTCTGAAAAAGGATAATTATTTCATAATGCATGCTAATGAAAAACATCTTATAAACGAAGCAGACTCCAACTTTTGATAAATCATGTCAGTAATAAGATGATTGATTTTCAGTAATGAATACATTTTTAAATAAAATTCAAACATAATTAATATGTAATTGAGCCTTAGCAAACATGGCAGACAAATGGATGACAAAATTTTATACTGTCTCATGAAAATCTGCAATCAGTTTTTGCGACTTATATTAACATATAAAAGATTCAATAAATATGTAATTTATCACAGACATAAGTAGTTTCAATCATCCATGCTTGTGTGAGCTACTTGGTCCAGACCATAATCAAGATAACCACCGATTTGATCGTTTAGGAATCTGAAATGACTTTTAAGATTGTTTCCCATAATACTGCATTATTAAACTTTTTTTTACAAATGTGACATTTTAATCAAATTAAGGGTACAAGGCAATGTAAACAATGAACTTAATTATATTTTTAGTTTTGTTGCTTTTTTGGCTGAATCAATTCTACCTCAGAAAATATTCTCACAATTCAACCATCATCTTATAAAATTTCAATATTCTTCCACTACTGTAAGTATTTTTTAATGTAGGTTTCCCCTAGAACAGATCTCTTAAATAAATACCAACAGTAACATCAATATAATACCTATTTAAATACACTTTTCTGATATATTTCATTATAGCTTCAAACATTCTTAATATAGAAAAATTGCAGACTAGGTGCTTTGACTGTAAGTCATCAAAAAATAGGATAAGTTACTTTAAAATCAAACTTTTTAAATTCAGAAGTAAAAAATAAGGTGATATTTGATATGCAGCAACTGGAAAAATATGCATTTTGGGCATAAAAAACGTGAATGAAAATTTTTCATGTTGAAACTTAAGTTTAGGATTTTCCATCAGAACACTGAAGCCAGTTCTAGACATCAACTTTTGAATGCTTTTTATATATTTCACTCTCAACTCCTACATTTCCTTTTTTCTTAAGTTTGAACTTCGTTAAAATTCCAGTTAATCTTACATCCTTGGTGCAATTTCAATTAACTCCAAATATAATGCCACTTAGTAATGCAGATTGGAATTTTTGGTTGTTATAAGGAGTCAACTTAGCGACCTTTTGTGAAAAAAGATGGTTAGTCACCAACCTGGCAAGGTTTACTTGGTGACTGTATCATTTTATCAAGTGGAATTTTCCATGATTTTAAAATTTGCTGTAATTCAGGTGAAATTCCATAACAATTACAGAAAATCTGTAATGGTACGCATCTCTGACAATGCCATTGCTATCAATGGGTATCTATTTTCTTATATTAATTTCTATTTTCTTTAGGAAGATTATTGAACTTCGATTTAGAGACAAAAAAATTTAGAGAGAGAAACTCCTTCCACACCCAGAAATAACACAAATGTGGTGATATATTCTGTAGTCTTAATATACAATACAAAATAGTCAAGATGGTTTCCTGAACATTCTAATTCTTTTAAAGAAATGAAATTGTGGATTTTCAAAAGAAAGTTTGCTAAGGATTTAAATGGATATTATTCATCTAGCTCATCTGGCGGAGGTCTAGTGAAAAACGAAGTCATGGGTCTTGTGAAATGATCAACCACATATTCTGAACTCGATTTAATTTAGATTATTTTTAATACCGCCATAGGGAATATTACAGTACCCTAATCTAGAATTGTGATTATTTCTAACATTATTAACACATTGATAATGCCATTGTTATAATAGCATAATAAAAGCACATCAAATAAAATAAAATTGTATATATAAGAGAATACTTGAATTTTCGATCATTTATGCACACATAAAACTATACAAAAAAAGAATTGATTGTTACATAAAAAATTGCAATCATCATTCTTTACAACTGTCACAATTTACTGAGTATTGATTAAAGTAGTCACTAGTTTTAAAATGTAATAAAAAGTATGTTAACATAATTATGTACTTCAAATAAACATTTACAATACATTTATCAAATACTTCACTATAAAAATTAAAATTAACTTGCAAATACAGAAAATAACTAAATACATTAAAACACATTTTGTGGTCAAATCTCTTGATCAAATAAACATTTAAGACAATTTTAGAATATTAATGAGTTTTACGAATTGAATTTTTATGGACTCACCTTGAAATGATACTCTAATTTCACAAGAAATGGAAAGCTGACAGCTTGAAGAATTTTTTTTTCATTCAAAGTGTGTTCGACTTGTTTTAGCTTCACTACCTGAAATGAGAGATGAAATATTATACATCTATAACCTGTTTCCAAGCAATTTATTAATTGGGTTTAAATCTTATTCAATTTTAATTAGAAGTATTAAAAAGGGAATAAAATTTAAAACACAAGTAACCATTCATAAGAGTAAATCCGAGTAATATCGCTCAAATTAAGAACCTGCAGGACTATATTGGCTATCTTTTATAGCAAAAAAGTTTTTTGTTTAAACAGTACAAGGTTCAAAAAGGACAGCTGCACCACAAAAGTCTAACCAAGAAATGAATTAAGTAATTGAGGGGTCAGGGTAAGATAGTGCCAATCTACATTTTTGGTCAAATTAAGCTGACACTACTATTTGTAGTAAGCTACAATTTACTGCAAGGAATTTCCTTAAAATACCAGTAAATAGCAGAAGATGTCAGTTCTTGCCCCGAGCCATTCTAGAAGTTTCTGGTGGAAGCATCAAGAGTGATTAAAATTTACAAGATGACTGCAATTTGGTAACAAATCAGAAGATTTGTTTGTACATTAACATGTGGATTCTGATTATCTACCTCAGATAGTGATGTTTCAATCATTGAAAGTGAATATGAATAAGTGTTGCTTGATTTGGTTACATTTAATTATTATGTTAATACTATGCATGTATGAAAACATTTTTCACTCTTATTCACAGAATTCTTACATTTATCAAGAAACTGCTTCACTTTTATGTTACCCAGTTTTAATAATTTTCAATAATTAAGGCAAGTTTTTGTGGCTTGGAAATATTTTGCCCAAACTTAATAATTAATGCCATCCACTTGTCTATGATCCTGCTGTTTGGAAAAAAATTATTCAAGATAGTGGTTGGATGAACTTGGATCACATGTAACAAATCTTGCCTAGATATGGGATTTAAGGAATGCAGAACACATACATGAAAGAAAGGAAATAAAAGTTTTCCGAGCATAAAATAGAAATACAAGGTGCCACATTCAACATAGAAAAAGAAAATTCAGTAAGTCCTAAAACATAACTTCATTTCACCCCAATCTACCATAGTTGCCACAAAAACTTGACTCCTGATCATTAGAAAACAGAAGTTGAGATGACAAGAACTAAATAATACATATTATTTAAGGGTGGCTTAGTTACTGTGTCTGTTTTATGAATTTTTATTGTTCAAAAATTATAAGTGTTGATTGCAAAAACAAGATTAATTTTGAGCAACAATTTTGAAATTATCTCATGTTTAATTATTACAAATAGCATTTATCAAAACATATTGAAAAATACAAATACATTTTTTCAATAAAATTGTTAGATGTAAGATCAAGAGTGCCAAGCCACTCTAAATTTGTATGCAATGCTTATAAAAATTCTTAATTACGAAGTACAAGACCGAAATATTTAAAGAGTAATACCATATTGCCATTCAGAACATATGAAACATTAATAACAAATTGGTATAACACACTTCGATTTATTCAATGTGATTAAACTTTCAAACTGCTATCTCAAACAAAAAATTAGGCTTGGCACTCTTGCCTCAAGCCTTTCAATTCTGCTATTGCAATTTAAAACTAGATTTAAATGTTTCATATTTCACAAAAAATCATGGGTTGGTTTGTAGCTCTATTGTACATTTTAGTTACATGAGGACTTATTAATAAACTGGGGTCAGTGGCATTAAAGTGGATTTGTAACCACTACGAACATTAATGCCCAGAACCTCTTGAACCAAACATTCTACCTGTACCATAAAGCACATCCCTTTTATTTAAAAGTGGCAAAGTCAAAATATGCAATCTTAAAGGAGGAAAACAAATTTTTTTTTTTTTTTTTTAGAAAGTTCAGATAATTTTTCTGGGTATAAAAACTGTCCATTTTATTAGAAAAATTTAAGTTTTCGTTACCTTTCAAAGTTCAAAGAATTTAAATCTGTGGTGATTACAATATTGGAAACAAAAAACATTTCAATAGAATTTTCCTTCTCAAAATTTGAATAAATAAACAAAAAAATCGAGGAAATTTGAAAAATTTGTAATTTCTGCAAATTACTATTTTGTACATACTAGATTATTAATTGCAATTTAGTCCCTATAGAGCGAATTTCTTTTTAAACTTTTTTAATCAGCAAATAATTTTATGCAGACTTGAAATTGTTGGCAATTAACATAAAATATAATCCCCATTTAATGAAGTTAATTTCCATTTAGGAAATTTTTCTGCCACTGATCATCATTCAATTTAATGCTGAAATCCAACCTTGAATGCAATTGGAAAAATGAAAGGAAGAAAACTATTCATTAACCATATCAATTTTTCTTAGAAACACATTCCACAACATTTCTTGAACCTAATTCCCCTGATTTAACAAGAATGTCTCAACAATAACAAGCATTTTATGTATGTTTAATTCTTTAGATAAATGCTTGATTACTAATTTGATCAAGTGGAGAACTCAACTAAAATTACAAGAATTTTACTTCTCAGCACTCTATAAATCAATATGCTACAAAACAAAAGAAACTCCAGTTCACACATTTTCTATGCAGTGAATGTTTTAGAAAAATCCTTGCATAAAGGAGACAACTGTTTTCATAGGTACTCAACCATGTTTCGCAATAGTTAAATTATTTTATCATCAATTTCCTGTAGTCTGTACAACATTAGTTACATTTATTTTAATGTATGATTTCTGCTTCAAGTTCTTGCTCTTTGCTACATAGTGCTATTTACTTGCCTCACAAGAAGCACGATATATCAGGGAGTCACAGCAGTTCTTTAAGAAATTATCGGATTGTAAAAGATAGTACACACATTAACCCTTATCACTCCAAGTGGTAGTAATGTTGCCAAGCACAAGACAGCATTCTATGCATGCTATAATATCCTTGGAGAAAAGGGTTAAAACAAGAAAATTATAACTTCTTATACTAACTTTCTGTTTGTCGAGAATTTTCATGGCATAAAAATCTTTAGCTGATTTATGTTGAACAAGCATTACACGCCCAAAGGATCCAGTTCCTAATGTTTTGATACGATCAAAATCTTCTAAAGAAGCTGTATTCTGGAATAAAATAACCATGTATTAAAAGGAACTGATTGAAGTATTGAATGCAATATCAGTAATATAAATCAGAGCACATTTTATCAATTCAAAAGACGAGGACACTAGTCTCACAAATAGACAATACCACAATTCATACATAATACACTTAAAATGAACATCAATATCTTACCAGAAAAACTGCATAAAACAGTCAATTTTGCAGTCAAACAGCATTATATGTGATTAGGAAAGAAGTTCTACATCTTTTTAAACATACATCTCCTTTTACAAAAAAATTCCAAATCTGATTTAAAATACAATTGACCAGTTTTAACTTACCTCAAATTTGTGGTATTAACCTTGATTACAGTATGTATTTCAGCCTTAATATCATTTTGAAAATGAAAATATAAAGACAAACTTATTTACCTACCTTGAAAGGTGATTTAAAATGGAAAACTGTTCAGTATAGAGAGCATAAAATTCATTTGTCTGCTATATTTTTAAAATTAAGAGACATGAACATAATTTTAGACAAAATATTTCATCTACTGTGCTAAAAAGGACAATATAGGAATTCAGATATTTATCAAACTACAAGAGCCACATAAATTTTTATAATAGGAAAGTGAATGAATCAGACTTTTTCATTTAATGGAAATGATTAGGTAACCTAACGAAAGATTTAATCTATTTCACAAACATACAATAGTTCATGATGCAATAGTAACTGCTTTGTACTTGTTTAACTCTTCATCCACTCAATCCATTATATTTTTTATGTAGTCCTTATTAAACACTTTCAAAGGTTTTATGCATAAAATACTTCATATAAAATAAGACAGATATCTTAAAATACTGAGTGCAAAATATTTCATACATAAATTAGGACTTTTAAATAGGGCCATATTTGGCCAAGATGCGCCAAACAACCCTTAGAGAAAAGAAAAATTGTGTGTTGAGAAAAATTAACTTACTTTACTAGGACTGTTCCATTTCTCTTCAAAATCTTTCCTTGCTTCTTCCAGGAAAATTTTTACTGCAATAGAAAACGTATATATTAAAAGCAGCTCACAATTTCATAACACAAAATAATTCTATCTCCATATCAAAACAAATATTGCTTCTTCAGACGTAACATTCAAAAATTAACACTACTACTGTACAAAGATTTAAATTAGTTTATTTAACTTCGAATCCTTTGCATACCCACAATTTTCCAAAATACGGATTTTAGTTTTCTACAACTGAATATGTCCAAACATGGCCCAGACACTGGCCACCATGGGGTAAGAGCCAGCTTTAAAAAAATTCGCATGGTTAAATTTTTCCCATAACTAAATATTTACCAAAAGGAAACACTACTTATGAATTTTAAGTCTAATTTTGAATATGTACATAAAAGTTGTTAGATATCTGTTTTCGGCAAACATTACTCGTGTCAAGCAGACTCGACCCTTTCCCCACACAATGAAGTGCGTTTCAGTACTGAACAAATAAGTAGGACTTCTTAGCATTTTCCTGCATTGGTAATGTATTATGTTAATCTAACAATGAAACGAAAATTTCGCTGGTTACGTCTTGCGCTTAGTTTGCTCAAGCTTATATTTGTTACCCAACTTCAAAGATAAGATCACTTAAGAAACATTTCACCACACGAATATTGTCATATAAAAAGCAGACTCTTTTTCAGATTCAGCTTGACTGATGACTTTCACATTAATTAAATCAACGTCTCCCTTAGGTAGTCAGTTTTCAGAACATTTTTGGACAAATTTGGCTGTAAAACACAAAACTAAAATCCATCTTTTAGAAAACTGTCTCTTCAAAGGATTCGCAGATCAATTAACTAAATGATATTGCATTCTTAATAGAACAATAAAGAATAACTTTCAAACTCCCAGGACTGGTAGAGATATGGAAAAAATAGAATATTTAAAAAAATTTACATGCTATCAGACAAAGTAATTTTGGGATGCTATTGAGTTCATGTTTTTGGAGAAAAATTACGCGCGGCTCACCCTCTCTAATAAACATTATACAATAACATACACAAGTTTATCAGATCAAACCTTTACTTAGAACACAAGTGTTGAGGCAAAATGTTTCTGAACAGAAATTTTTTATCATTTTCAATTCATTTTTAAAAAAGTAATAAATAATTATGGAAATGGCCGTGTTTTCTAATATCACAACTTAAAAATTCATTTCTGCTCAAATGTCACCAAATTCATCATTGTTTTACTATGGTTAATTTTTTAATGCAAGTATATTTGGTTCATATGTATCAATGATTCACTTAGTCATAACCCAAAATCGATTTGACATTCCTTGTATACAAGAGAAAAATTCAATTAGCACCCATTTTCAGATATGATATTTTTTCTGAGTATTGGTAGCAAAGAGTAATGTAGTTAACTCTTAACTGCATAAAAAGAAATGTTTTAAAATTGAAAAAAAAAGGATAAAAATGATTAAACCTCCTGGTGGTTGTCTCGACGGTGGATATATCGTCATTAGAAAAAAAAATTGACAAGATCTTGATCTCGGCATCATGAAAAAATCGGCAATACCTTAATGACGAGATATCTCGTCATTGCAAAATTGGTCAGATCTTGATGGGCGAGATATCTTGTCGAAACCACTTGGAGGGTTAATATACATTAATCAGAGGACATACCAGTTTTTCCTGACCTTAAATTAGGATACGGCCATCACTAAAGTAAGTTAGTAACATAAGTTAGATTCTCAAGGAAACTCTAAATTAACAGAGAATTAAACTTGTACAAATTTGACAATTTAAATACAAATGGAAACTTAATAACTCAGAAGACAATGAAAACAACGGTAATTTCTAAACAAATACATGATTATGTTTACTATATCCAGCATTGATGAATTCATGCAGTGCTGAACTTGGTAGAGAAAATATCGTTTAAAAGGATGAAAACTGCAAGATTTCTCTTGTGCATGCTTGTAAAGATATCTCGAACTCTGAAAGGGATGTGCAAATAGTTTAAAAGTTGCAATACAATCACACAATGACATAACTAGAGAGGGCTCCGCCATTGAAACTGTTACGTCCATATTTTTATGTCTAAACAAATTAATTATAAATTAGTTTCTTATCGACATAATCATCTCGCATATTAGCATATCAACAAATCGTTTCAAGTTTTAAAAGTGACAAAGATAAAAATGAATTTCGAGAAACCAGATTTGCAATACTGGTGTTATTTTTTTTGCTGGTGTTATTTTTTGTCATATGGCCGAACTTTAAAATGTCATAAGATCCAGATCTTTATTGGATTAAAAATTCTAACCCCGCCTCTCCGAGCTCCGCTGTTGCAATCACATGATTATGATTATCAGGTTCTATAACTTTTATACATCACAGCATAAATTTTAACTTAACCATACAAATTTATTTAAATGCAGTTGACACAAGTTCATATCCTACTACTAGTTTTATAACAGTACTAGTACTGAAACATTTGTTGAATAACATATAATCATATCTTACATCCTATCAGGATGGCACACTGATTTGAATTAATTTTCGATATTTATTTAAATAGCTATAACTTCAGTATATGACTAAATAAATATAAATGGTAAAGAGAGAGAGAGAGAGAGAGTTACATTTCAGATGAATTAACTAGCATGATGAAAAAAAATCAAATATGTATACTAAACGATCTAGAATGTCAGGCTTTATATGGAAAACTAACTTTACAATGCACCTGCAATGACAACTCTTCAACTACACAAGGAGCACAGGTGGCAATTAGGTACAGCATTCGCAATACTCAAGGGTTTGATCTAGTACATGTATCATGGCCCTATGAATTCGGCTTCCTGTGAATGAGCACTTCCATGTGTCAGAAGATTGAAAACATAATCGAGATAGGTTGGTAGGTAGTTAATTAACGTCGCACTGGAGCAACACAACGGACTATTGGTGACGAAAACATAATTGAGAAACACAACAGAAGAGGTTCTCATTAGACATACTGGCCATTGAAGGAACTGTGCTCCAAAAGAGGATGAAATCATTAAATTTGCCTTCATGCCTTACTTTGGGAAAGAGCTAATGATCATTCTGTAAAATTTGTTCCAAATCCATAACTGACCCATAGAAATATGAAAACAAATTTCTAGGAATTTCTCAGCCTAATTTTCAAGACAATTATTGTCTAGGGTTATTAATGCGCAACAGCACAGAAATCCTGAAACATTGCTGTTATGACGAGGAGTTTATTTTAAAAGGGATACAAAATCTTATACAATTATTGTAAGAAATAAAACTTCATATGAACACAAAAATTTGCCGATTCACTAAAATATAGTGAACGTTAGCTCAATTCAGGTAAAATCAAATACATTTTAATACCTTATTTTGCAACTTTGATAAGGGGAAGCACAAGTTACGAGTACATGCCCTGAACGAATATTTCTAAAACGAAGATTAAAAATAGGATCTAAGCTTTTACACTGCAGACAAGATTCTTTACCTTATTAGATGCCAGATAATCATATTAATAAAAAACCAATATAGTTAAGTAGAATTTAGTACTCCAACACTTTCTTTCTAAGAGTTCAGAAATCTGACAGAAAGAAAGTGTTTGAGATCTAATAAGTTGATATAAAATTAGGGAAATTTTCTTTCCCCTGGCAAAAGATTTAAAAACCAAAGGAGAAATATTTTTACTACAAATATAAAATATCCATAACACAAAAGTATTAAGCGCACATGCAGTATTTATACTTAGAACACCTATGAGAGGAATTTTCAGTGCAAACAAACCAGTCAGCGGAGATTTTACTATGCTCTTGCATACGTCGCACTCGCACAACATAAAGGGCTATTGGCGACGGTCCGGGATCAATCCCGAAGGGAAGATACATATCGGGATTCCCTTTAAAATGTAATTTATCGAGTTTTGGTGATGTTTAATCCAATTGGTGTTGACCAATAAGTTATCATATATCAATTTGCAATTTATTCTTTGGGGGGTATTTCAATTAACGTCACACTGGAGCAACACAACGGGCTATTGGTGACGGTCCGGGATCAATCCCAAAGGGAAAGATCCGAGGACAACACCACGTAATTTTGAACCACGGTCAGATGACGAGGCAACACCTGAGCTATTTATTCTTTGGAATTTCTATTGGCGACGTACTGAATTGTATTCGACAAACAAGCCAAGTGACGACAAGCTCGGATTATACATAGGAAATACGTTTTGCCGCATAAACACTACGGCCACCGTATTTAACTTGCCAGATAATGCCTCTCATAAGTCGTGGACAAACACACGGTAGGTAGTTAATTAACGTCGCACTGGAGCAACACAACGGAGTGGCGAGGGTTCGGGATCAATCCCGAAGGGAAAGATCCTAAAGTCAGGGATCAACCCCGAATGGAAAGTAAAAAGCTTCAAGTTTCTTTTAGTAAACAAGGAGATCTGTTGGTCTCATCTGTCTGCTAGTGGTAAAAGGTTGGTTGTTTTGGGGGTTTTATGGCGCAAGGGCCATAGCTGACCATGCTGCGCCAGACAAAAGACATACAATATCAAGTAATAGACACAATGAAATTTTTACTGACACAGAGGAAATACACCCAGGGAGGAATGCATCCGACAGGAATCGAACCTGCGCCACCTACAACTCGAAGGTTGCTAGCGCAGTGGGCATACCCATTCAGCCACGACGGCCCCCTAGTGATTAAAAGGAATCGCTCTCTGCTTTGACGCCACCACTATATCGTCCATTGCAGATTTGTGGTTCTGGCGTGGTGCCTACGAGATGTAAAATTCAAGATCAAGTTTTTAATAAAACCCCAAACATTCACAAAATTTAAAATTGGAATTTAAATTCGCATTTGATATTTATTACTAAAATGTGTAAGAATAGACACATTTTTGCTAATTTTCCAAAAATAATTTGAAGGTTTATCTATAGCTAAATAGAGGACGTCAGTGTTTTGGTGAGTGTACGAAGTCCCTATTTCGCAACCTAGCATGCTTCTCGGACGAAACATCACCATGTCGCTTACAGAATGAACCATACAAATTAACACCGAACATCGTCAAAGCTGCGATAAATTAAATTAGTTCCTAATCGCAAGTATTTTTCTTCTTCCGGCAGTTTATACAAGTTGGTCTATATAAGTCACTTTACCATCTAAAAATTTAATAACTTTCCAAAAATTTTTTAGTTCTTATACAATTGAATACATTCTTTGGAATTTTTTCTATCAAGTTCGGAAAACTAAATCTCTTTAAGTGGCCGCCATTTCCATAACGACATGTTCTCTGGATGAGCACATTGAAATGTTGAGCCTAAGTAAAATTCAAATAATTCTTAGATTCACCGCGTATCTCGCCATAAATTACCCATGGGGTTTACAGCCTCTGGTAAACATGGGGGTCGCGACATCAGGATAAAACCCAAAACCAACCATCTTTTAACTTAAAAAAGAGGAATCGACTTCTATTTATTTATTTATTTCAATTAACGTCACACTGGAGCAACACAACGGGCTATTGGTGACGGTCCGGGATCAATCCCAAAGGGAAAGATCCGAGGACAACACCACGTAATTTTGAACCACGGTCAGATGACGAGGCAACACCTGAGCTGGCACCCCACTCTCCAAACTTCCACACCACGCCAACGTGAGGACATTTGAGGCCACGACAGATTTAACGTGCACCAGCCCCCTTTGTACACGACGGTGTTTGGCTGGATTCGAACTCGCAACCCTTCGGTTGCTAGTCCGTTACTCTTCCAACCGGGCCACCGCGGCCCAAGTATTGGTATTGGTATTTTGGTATTTTCAATTAACGTCACACTGGAGCAACACAATGGGCTATTGGTGACGGTCCGGGATGAATCCCAGAGGGAAAGATCCGAGGACAACACCACGTAATTTTGAACCACGGTCAGATGACGAGGCAACACCTGAGCTGGCACCCCACTCTCCAAACTTCCACACCACGCCAACGTGAGGACATTTGAGGCCACGACAGATTTAACGTGCACCAGCCCCCTTTGTACACGACGGTGTTTGGCTGGATTCGAACTCTTCCAACCGGGCCACCGCGGCCCAAGAGGAGGAATCGACTTCAAATAGCTGACTGGAGATTTTAGGATGCTGCTGACGAAGAGACAAATTGATAGCACAACAGCAGGCTCATCCTTATTAATGATTGCTTTTAAGCTTACTTACTTGATTGATATTGATTACTAATAATAGAGAGCAGTCTAGTGTGTTTATGTGCAACTTATTTTTCTTTAATTTCATTCCAATAAACATCTTTATAATTTAAGTTTTATGCTGTTTTATTTCCAAACTAGATTTTGGAAGTTCCACAATCACAGCTACATAAATATTTTGGCGAAATTCAAAAATTTGCACAGCTACATTTGTAATCTATTATTAGTTGACATGGTTTTTTTTCCAAAGGGACACCAGAAAATTGTCTCTGAAAAGTCAGCATTGAGCCAGAAGTTTGGTAAACTATGATGGTAGGAAAAATGAGACAAACCAACAAGCAGAAATAAAATGAGAACTGTCTATAACAAGCATGCTTATTTAACCTTAAAACGCTACTGGACGGGTGGGAAGTGTTTGGCGATTCGCCCGTCTCTGGATTGTCAGAAGTGTGATAGGGGAATCAGCAGTGCTTCGTTAGTTTAGTCTCGAGTACTGAGGGACTCCTCAGAAAACTAAACAAATTATTTTCATCTGTATTAGTTCCTATATTTTGAAGGCTAAACGCAAACATATTGACTCTGGTCTTAGTATATATTTACTCATCTGTCAATTTTTGCATTAAAATACCATAATTTAAATATAGAATAAAGTTAGATATACTGATTATTTGTGATACGATGAAATAATATGTAACTGTATGTTCTATTATTGCAACTTAAATTAAAAAAATAATATATATATTCCAGTTTTAAATTTACATTAAGCCTTTAACAATAAATAAAACCCAAATAGTCCTCTAATACGTGTTATTAATTCACTGTTATTGATAAAATAAAAGAGGAAAAATTGAGTGATATTTCGTCACTGCGTAAATCAAGCAGACTGCGAACGGGGTACGATTTTAGTGTGGCTGGCGACGAGAAGGCTGTCAACTTTGGGTCAGTCGATTTTTGAAGAGGTACGAAAGCTCAATAGAAGCTGTCATACTCAAAAGCATGAATGGCGATCCGCAGTGGCTGCTCCCCCAAAAAGCGTTCATTGCTGTCGCTTTCGGCACCGAACGATAAACTTAGAACCAAAATCTGCGTTAAAGACGCTATTTGTGGAAGCGATTTGTTTACGTTTCCACCAGTCCCCTAATTTAACTAACAGACTGGTTCAAAACCGGGTGACTCGACTACCAAATCGCGCGGGAGCCGGACTATAAAACGCTTTTGCGGTCGAAAAAGGAACTTGGTCATCGTATAAAGGCATTAACGGAAAAGAATTTGCGCATCTATTTATGATCGCGACCAGATACGATTGACATTTCCAAGAATCTAAACAAAAAGGGGACCATCGACAATTCTACACAATCCCACATCTATACTCCGGGCCCCAGTGCCAAGTTAGATGACGGGCCCCTCATGAAATAAAAATATGTATCCCTAGTGCTCAATGTTTAACTTGCAGGTACTTTAGGGAAGGGGCAAGTGTAGAACCCAAATATCTTAAGTTCATATTCAACCAATCACTACTGTCCCAGTAATTTTATAAACTTTCATATTTTTGCCACACAGATCCTTTACTAATGTTCACATTCTTATTTACTAGCCTAAAATATAACACTGAACAAGTCTCCCCAAGTCTGTGTTCTGGCCTGAATTGGTCTGGAAAGCGAAGATCTCTATGGAAGTCCTGATCAAGATTGGACTTAATTGAACGTATTCGGACTCATGGACTTGGTCTAGCTGTTTAGATAGACCTCAAGGAATGAGTAACACTTTTATTTGCTTAAACGTACGGCATTCATGATTAAAAAAATATTTCCAATGCTATTTCATAGGGACGCACTCCACATGATGGGGCAAGGGCAAAATATCATGGTTTCTTGTTTGCAATGAGTGGGGCAAGAGAATATCATTTAGTTCATGCCCTTCTAGGGTTTGCGCAACTTTCCTGCCGAAATTCGAAGCGTTCTAGCGGTGAAACTAATTTATAAGACTCCATAAGCATTTCCAGCAGGGCCGCGGTGGCCCGGTTGGAAGAGTAACGAACTAGCAACCGAAGGGTTGCGAGTTCGAATCCAGCCAAACACCGTCGTGTACAAAGGGGGCTGGTGCACGTTAAATCTGTCGTGGCCTCAAATGTCCTCACGTTGGCGTGGTGTGGAAGTTTGGAGAGTGGGGTGCCAGCTCAGGTGTTGCCTCGTCATCTGACCGTGGTTCAAAATTACGTGGTGTTGTCCTCGGATCTTTCCCTTTGGGATTGATCCCGGACCGTCACCAATAGCCCATTGTGTTGCTCCAGTGTGACGTTAATTGAAATACCCAATACCCATTTCCAGCAGGTGGTAGCCCAAACTTAATCAGATGTGTTTTATATTCAGTGGACCAACTTTCCAAGCACCACTTGTTCCACTTCACACTATATATATAAATATATATTCCCTTCTTTTCCTTAATACAATTGTTGTACACCTTTGTTAATATAAACACAATGAAAAGATAAAGTGCGGCTCCCGGGAGAAGGCAGTCGAGTCATGCGGTTTTGAACGAGTCTATTCTTTAAATTAAGTGATGTTAGAGCTTTCACAATTGGCGCCTTTAGCGCGGATTCCTGTTTAAAGTTTACTGTTCGGTGCCGAAAGAAATTGGCACGAGAAAATATCCACGGCGATCGCCATTCATGCTTTCGCCTTCTAACGCCTTTTTGCACTTATTCGGAAACTAACTGATCCAAGCCCAACTGTTCCTTCTTCCAGGGAGCCGCACTATATACATTAGAACGTCGATCATCGGATATTATAAGTTTTTGTACAAAAGGAAAATTTACGAGTATACACATTTTATTACGTACTACTACATATGTAATCTACAAAATGCTTGAAAACCATCAAGCGTTTAAAAAAACCTATGCGTTTGAAAACAAATTCAAGGATTTTCTTTCAAACAGCTTAATTGAATCGCACCAGTTTCATCCTGGGCTTCAAACCATAGCAGGCTTCGTCTAACAAGGTGAACGCTTAGGAATATCCGGATTCGATTCATGTGCACTCATCTATAAGACGTGCAAGTTTCTTGGGAACACAGATGATACAATCTCATCACCTTTTGCTCAGTCTTTCTACGATCACCGATGTTCGGACAATCCCACTGGTTATCGGAACATTCGTTCGTTAAACCGACGTTCTACTGCATTTGTAAAGTTTATTCATCGTGTTTGGGGTGGGCCCCGACCATAAAAATATTGGAACCCACGGGGTTTAGCCCCTAGGAGTTGTCGCCTATGCCGACATTACAGTACAAAAAGCAAGCAGCAGATTCCTCCTTAGCCCGGCCACACACTCGAGTAACATGTTACACAGAATGACATGCACATGCGTATTCCGGTTGTGAACAGTAAACATGCCCGAACGCATGCGTATTTTAACCAATTTAGTGTCGTACAACTGAAGTTGAACCAATGTGTGGCTTGCCTTAGATCTCTCTTAGTATCGGCGATCCTCATTTGGGGGACTTGAGTATAGCTGGACAATTCTTTATAGCTTTTCGAAAACATCAGTATCGCATTATCGATTGCTTTGTCTCAAAATTAAAAATAAATGTCAACTGTTTATGTTAAAATACAACCGACAGTTATCAAGTGATAAACAATTAATGGTTGGTTGGGTTTTACAGCGCAAGGGTCATATTTGGCCAAGTTGTGCTAAACAAAAGATAGTGTCAAGTAATGAACATACACGGAAAGTTGCTGACACAGAAGATAGAATGTATTCCGGGTAAGTTACAGGAATCGAACCTGCGCAGCGTACAACTCGCAGATTGCTAGCGTTGTGGACAAACCCACTGAGTCACAGTACACAATTTATATGTAAGGTTCTCTATATAGTTCAGGTAGATAGTTGAATTTAAGTCACACTGGAACAACAACACAGTACACAATTTATATGTAAGGTTCTCTATATAGTTCAGGTATATAGTTGAATTTAAGTCACACTGGAACAACACAACAGAATGTTAGACTGTCCGGGATCCATCCTGAAGGGAAAGATCCGAGGATAAAACTTCGTAATTTTGAATCGTTGAAGAGGTTAACACCTTAGCTGGCACCCATTCTCCAAACTTCCACACCACGTCAACATGAGGACATTTGAGGCCACGACAAATTTAACGTGCACCAGCCCCCACGTAGTATCAAACTCGCAACTTTTCCTGTGTAATTCTTTCCAATCAGCAAAACTTTCCTTGTGTATGCATGTCCATTACTTGACGTCATCTGTCTTGTGTTTGGCAGAATGTGGTTGGTAGTTAAATTAACGTCGCAATGGAGCAACACAACGAGCTATTGACGACGGTCCGGGATCAATCCCGAAGGGAAAGAACTGACGATACCTCGTCATTTTGAACATCGATCAGATGATGAGGTCAACTCCTAAGCCGGTATCTAACTTACGCGTGCGGTTCTTTTGCTGATAGACTGGTTACATCTCATCCCCACGAGAACAGTTATTTCTCAAACAGTCAAAAATTTACAGAATTCTGAAAGGTTGAAATCCACACCAACGAAGAACAGCGATAAGAAAATGGGGTAAAGATTTCAAAATCTACTCCTTAACGTAAAGCACTAAATATCGAAATTTGGATTTGACTACTGACTTTAAGGGTACTAGCTCCGTACTACATCAACCTCATCAAGTGTAGTATGGAAAAATTCCACCTCCTGATCACTTAGGTTGACAGTTTCGAACTTTGACCACGTATTAAGGCGAGGTGTAAAAGTCCGTAAGGAATTTTCCAGTGCAACTTCTGAAATAGATTTAGTTTCATAAATTTATTTAAAACGGATATTGAAAAAATAAATTATCCAAGGACTGTTATAAATACGTTTCTAAAATGAGAGCAATTGTTGTTGAGTTGCAGGCGAAAAGACGCATCTTTTGTAATTGTGTAAATATTTGCATAAACCTACAGCACAATTTTTTGTATCGAAAAATTCGTTTGAAATAGGAAAAAAGCAGTCAGTTTTTACTTTCAACAGAAGATATCAAAATGATGAATTAAATCAAGGATCTAACTTATTGAACTGAGAATTGGCAATGCAACTCGGTTCGGATGGAAAAGATACATTATGCCGTAAGTTTTCTATTTCTTAATAAAAGGGTATCCCTCTCTAACGTGTGCTAAGCAAAAAGAACGAACGACACATGGATTTTCGTATTCGTTTGGTATTTCAGAGAGAAATCGCGTAATGTATTAATCGTGGAACTTTTCAGGGATATACAATTAAGATACGCTATTAAGGTATAAAGCAAAGCAAAAAGATCACACAATGAATTTTCGTATTCATTTATTAGAGAAACCACCCGAGTGATCTGTCCTCTCTTGTTTTACCCTCGCCTGCCCTTCTGCTTTTGTTTCCTCTCTTGTTGTCTGTCTTGTGTTTTGCGCAGCTTGGCCAAGTATGGCCCTTGCGCCATAACACCCGAAAACAACCAAAGAAATCGCGTTATGTATTATTCAGTATGGAATTTTCAGGAATGCACAATTATTAAGGCAGAAAAAGAGAATAAAACATACATGAAAATACCTTTTACGATTTCTATTAAAGAAAGCCACTCAAAAAAGTTGGGGCTTTTTAGAAAATAATTACGATGTTGATAAATAGTCCAATGAGTAACATTTTAGATGATGTCAAATGTCTTGTGAGACAGCACATTTGAGGTTGGGTTGTAGGGTAGAGGACAGACTACGTAGTCTGTGATATAGTGTAGAGGACTGACTGTGTAGTCTGTGATGCAGTGCAGAGGAGTGCCGATTTCACCACAGGAGCAATTTTCCGAATAATTTTTCTGGCGGCTTTATGTCCCATACACTTGCCGCTCCTGCCGTAAAGTATAACAAAAGCAAACATAATAGCAAAAAAGTAATGTTTCCACAACGGCGATTATCACCAATCTCCCAAACCGGTAATTACTGGCATTTCATTACCTGTTTTTAATAATTTCCTATATAGGTATTCTCATTTGATATTCTTAAGTCAAGGAAAGTACTGGATGGGCGATGAGACACACTGAGCTCCCCCCCCCTTGTAAAAAAAAGATTTAAGTAATTAAAATTTTTAATGTCCAAAGTATATTCATATGGCCGATAGGCTTCACTCAAGTTTTTTCAAAAATATATTTTTAGCAGTGTCTTTCAAAGGGTTACGTGTACTATTTTGTGTATAGGCAACTCAACCTTTTTGTTTGCTTCTATTGACTCAACTATTTCGACAGATGTATAATCGCTTAATAGCAGCAAGAAATAACATTTGCAGGGCTCAATTTATACAATAGTGATTACAACAAATGCCGTTAAAGGATTTAGTTCAGAAATAGGTACGGTGATTTTTGTCCAGGCACACACACACAGTGAAATAGCCAAGTAAAATAAGATTACTTTTACGTTTAAAGTATCAAACTTATAAGTTAAGCGATGAGCTTTCCCCATTTAGCATTTCCTCTTAAATACTACTGTCGACTTTAGTCACGTTGAGACGTATTTTTGAATACCTATTGATCGGAATGAACTACCAAATCTGCACAATTTTTACGTGCGAATTAATTTTGCTAAAATGCTCGCTGCTATGAAATAAAAAAAATGTGTAGTTTGTCGCGTAATTTTGTTTCCCAATATCTTTAAATATCTTGATATTTGTACTCAAGTTTTATGGCTGCCTCCAACAGACCAACTGACACTACAAACAAGCGTTATTAATAATTAAAGCTAAAATTGCCCTCTGCAATCTTAATTACCACTCTTTTCGATTGCTTATGTTAGATTCTAATTTTAATGTCAGTAAAATATTTGAATGTTTGTTTTTATTTTATTTCTTTTCATCTTTAAAAATGTGATCACTATTAGGAACAAAATTCAAGTGTTAAATGACCCCTCAGTAAGTTTATTTTCTTTAAGTAAACACGGGCATCACAACCCCGAGGTACCCTAATGATCTGTGTCCTCCCTTTCGCTTTACCCTCCTACAATTTTGCTTTATTTCCTCCTTCGTTAATTTCTCCACATTGTCTTGCATTTGGCACAGCTTGGCCAAACATGGCCCTAGTGCCATCAAACCCAAATCAACCAAGTGTTAAATGCGACATTTTAGGACAAAGGGAGCAAAAACATTACTTTTTTCTAACTTTTGATATACTCAAGTTAAAAACCTTAGATTACGGGTAAGTTACCAGTTTGATGCAATTCATATTTGAAAAAGAAAGCAACACGAAAAACGCAACTTTTAAATCAAATGAAGCACTTTTGCAGTTCGGGTGTAGTTCGATATTACTTGCTCCTTATGTGTGTCAATTTGTACTAAGGAAAAATCTGATAAAATAGCTATCAGGAGAAAACAGCTTTATTTCTTACGAAATTACAATTAGTTGAACTTTTAATATCTGGATGAATCCCATATGGAAGCATTATTCGCAGCCATTATACACATAACAGTTGGAGAACATTGAGAACTGTACAGAAATATTTTAAATTTCGCGACATGACCTTGAAAACTAAGGTTCAAGTAACATTGCGTCAGGTCAAATAGACAAATTATTCTTAGTACAAAACTTAAAGATAAGCTGTGCGAGGTCTGATCAGAGG
Source organism: Meta bourneti (assembly GCA_933210815.1). Taxonomy (NCBI): domain Eukaryota; kingdom Metazoa; phylum Arthropoda; class Arachnida; order Araneae; family Tetragnathidae; genus Meta; species Meta bourneti. The sequence continues at coordinate 42,355,739 of OW119934.1, forward strand.
GTTGGTTGGTTTGGTTTTATGGCGTAAGGGCCACATTTGGCCATGCTGCGCCAGACACGACATACATATCAACTGACCAAAGAGGGAGTGAGGTGCCAGCTAAGGTGTTGACCTCATCATCTGACTGTTTCTCAACATTACCGGTGTTGCTATAGGATCTTTCCATTCAGGACTGATCCCAGACCGTCGCCAATAGCCAATTGTGAAGCCCCAGTGGATGCAAATTCAACTACCTACAAGATCAAAAAGGTATTCGACCTCATTTTTTATTGCATTAACTAGCTCCAACATGAAGACAGGACATTGGCACATGCAGCCTAGGTTGGTTGGGTTTTATGGCGAAAGGACCGTATTTGGCCATGCTGCGCCTAACACAATATAGACAATGTCTAGTAATGAAAATACAAACAAGGAAACTTTTACTGACAGAGAAATACACCCAGGGAGGAATCGAGACTGCGCCTACAACTCGTAGGTTGCTAGCGTAGTGGGGCCATTGAGAGGAGCGTTAAATTTAGATTTTTGACGTTAACTATTAGTTAGGTTGGTTTAATTTTTTTATCTATTAGGTAGACTCAAAAAAGGAATTGGCTCGAACCTCTTGACCACTGGGTGGTGTGATGGTACGCGATAAAATTAATTTCATAGTAAAATTTAATACAAACCGTAATTTTGTAAAGCTTCATATTACAAATTTCTGTATCGATGTATAATTCACTTAAGCATGAATTGTGTTCACACAATTCACACTTCAGTATTCATATTTTCCTTTTACAATTTTGCGGGGCCGCGGTTGGAAGAGTAACGAATCAGCAAACGGAGAGTTGCGAGTTCGAATCCATCCAAAGACCGTCGTGTACAAAGGGGGCTGGTGCACGTTAAATCTGTCGTGGCCTCAAACGTCCTCACGTTGGCGTGGAAGTTTGGAGGGTAGGGTGCCAGCTCAGGTGTGGCCTCGTCATCTGACCGTGGTTCAAAATTACGTGTTGTCCTCGATCTTTCCCTTTGGGATTGATCCTGGACCGTCACCAATAGCCCGTTGAGTTGCTCCAGTGTGACGTTAATTAAAATACCTACCTACCAAATACGTCGTTTAAAATGTTAAAAAGTTCACGCGCTTGATCAACAAAAAATGTTGGGATGTTAAGTATTTTTACTATTGAATATTTTATACAAGATTATAAATTACTAATGAAAGTGCCAATACATTTGTTTCACGATCAATTGATCTAGATTCTAGACAAATTTGCGAAAAATTATTAAAATCGAGAGGGTAGGTAGTTGAATTAACGTCGCACTGGAGCAACACACAGGGATATTGGCGGCGGTCCGGGATCAATCCCGAAGCAAAATCGCGAGGGAATCAATATGAAGATATACAAATCGTATACACATACTTATGAAATAGGTTTTTAAAACCATTAGTTCTGGAGGACTTTTGAGTCGAGGTATAACGTATCAGAAAAGTGAACATGTCACATTGTCAAGATGCTGAAATTTTTTCTCAGATAGCTACTTAATTAGCATATATATTTTTTGTACTAGCATTTTTCTAGATCAGTGATAGCCAAATGGCAGTTCGCCAGTCTATTACGGTTCGTTTCAAGAGGAATACTTGAACTGACTTTGTGTCAGTTCATGAGTTTCTACTTTAAGCCAACGATATGTTCTGCGTGTCATCTTCAAATGCCGTTTCATATAAATTTTTTCCGCAATAAGATACAGAAAGTTTACCAGTTTTCTAAAAAACTAGCAGCAACGAAAAACATCAGAACGACCGAAAGAAAATTGATACGTTAAATTAGTAAAAAGTTGACTTAAAAATTATAAACGAAAACTAGAAAAATACAAACGATATTAATCCAACGACGTAGTCACTATTTTTGCTCTGAAAATGCTGTTGAATTTCGCAAGACTTGCATTCTTCGCCATATTGGATTTCTGAACACTGCAGTCAGAAGTCTCGGTTCGTTCTACCCGCAATGTTTCGGTGCGGATGGAATATGGAATGGCTAGTTTTTGTACACTGAAAAAATTAAGACATTTGGAACTCTCGTTGCGCATAACTCGTACGATCAGTTCGCTTTTACGAACGCGCCCTCAATTAGATGAATAATTCATCAGACCTTATGACGCAATTGTAACAGAATTTACTCGTAACGGCTTTTTTTTGCTTTTATGGGATAAACTTCTTTTACTAGAAGGAAATTCATAATTTAAAAATTTTCGTGATGATGGTGTTATTGAAAGCTTGTACTTCTGATATGAAAATTTTATGCCATTCCTCGCTCATGCAATACCGTTTCGACGTATCTACTGAAGAATTATCCAAATTGGAAAAAAAAGCTTGAATAAAAATGGGAGTGCTTTTTAAAATTGTCAAGTGGGTGATAACGGGCCAATTCTGGTAAACCTACTTGTTATAACCTTCAGACATTTTAAATTTTGGCAGTTAAGTAGTCGCTGTACCCGTTGACGTCGTAAGGCATTGTCTCTTCGTTCGTTTGGATATTTATTTTGGTATTAATTCAGAACTGGGAACGTTAGGTAAAGAGGAATTTGAATTTTTTTTTAATGAAACAGTAATGGAAAGAAGCATGTAGTCGATTGGTATTGGATGAGGGATTTTCAGTGCAAATAAACCTGACGGAAAGCGAAGGATTTTACTTCCGATATACAAATACTCTCGCATAATACAATCGGGGTTACCTTAATATGTAGCTTATTGACGTTGACTAATCAACTATCATACATCAATTCGGAATTTTTGTTTGCGAAGTGCTGAAATCGTATTCGAAAAACAAGCCAAGTGACGTCACATTGGGAATACGTACATGAAACATGTTCCGCCGCAGGTACACTACCTCCACCTATATTTAACTTGACAGAAAGCTTCTCAGTGTTTAAATATGAATGTTTGTAGTGCAAAGGGTAGATGAATTTGGTTGAAAGAAAAGATGGATTTAAATGCCTCGATTTGGTAGTCTTTTTTTTATCATCTTCAAACATAGGATGAAGAAAATAAACTGCATGGTTAATGTAAGTTTATATTCTCACTAATTATCTATTCTGTGTAGTTCAATGCATAGAAGGTGCTAATATTTTGTGGTTATACGTACTTCCTGTTTCATTTCGGAAGTGACGCAATTTGGCATGTTACTCAAATGCATTTCAGCATGGCGTTCGCAGAACAAATTAAATAAAACAGCTACAAATTTATTGAACTGATCACATGCTCAATCTATGGAATTTGAAAATGTGTGGCTCCTTGAAAAGTCTAGTTGTCTCACACGAATAATTTAGTGTTGGAGAACTTGGTACAAAACGGTGATAAATTCAGATTTTAAAAGGCGTATTTTCGTCTTTAGGTAGTTTGTTTACACGGCAAACTCTTTTAATACTTCAGCAATTACGAATTAATTTCAATGGGAGAACTAAATTCCTTTTTTATCCTGAAAACCTCAATCAGCGTAATCAATGAGCTCTTGTGAATTTCGGAATGAAATCGTCCACGAGCAAATTCGACCTTGCGTCAAGTTTTAATAACATTAGGAAAGAACAATTGCTGTTTTTTCCCATTTAGATTCGATTCTGCACTTGAATAATTTCGGATTACATACATTAGGCAGACTGCGTTTTTAAAGACCATCGAAACATTTTTAATGCTAATGTTATTTTCCCGACAACTAAGAGTCCACCACGAAATTCAATCTGGTGTCTTGGAAGCTATTAAGAAAAAATGGCACCAGATCGGTTGTAGTGTTAAGTGATCGGTTAAGTATAAGACCATAAATTTCAACGTAGTTTTGAACTATGGTCGGATAACGAAGTCAACACATGAGCTGTCCAAGCTTCTTCACCACGCCAACATTTCAGTTTGAGACTGAAATATCACGAAGAAATAAGATCTGAATATGAAGTGAAAAAATTCCCTTTTAAGAGTGTTCAAATGAAAAGGTACGAAACGTCGTAAAAACCAAACCGGTTGAAATTTGAATATGCCGCTTTGGGATAACGTAGTGAGACATCTAAGGAAGCGAATGCACGAGTACCGGCGTGGTTGTGCGCATGCGCGGGCGCCCGCACATGACGCAGAAGAGAAGCATGCAGTTGTGTGTTCCGTCCAATTGACGCGGCAGTGCGTGTGAAGACATCATGGAGTTCACATTGCAAAATTCGACGATTGAGGAGCAGCGAGGTGTTATCAGATTTCTGATTGCGGAAGGTGTTAAACCGGTAGGTGAGACACTCCGTAGCCTATGCAAGTCCATCAAGAGCAAACGGCCTGGGCTGCTCACGGATGGAGTGATTCTGCTCCACGATGACGCGCGTCCACACTTCTCCAGGGTCACACAAAGTGTACTGGCCAAGTTCAAGAGGGAGCAGCTTGAGCATCCGCCCTGCAGCCCGGACATATCGCCCTACAACTTCCATCTGTTTTGTCCGCTAAAAAACATCTCAAAGGGAAGCGCTTCAACTCGGACGACGAACTGAAGGACACAGTGGAGGACTGGCTCTTGTCACAGCCACAGGAATTCTGGGAACAGGGAATCCTTCGGCTCGTGAAACAGTAGGATAGTTGTGCTCAGTCCTCTGGTGATTACTTTTGAATAAAGACTTCAATTATACCCACAGTGTCGTTTCGTACCTTTTCATTTGAACACCCCTAGTAAAAGAAAGGGCTGGCAAATCTGACTGAGAATCGGTAAGATAATTAAACGCTTCAAATCAGTTCATGTTTTAAGAAAAATACAGCAAAAAAGAACGATCAGAAGGAAAGGAAGGTAAATGAAGGTTTTTCAAAACTTCCTAAACTTCAAAAGGAGGAACTAAACACGAAATTACTGTATTCATAAGGGATGTATGTTCGTAAGCGCCACCTGGATTACCCAGAGGGCGCTGTTCGGCAGCTTGTCAATTAGTAGAGCAATCCATATATCTACGCTATCAGGCGTGCATTACTGTAAGTCATCGTCACCTGACCGTAGTTCAAAATGACGAGGTGTCCTCGGACCTTTCCCTTCGGGATGGATCTCGGACCGTCAGTAGTAGCTCGTTGTGTTGCTCCAGTGCGACGCTAATTCAACTACCAACCACATTCTGCCAAACACGACAGATAACGTCAAATAATGGACATGCATATATAACTGGTTTATACCAGTTTATATAACTGGCCTCTTTTGTGATCTCTACCTCCCCTTAAAGTTTGCACAGGAAATTTTGAAACACCCTAATATAGTATTGGATAGTCGACTGACGTGGAGAAAAATAACTATCCCTTTGAGACATGCACGCTCCCCACATCTGCACTCAAGGCACCTCTGCCAAGTTAGATGACGGGTCCCAGTACCAGTTTAGATAACAGGCATCTTGTGATCTCTACTTCCCCTTAAAGTTTATGCAGGAAGTTTCTCCTTGTTTCATTTGATATTCTGATGATCCAAGAATGCTCTAGATGAGCGGTGACAAAACCTCCATTAGTCCTTAAAAGCAAAAAATTAATTTGTGTTGCAAACAAAATAGATGCATGCAAGGCGAGTCTTCATCCATAATTTTTTGACAGTGCCCCAAAAAGGTTATGGAAAGAACCCAGACTGCTCTAGTACAGATAGGTGGCGACTGTCAGAATGGGGGAGTATATCGCATGACGAAAATTGTGATCTGCAGCGAACGACTGGATTCTAAAATTGTGCAAACATCCAATAATGATCGGCCCTTTCTTAGCCGGTTCCCAATGAAAATATTACCATAACGCATCCTGTCAAGTATCTATTTCGACTGAAAACTGGTTTAAAAGAAAATTGACGTTTCGCGTTGGCCAAGCCGAAGTTCAGATCTAATCCAATGGTAAGAAAATCTAATGAATGTTTTGAGCCAGTATGTTTGAGTATGTGAAAGTAAGCGATTCTCTTCGGCAATTTTGTTTGGTTTGCGCTCTACGGTCATTTTTTTGTCCGTAAGGGCTAAAACTAGACCTCTTCGGCGAATGAACTTGAGGTAACTATTACGAATAAACGTTACATTCCTGAAATTATTTCGGACCGTAAAATCGTCTATGAAAGATCGTGTTTGAGGAAAACAATCGAGCAATTGCTTTTAAACTTTTACAAAAAACTGTTTATGGACTTGCGGTCTTATATTTTAACAGATGAATTTCTCAGCCTTTCTTCAAAATACTTTTCACAGATGCATTTGTGAAACGTGATGTCAGTGTATTTTATATATTAAGTATTGTCATACATATTCGAAATAAAATTAGAATATTTCATTATCAAATTACAAAATTAGCGATCGTATATTTTCTCAACACAGTACACGAGCTTCAGATTTGGCATGAAGTTTTGAGCACTTTATAAGTACATGTAGATACCGTCATCTCATCACTATAAGATTGTGGTTACATCATTTGTGAAGATATGTTATTCCTCCTGAATATCGAGATCCTGAGATTTTATTAACTTTGTTGGATTTGAAAATGAGAAAAAATAATATTTCTTGTAATTTTCATCTTGCGTGTACTAATCGAGAAGCGGTTACCAAATTCCGATTGATTGAAAATTTAATAAATTCAATATCTGGGAGATAAGAAGATATAATCGATGCGAATGGCATGTTTACAGAATATCAATGGCTATATATAACCCTACTGTAGCGGAAAATTTAATAAACTCAATATGAGATGAGGTGTAATTGATGATGGCATGTTTACAAAATATCAAACTATATATAAGTCCCTACTGTAATTGAAAATTCAATACCTAGCAGACGAGATGTAATCGATGTGAATGGAGTGTTTACAAAATATTAGTTTGGCGGTATATTACATATTTCCTTTGCATATATGCAAGTGTGCAAATACTTTTAGACTTCTTATTTTTAATTTTATAAGAAAGTATATTTGTTTTGTTTCTTTGATTAATTAAACAATTAGATTGTCTTATATAAAACTGAATCAAATGCAATCTTTAAAAATATTTATGAATTCTTTCTGAAGTTATAGCGAAAAATCAGTGCATATACTTTTTGTAGGCACGGTAACTTTTAAGGTTGGTTTTTATGGCGCAAGGGTCATATTTGTGGCCAAGCAAACTTTTTAAGGGACCAAAACGTGTTGGCTACTGTGATATTTATTTGTTTCATCCTCATTACAACAGTAGATAATTTAGGTGGAAATCCATTAAACTGGCAAAAACCGGGCACGTTTGAAGTAAGCAAGTTTTCAAAATGTAAACTTAATTTAAATTAACAAAAACATTTAAGAAATTAAAAATGAATTCGCAATTTATGAAACACGATACAAAAGAGCGCATAATTTTTCAGACTTGACAAGTATAGAACAGATGAACATATTTAATTTAAACAAATCTAAAATTTAAGTTATGAGAAAAAGGTACAAAATTCAGACAAATGTTGATTTAAGTGGGAATGGAGAATGTACAAGCGGGCATTACGAGTTCACTAGCTGTTTGCTCCGGTTACAAAACGAGCGAGTCCAAACTTAAGCCAAGTTGAAAGCTAAGAAAGATTCATAAAACTTTTAAAACTTATTTTGATCGCCATATAGCTGTTATCCATTAAAAATTATAACAAGCAGTTATTTTTCCATCGTTTTCTTAGCCAATTATAATTCAGCATTATTCATTTGAGCAGTTTCATCTCGGAAACATGACGATAACAATATTTTGGTCGGATATACATACATTTTGACAGAATTATCGATTGGTTTGTTGCTCTAAGGTCACGAGGGGATTATTGAATGGCGAATCGAGTGTCAAATTTGCATAAATAAATGGATACCATTTGGCAAATATTTGTGTCTACATATACATACGTATGCAGCGAAATTCCGAAACACATCTCTTACTCTCTCTATTTATATTCGCTATTCATTTCTCCCCTCGAGTTCCCAGGTGGATTCATTAATTCAATGTCATTGCATTCCGCTCTCAAAAGCCCGTGAACCAACCTCTAAATTTAACGAACAGCGCACTCTACTTGCCGTTTCGCATACTTCTCGACTTCAATGATGGACTGGTTCGGATGATGCCGGTCAAGGGAGGGTAGACTGGATCGTTAAAAGTAAAATATGCAATTTTAAACAATTTGACGTCTTATAAATTTCGCGATGATTTTAGCAACATTTATTGAAGGAAATAACACCTTTACGATTGCCATCTCGTGAAAAAGGTTTTTATTTCTTTTAGACAAATATATTAATTCAATATGAGCAACAGCCATTACAGAATTGATCCAAGCAGGGCTACAACAGCTAAAGAACTTGTGTGAAATAGTAGCAAAAAATATCTTAAACTCTATTTTAATAGCAATTTTAGTTGCTCAGATACAAAATGAAACGGCTGAAACAAAATGTGCTAATTAAGTATGAAAGACTGAAGATATCGCCAAGAAATTTAAATTTTAGAATTAAAAAACTACATATTTCCTTAAGATTTTCATGGCAATCTAGCAACCAGATTCCGATGTTTTACTTGTATGGTTGCTATGGCTTGGCGCAAAATTATCTATAGAAAATGTTTTATTTCCGCATTCGCGTGTGGCGGAGACCCGGTCAACGCTGCCATTCTTATTCTACGGTAGAAAAGCACACTGCTGTAACTCCTAGTGCAATGTTGTGGAGAGCCATCACTTACGACAGCCAGTTTCCTCTATTAGGGGTACGAGGTAGTTTAAAAACACAACGATCAGGCCAGCAAATGTCACAACCCATTGTTTTACCTTTCATGCCAAGTATCCAAGGGGCTATTTATCAGCAACATAAAGCCCAGTCACACGAATCGCCCCTCCCAGGAGGACCTCCGTGGTGTTAAAACCTTCCTTGCCAGGCGAGATCCCCAGTTTATCCCATTGAGCACGTCTGGGATGCGCTTAGACAAAAACAAGAAAGGTTTGAAATCAGATATCTAATTACGAATAAACTAATAGGTCAACATTAGAAAAGATGAGAGGGAATACCAAACTTTCAGTCAAACCTTAAAGGCTACAATGGATTAAATTTTCTACATGCGAATTGTTTTTTTTAATAAAGCATTAACATTGGCAACACTATAGCGCGGGTATCCGGTGAAAAAGGCATGACATTGGAAAGTCCATTCGTACAAAGGTAGTTAAATTAGTCCGAGGAAAGGTTGTCATACGCAAAATCACGTACCGCAATCGCCATTAGGTGATTATTTATTTCGCCAACTCGTATAGGGGGGGGGTATTTCAATTAACGTCACACTGGAGCAACACAATGGGCTATTGGTGACGGTCCGGGATCAATCCCAAAGGGAAAGATCCGAGGACAACACCACGTAATTTTGAACCATGGTCAGATGACGAGGCAACACCTGAGCTGGCACCCCACTCTCCAAACTTCCACACCACGCCAACGCCAACTCGTATAGAGTTACTGCAATCGCTTCCGGTACCGAACGATAAATTCGGAAACTGGGCTAAAGACGCCAATAGTGGGAACGCATTGCTTACGTTCAATCTGCTCCTAACCTAACTAGTATAGTAAGGCGATTTTTGAATAGGTGTGAAAGCGCGTTAGCAGATGGGCTGCCATAACAAAAGCATGAATGGTGATCGCAGCGGATGGTTTTACTCATGCCAACTTGTTATCAATGCTATTGTTTTCGGCACCGAACGATAACCTTGGAACCAAAATACGGACTAACAAACGCCAATTGTGGAAGCGCTTTGTTTACATTCAAACCTAACACCTAATTTAAAGAATACACTCACAACCACGTGACTCAAATGCGAAGTCGCTGGTAGGTAGTTGAATTAACGTCGCACTGGAGTGACACAATGGGGTATTGGCGACGGTTCGGGATCAAACCCAAAGGGAAAGATGCGAGCGAAGTTACTGGAATCGGACTAGTTTTGTGAGTACTTAATCACACCAACAGTGGTGACAATATCATTAAACAGAAACATTCTCACGAATTTTGCTGCATACGTAAGTGAAGAATACTCCAGCCATGATAATCGTTAACATCAATGAATTAAAATTAAGAAATATATATATTTATTTTATGACAAATACAAACTATCAACGAAAGAATCCCCACAAAATAGAAACAAAAGGGTCAATAATCCAAAAGGAAGTCTAACACCCATTAAAATAAAGGGAGCTCAAAACGCTCCCTTCGAAATCGAAATCAAATAGGAAACAAGATGCAAAAAATCCTTAAAATCGGATTTTTATGACTTTAAGACATGCAAATCAGTGTAGGCTCTAGATAGTATTGTTATATAAAAGTTTTTTAAATATTAATATTTAAGAGTTGAGGAAATATAAGCAACTCATTTTTGAAAGATTAAAAATAATCATTCTTGGGCCTTGTGTTCAATATTCGAATTCAATGTCTCTCTCACAACATAAACCCAAACTTGTTTTAATATAGAATTAAAAGTATTTTATTTGGAAAGATAAAATTTCAAATGTAATAAATTTTTACATATCATAACTTAATCAATTTTAATTTTCTGGATTTTTCATTACCCAACTTAGTTTTAAGTGTAAAAACTGCATAAGTTAAGTCAAACTGTTAAATTGAAAATATTTATATAAAAATGGCTTCAATATTCTATACAAATATTAAGATTTAAATGAGTTTCCCCAATTCCAAAGGAGATGCTTGTTAGACATGAGACATACAAGTCAGTGCAGTTACTAGATAACATTGATTTAAGTTAAACATGTCTGAGGGTTTAAGAATTCCAGATTCCTTTATCGGAAATAATTTCCTTGAAAGGGCATGGGTCTAAGTCTAACCAATCTTTCCATAGGAAGAGTACGTCAAAATTATCCGAAAGTATTTCGTACAACGTATGGACTCAGTATCTGCTGATAAACAGATTTGCGAGTGACAATTGTTGGTAACTTGATTTAAATGAAGCTGATTTAAATCGGCATACCCTGATAGGAAATTATAAAAACCCTTCGAGCCAGTGGATTGTCCTTCACAGCGCCCCATGTGTATAATTTTTATTAGGTCAAAACAAGTTAACCGGGAGTGATATTTCACGAGTATTTGAAGTTACAATAGTTTTAATTTCGTTTTAAGCTAAGTAATTTTTGTTCCCAGAAGTGCTTTTAAGAGGTAAAGAAATAAACTTTAGTTTTTTTTAACATGCCTTTGTTTACTTTTTGGAATGCTGCAAGGAATATTGAATGGGAAAAGTATAAATTTCAATAGGTGTTTTTCATTCCACGACGATGCCAAAGGGATCAAAAACAGTACGACAAAATTATCTATTAGACCTAAGATTTTCTAATAAATCCGTTTAAAAATTCTCAATTTGCAGTACAAATTAAAGCAAGAATTTTAGAAATAATTGATGAACCCACGCCAGTATCAGATATCGGTATTAAAGCAGGGCAGATGCTGTTTTTGCTCGGATAAAATAAGTATGGGGTTAAATGCACAATGAATAACTTATTTACAGTAACCACTGTAACCCCTGAAGAACTTGAACCTTGTAAATGTACACCCTAAACAATTCATCTACTTCATCTTAGAGAAAAGATGGCGACAGAAAAATACTAGGCCCGTTGTGTGCTTCGAACAATAGAGAAACATAGCTTTCTGTCAGCTTAGATTTGCTCAGCTTCATTGATGGCCCAAGGTTTGGGGTATGTCACTCTACGTTCCTTTTTGGCTACATGAGGGTTAATTAGACCTGGATACTAAAACAGGAATTGCCGTTGGGACGTATACGCCCATGCTTAGTATTACTTATAACGATTGATTGATCAATCACATATTCCCATTTGTGTTTGATCTTAAGGTTCCGCTTATTATCGTTGATGGACATCAAAAGAAAGATTTTTCACAGAAGGGAAAGACCCTGAGTAACTTTTAGGAATTGAACCTACACTCCTACAGCGTAGTAAGCATCAGTGGTTAGTAATCTCGGTAAGCAATTTGGGTTGGTAAGCAATTCACACAATTACAAAAGTTCCGATTATATCGAATTTAAATTCAAAACTACGCATTCTTGGAACTTGAAATTACAACTTTCATACCTTGCTCTACTTGCATGGCATAAAATTCAGGCAGTTTCATTTTTTACCCAAAGCGATTTAAAGGTTCTATCGAAAATGAAAACATATTTGGACTATTTCTACAATTGTTTTTACACATGAAACACATCAAATGTATTGCAGTAGTTTAGATTAACACATTGAAAAAGGTTTATTTTGTATTTCACATCTTACCGTTTATAGTGATTGCGTATTTTCAATAATTCTGATGTACCTGCAATCTTTCAACTACCAATCTAGTTATTTCTCGTTACAAGCCTAATAATTGAAATTAGTCCCAATATAAACTTTGATTCACTGCTTTTCTCTATGGTATGTGCATTACACTTGTCATGTACAAAATTTAATGTATATTACTTGTCCCATGTAAAATTTTTTGTCCTAAGCAATTCCAGTGAAATACTTTTCATGTACGAAATATAACTCTTCTTTTTATTGTGTAATGTCTATTACGATTTAACCAGGTTTCTTTGAATTTCTAACGTAAGACTATTGAATTTAATGCCGAATGAAGTTTACTGTTAAGCGTTAATAAGTGTAAATCACAAATAGCAGTGAAAAAGATGCAAAACTCAAAACCATAATAATTTGTCACAAATTCTCATTTTAAAATCGCAATTCACTCTATCCAATTAAAAAAATTAACTCTAAAAACAAAATATGCAAGGATCAAGACTTGTACATTATTTCGTTGTGCTAATTAGAAAATCATTTTGAGGTTTTTCTTTGTGAAACGAAATATAGATGGCGCTAGTGTTTTGTGGGAATACGTATTTCATGTTTCATTCGGAAGATATATCTTGGGCGTGTTATAGAATGGCGCGCAATTTCCAGCACGTCGCTTAGAGTTTATCACAAATGCAATAATTTTTCGAATTTACTTTTTTATTTTTCTGAAAACATGCCCAATACTTGTTTAGCAAGTGGTAGGTATTTTCAACTAACGTCGACTTGAGCAATACAACGGGCTTTGGCGACGTGTTTAGCAAGTGGCTGCTCGAAGTCTGGCTGTAACTGTTCTATACGAATATGTCGTACGGAATTAAGGCGAAACACCGTCAAAACGACAAATCAAATTAGTTTTTAACCGAAAGCCCTTTTCTTCTTCCGGTAGGTTGTTTACACTGAAAAACTCTTAATACTGCCGTCAATAGATTTGCTGAGAAAGATGAAGCACGAGACGCAGAATAGCATAATTTTGTTTAGTTTGTCTAGGCATTCTGTTACACCCGTTACTTTTGTTAAAATTTCTACGTTTATTAAGAACATTTTATCTAAACAATTATATAGACCAGCTCCCTCGAGTTGGCAGTCGAGTGACGTGGTTTCGAACGAGTCTTAGTTAAATTAGGGGATTGGTAGTGAAGTAAACAAAGCGTTTCCTCAACTGCCATCCTTATCCCGGATTCTGGTGGTTTGGTTCTAAATTTATCGTTCCGTGCCGAAAGTGAAAGTAGTGATAACGAGTTGGCAGGGGGAAACTTTCGCGGGGATCGCCATTCATGCTTTTGCGTATGACAGCCTTCTCTTAATGCACTTTCACACCGTTTCAAAAATCGACTGACCCAAGGTCCACTGCCTTCTCGTCGGAGCCGCACTATATTTAAAGATTCGTGACTATTTTGAAATAGCTCTGCTGCGCAGTAACTCCTTTATATTCTACAGATAATACTTTTTTAGTCTGTTGAGACGAAGACAATTATACAAGTGATTACGGCAATATCACCAGGGCATTTTATTTGCCCATGACTTTATTAATGACATTTTCTCAGTTGGTTTTCCGCAATGTTGATGTTTTATGTTTGGGTTGTTTGCTTTACCAATTCACTCGCCAAAAACGGTTTGACACTCTAGCGTGAAACCGCAATCAAAATAGCTTGAAAACAAAAGGCAAAAAAACGTTGCTCCTGCTTGGCGCGTTCGTTACTCCTTAATTTACACAATCACGTGAAAAACTAAGCCAATTCTTACGTTGTTACTTTCGGTTTCTCTTTTCGACGAAGAGTAATGATGCGTGTGCTTCAGATTGTGAAAGGAAAAGTCGTTCTGCTTATATATTAACGAAGTTTGTGAAATCTAATACTGGTCAACAAAAGTTGTCACAGAATAAGTAAGGTTTATTGGTCTGCGAATTCGTAGATTTCAAATACGCACACTAATATTTGCAACTATCCATTTTTGAATGACGTCAATTGATGGTTATGCAAATGTTTCCTAAAATGAGTGGGTAGATTGAAGTTTCGAGAAAAGTTTTTATTCGATTTGTGAGCGTTTGTAAAAAGCAAACTACACTGCTGGCCACCGTAAATGCAACACCCTGAAGGAAGCATGCAAATAATATGAAATTTACAACATGCATTAGCGGAGGTGAGATATGCAAATGATTAGAATTTCAGCGCAGACGCACATCACACGCGCCTGTGGCGCCACTTCAAAGCACTATTTAAGGCTTGGAGATTTCGACGATTTCAAGTACGGCAATTGTGTTTTTCTTGTGGTTTTTTCAAAAAAACGATCAATTATGCCTCGTAGAAAACAGCGATCATCTTTTGATCAAGTATCCGAGTTTGACAGAGGAAGGATAGTGGCCTACCGAGATTGTGGATTATCTTTCAGGGAAATCGGTAGTCGTGTTGGACGAAACCAAACAACTGTAATGCGGATATGTGATCGTTGGATGCAGGAGGGTACGACGGACCGACATGTTCGATCGCATCCACCTCAGTGCACCACTTCACATGATGACAGGCATATTGTGCGTATGGCAGTGACGGATCGCTCAGCCACATCACGAACCATAGCACAGCACATTCAGTCTGTACCGCATCATCCAGTGTATGTGCGTACCATTCGACGCCGTTTACAGCAGAGTGGTCTGTCCGCAAGACATTCCATTGCTTCGTCTACCCTTGACGCAGAACCACAGACGTTTCCGCCTCCAATGGTGCGATGAAAGAAGGATGTGGACGGCAGAATGGAATGAAATTGTCTTTACTGACGAGTCACGCTTCTGTCTGCAACACCACGATGGTCGGATTCGAGTCTGGAGACACAGTGGAGAGAGGATGCTGAACAGCTGCGTTATGCACCGCCACACTGGTCCTGCACCGGGTATTATGGTATGAGGCGGTATTGGATATCACTCTCGCACTCCTCTAGTACGCATTGCCGGTACTTTGAACAGCCAGCGCTACATCTCCGAGGTGTTGGAGCCAGTTGTCCTTCCTTACCTTCAGGGCTTGCCCACAGCCATATTTCAACAGGATAATGCGCGACCACACGTGGCACGCATTGTCCAAGGGTTCTTCGTCAATCGCCAGATTGAATTGCTTCCCTGGCCATCTCGCTCTCCGGATCTTTCGCCGATAGAAAACATGTGGTCGATGGTTGCTCAACGATTGACCCAGAATACATCCCCAGCTGCCACACCAGATCAACTTTGGCAACGTGTGGAAGCTGCTTGGTCTGCTGTACCCCAAGAACACATCCAAAGTCTCTTTGAATCAATGCCGAGGCGTGTGGCAGCGGTGATCTCCAACAATGGCGGCTACTGATTTTGGCAGGAACCACACTTCACAGAAGTCTATAAATTTAATCATTTGATACTTGGTCAACATGTTATCTACAAAATAAATTTTGTTGTGATATCTCTTGTCTTTCTTGGTGTTGCAATTTGGGTGGCCAGCAGTGTATTAGGCGAGTCACACATTGATCCGATATGCGCATGTATTCCGTTTCTGGTCAGAAAAATATGTCGGTACGCATGAGCATTTCAACCTATTTAGCGTAGCAAGACGTATGTTGGTTCAATATGTTGCCTGTCTTAGATTTAAAAACAAATCGTACCTTCTTGTAAAAGTGAAACTTAAAAGGATTCCATTTTTTCAGGTAACAAAGAATTATATTAAATTCGAACAAACCATGGAAATCAAATCAGGGAATATACTACACACTTTTAATAAAAATATGAAAGAATTCTACAAGTTTCAAATTGAAAAGATATCTTTCAAAAATTTCAATATTTTGACTCTTGCAAATTAATTTTTTTGGAGTTATATCACTTTTCCCACAGTGCGATCTTTATATATATTTGTGATTAATATATAAAATAATACTTATGGTTCCTTCGAGTGAGACAAGGGCCTTCTAACAAGGGTTTACTGACATTCTTATCACCGGAAATTTATCGACGAAAATTTTTAATACCTGTTTTAGTTCCACTTTTTCCTTAGAGGGAGTACTGGGAGTGACTTAGGTGCTAGCACAGTACCACAACATTCAAAATAAAAAAGATCTCACGGCATTGTGTTCTGCATACAGGAGCGCCAATTACGACAATATTTAAGACATGCAGTCGAGACCTGAATATTGTATAAACCGCAAAAAGACAACTCTAAAATTGTTTTTTAATAGTAATTCTTTCTCTCATAAATCATAAAAACAACCTTGTATTTCTTCTGCCAGAATCTCATCTTAAGAAAATCTTACTTTTCAAAACAATTTTGTGACATTTCCTTGTGTTTCAGTGTTTATTTAACCTTAGACCTCATGGCGAAAATTGCTGTTCAGATTAGCTTTCTGTCAATATTATGTCCCATTCTGGTGGCATCTGCAGATAATGAGATCGATTTGATTTTAAAAATAAAGCTAAATAAAATATCATAACTATGAAAACCTATGTTTCGGTAACGGCAATTCTCTATATCTCCAAAACAGGTATTTTATCGGTACTTCATTACGGGTTTCTAAACCCTATTTCCAACCTCAAAGTACTAGGTATTCAAAGAATCTTAATTCAGATTTATTTTCAGCTGTACTTAGAGGTTTTGTAATGAGGCTAGTATCAGATAGCAGAACAGCTGCTTTTGAACTGTTATGCCTCTAACAGCTTAAGCAACAAAGTCCATTTACTCGGGGGTCAACAACTTTTAATCAGTCATGTAAGTTAGGGAAGTTACCCATGAACTCAAGGGGACCAAATAAGGTCAGTATTGGAAATAAATTCTTTGGGAAGTTCAAAGAAAAAGAGGACTTTGGATACAAAATTAACCTTAATGCCTTCATTTTTATGGACAGTCTGTCATCAGTCAAATTTGGTCCATAATTCCTGATCTGACTGCATTCCATCGACATAAAATGAATAACATCAATATTAAAATCTCATAAGGGGAATGAATTCGGTTGTAAAAATATTGCTTAGCAAAACTTTCTACATCTTCCATTAAAATGCTTTCCACAATTTGCAACAAGTTATTCAGGTGCACCATTGCTTCTAAAGTTAAAGAGCACTACAAAATTATAAAAACGGCATGGTAATTTCAGAAATTTTTCATATTGAACACATAGGATAAAGGAAATCAGGAACATCAGATTTAACTACATTTTGTTCATTTTCACAATTTTACTTATCCTGTTACAAAATTCCAAGATATTTTGACCGAACATTGTTATGAAATTGTTTAGGTAGGGGTATTTTAATTAACGTCGCACTGGAGCAAAACGGGCTATTGAAATTGCTTAGGAAATTCATTTACTGTACATTATCAAAGAAGTAAATGGTTGGTTTGGGTCTTATGGTGCAAGGTCCAATAAACCGAGAATCAAATGCGATGGTCCATTACCATGTTGCTACAAAATTTTCGAATGTTCTTCCTGTTTCTTTGACTAAACCTTTTTGTCAAAATTTTTAGGCAATTTACTTACGGTATACTTCCAAGGAAATGGTTGGTTTAAGGGTGCAAGGTCCAATGAACTGAAAATCAAATGCACCCTGAATGAAATGTGATAGACCATGATAATTCGAATACGTAGTGTTTCTTCAGACAACCTTCTGTTAAACTCAATTAAAAGGTTTAGTATTAAATTACTTAGTATTCATAAAGTACATCAGTACTGGCCTATAATTTTTGGAAATTGCTGAATAACAATTTAACAATCTCCCGACATTTGTTTTTTAGAACCTATTCAATATATATATATATATATATATATATATATATATATATATATATATTGTCATTTGTAGATTTTACTTTAGGTAGCAAGTAAAAAAAAATGTTCGCTTTCTATTTAATTAATTATGCTTATTCATAAGCGCTTGTAAAGATGTGACTTTTTTGTGTAGGTATCAGAAATATTGGAGAGATCTAGAGAACAAGTTGTTTTATACTATTGATTACAAACACTAAAATAAACACCCTACAAATTATTTACTTCGATCCTTACGTAAATTTGATATAAAAATTTGTAACTCGAGGAGTAAAAGAACGTCAAGATTTGAATACGTACTTAAAGGCAACATTTATTCAATTATGTAGACATCCTTTTACCTGTTGATGATTCTCAGCTAAAGCTTTTTAAAGGAAAAATCGGCAACAAAAAATAGAACATTTTCAGCTGGAACATAACATCCTGTATTTGTACCTTGAGTATGAGGGACAAGGTTTTCAAAAATACAAAACATTTTATGGATAGTTGAAATAGAAAAGTTTTCTATGTGACATGGGGACCTACAAAGCATTTATAAGTAAGCCGTTTAGTGGTTCTAATAGTGTGTGAGCTCAGGCTTTTCTAAAGGAAGTGTTTACCATTTATCTAAGACACTTTAAATCCCATAGAATTACAAATCTAATATATGTAACCTAAAGTCAATTTTCAAAAAGCATGTAACAAATGTTATCATGTAACTTATTTCATAGGGCTAAAGACAAAATATAGTAAAACAATTTTCCTCGATTTTACCTATTTGCAGCTGTAAACTACCCAATCCAAATAAAAGTAACTATGGCTAATTAGAATTTCATAGGATTAGACTAGTGTGCTGTTATAAAATCCAATTTATCAAAATTCTAAAGCCACATTCCCAACTTGTATATGGCAATTACTTTATGTTGACAGAAATGAATTATGACTATATGAAAGTATTTACTCTAGTGCATTTTAAGAAAACTGTGCATGATAAAAATCTAATTATGGCTGGACTAGACTATTAAATTAGAAAGAAATAAACATTAAGACTAAAAATGTAAATTATTTTTTATTTCAACTGTGCCTATTCATTATAGTACAACTATAATGAATAGTGCTTTAGGAATAAAATGGTAACGTTATTTAAAGAGCTATCGTAGCCTTAAGCCACTGATGTTGCTAATCCAACAGCCTTAAATCACAGAAAGTCAAATGCATGAGGGGTGATGACCTACACATAACCAAACTTATAACACCATGTATAATTTTCAACATTTTACAATGTTTCTTTCATTCAGTCAGTCCTTTTTCTAGATTTGGTTACATTAGAAATTTAATTTTACATTGATAGCTTGGCTGATAGCTTTATTAAATTCGAGCCACTTAAACAGTGAGTTTTTATTCAACTTATGTTATGCAGAGATTTGAACCCTTTGGAATTAAATTATTTCTGCTAGAAAACCTCCTATATTTTCTAATTAACTATATACAATTATTTGAAACTTTTCTAAATAAATACTTAATATATATAGTTTTGACTAATGAGTTATTCTGTTATTGCAGTAAAGTGTACCATGTATATCCATCAAAATAGTGCAATAAAATCTATTTAAATCGTAGTTTTTAATTTCTAATGGCAATTTGTCTTTCCCACAAAAACCGGCTACACCGATTTTTACAGTTGATAACACACACTATTACATGTATGCTTTAAAATAATGATTGCTGCTTAAATGCATGAGCTATCAGATAAAACCAGATTATATATATAAAATCATGCTATATTTTTTAAACTAGCTGCAAGGGTGGTGGGCTGGCAAATCTGTTTCTACATTACAGTGGGAAAAAGTGCCAACTTTTCGTGCTTGACTTACACTGTGTTTCGGTGGATAATTCTTTCTTGTCCTGGGGCATGTCAAACTGAGTATTGTTGTTCCCTGCTAGAAATGAAATTTGTTATTGAGGCTATTAAAAAGAGTATGAATTTACAAATACCACCACTCATGTATAGTATATCATGTAAGTGAAATAAAAATATTGTTTATCTAATTAAAAATAGAAATTAAATTATTACTACATCTGGTGACAACAAAGCCTAGACTTATTAGTTCAAAGAAAAGAAAAAAGGCAATATATGCATACAAATGATATCTCACCTTTTCTAAGTAAAAAGAGACAAAAATATACATTCAACTATTATCATGCTATTATTGCATTGAAACACAAAACATAGAACATACATTAAAAAAATTAACTACACTTCACAAAATTTCAACTTTCTTTACCCTCACTGAAAATGTAAGACAAATTTTAAGCTCAAGTACTAAAATTAAAAAATACAATCAAGCACATATATCTTTGGTTTTCTAATCACATCTATTTTAACACTGAATTGACAAGAATAAGTTTTGATTTTAGCTAGAACTTCTTAAACTGTCCTCCCAAGGACTAGTGAAATGTTTAAAAATTTCTAGTTACATTTTAATCAAATATACTGATAGATAAAATCCCACCACACAATTTAATGAAAAAAAAAAGGTCTAAGGAGACCTAAAATTTTTTAACTCTGTAAAAGGATCTCCAGGCAAACTTTTGGAATTGCTTTTCTATAAACCATTGAGCATGCTACACTTATTCTAATACACAGAAAACTGCTAATTTTTAGAAACCGCAAAAAAATTTCAGTGACTTCAAGTTTATGCTCGAAATTCTCGTTAAGACTACTGAGTAAAAAAATTAATCAAAACACAATTCTTTAAATACACAAATTCATATTACACCACTATTTCATACCATTTCATTCTCAAGCAATAAGCAATTTTACTAAGTAAATACTAAAGGCAGGGAGCATTCATATATACACCAAATAAATAATACTTTATTTCCTTAAATAGTCTTTAAGTAAAAAAAGAATATTATGAGAACTTACAACAGATAGCATGCATGCAAGGCAATAAGAAATTGAAACAAGTGAAATGAATATTTAGAGTGGTCATAGAGAACTTTATGAATGGTTGTAGAGAATTTAAGACAGAATAAAACTCCACGGAATCTTATGGCCACTTACCCTCCAAAAAATGAAGGTTTGAATATCAAAAACATATTTTTTAAGCCTCATTGAAATGAGGTAGATAAATAAGATCGATTTATCATGCTTTATAATATCCAGAAGTACCCAGAATAAAGCTGATGTATAAAAATAGCGATTTGTACTATTTTCCAAAAATAAATTAGTTTATTTAAGTTATTTTATCAAGTCAAGCTGAATAACAGGTGTAATCATTAATACTACATGTGTGTGTGACAAGCTTAAGTATTTAGTCCATATATTTCAAGGTAGAAGTTGTTAGCTTGAAATAATAACCAAACCTTCCAGGACAAAAATATATTTATGATAGAATACTTCCAGTTTTAAAAGAAAATTTTAATTAATTCATCCTTTAACCTAAAAGATGTGTGAAGTATTTTTTAAAGAATGAGAAGTATTTGAAAATTAAGAATGTGGAAAAATATTCAAACAATTCACAAGAATGCAACTCCAACAATAAATTCAAAGGCATAAAGAAGGAATCTGCATCTTGCTTTTACAGTACATGATTCTCAGCTATTAAACATGGTAATCAGAGAATATGAAGTCATACGCATGTCTGAAAAAGTATTCATGGTGTTGCAAAATTGTCTCATTAAACTGGTAAATGGAAGTTTAAATGATTGGGCATCTTAATAGAAGAAAGTGCAATTTCCTAAGCCTGTAACTTGCCATAAAAGCTCTGGTTTTAAGAAAACTTACACCAGTTTAAGAAATCTTATTCACTAAAGAGGAAACCACTCAGGCAACTCCACATATTTAGAAACCACAGAAACAAGTGAAATCTCCACATTGAAATACAAGCTCACCACTTCAGAAAATGAAGGCAGTTATTTGCAGCACACCCATAGAATATATTTTGATATTCAGAGCAGATTTTAATCATCCAAGGATTATACTAAGAACAAAATTTGTGCCATATGCTAAGCTTAGCATCAATCAAATGAAATATTCACTAAAAGAGGATAGAGTAGTAGCAAAATGTTTTTTCAGATTCTGAATTACTAGTTCAATTCTGACTAGTTAGGAATATGCAAGTCATACAATTCTGGGATAACCAAGGTTCTACAAAATGCAGTTGACCCATGGAAATCTGACGAAATCTTGTTAAACACAAAATTTCAAAAATATGAAAATTCATCAAAATTGACAAAAGTAATTCTCAAGCAAAGATATTGCATAAATAGCCATATTGATTCCCAACCTTCTTCGTGAGACCATTTGTACATTTTTGGACTTATCACGTTAATGCATCAGTTCCTAAACTACAGTTACTTGATAATAATACTTTTTCTGTACAAGAAAAGGACATTGAAAATTTTCTAGTATAACAGCATTAGTGGTTCTATTTGATGTACCTAACCCAATTTCAGTGTTTTGAAAACAAGTTAATGTAAAGATAATGTTAACATAGTTATATATATTAATTTTGATGAAATCTTGAAACCAGTAAATATTCAGTTCCAAAGGAAAATATTTTGAGTGATATTAAAAGTTCAGAAGCATTTACACCATTTTATTGCAGATTTTAAAACGAATGAGACCAATTTTCACGTAGGTTATTTTGACTATGAAAGCATTAGATGGCTTACATCAATGCAACTCCTCTTTACGAGGTTAGAAATTGGGAGTAGAAAGTCAGGTGTCAATGGCACCCAAACATTTTCCCTCAGTTGCCAAAATCTACTTGGGTGTAATTTTAAATTTATTTAATTTTCGTGTATGCATATCAACAGTTTAATGACTACGGCCTGGACTTTGATGCCTATAAAAAAGTAAAATTGCATTGTTTAGATGGAAGATACATGCGATCTATCGGAATTAGTACCATACTACAAAAAATATTAGAAAAGTTAGGCATGAAAAATGAGGACTGAACTCAAAAATTTGGTCGATAGAACAAAATTTATAGGAGCAAATTAAGAATGACATTTAATTTATAACTCTACAAATA
This sequence comes from Meta bourneti, assembly GCA_933210815.1. Lineage (NCBI taxonomy): Eukaryota > Metazoa > Arthropoda > Arachnida > Araneae > Tetragnathidae > Meta > Meta bourneti. The sequence continues at coordinate 42,378,806 of OW119934.1, forward strand.
AAATTTTATTACATGAGTCCGGAGCTATAAGTTCCAATTTCACTGCGTCTACTATACAATCTAAAAGCAATGGTCAAATAAAAATTGGACAGTGACAATTGACTAGGAGGTACAATCTTATCAAACGTTCTCTCCAGAACAGAAAAATAAGATATTTTCCAGTGCCTCTTTCGGTCAAACAGTACCTTCCCGAGTCCACAAGATGAAACCTTTGAAGATACACTTGAGTAACAATCTAACCCAATCTGAACCTGCCTGTAAAAGTGGCAACTGGCTGAAGGATCATTAGATTCCTTTGGAAATTTGAAAGGTAACGATTTGAACTGGCGTTACTCCAGGAATCACACCACTTTTGTCTGATTTTGTTCTTGAACCTACACAAACTCCCACTGAGTGTAACCTGTAGCAAAGGAACCAGCCTTAACAGACAACTTGGCCAACCCATCCACCAATTCATTTCTATAGAAGCTCCAGTGAGCAGGAATTAATATGTAATTTTCCTATGAAGGAAACTGCCAACCATTCTCTAAAAGAATCGATCTGCTTTATCTTGTCATTAAAAACAATGTCAGTGTACCAAAGTAGTAGCAGATATTCCCAACTGGTGCATCACAGCACTTAAAGGTTGGTTAGGTTATATGGCACAAGGTTCATATTCAACCAAGCTACACCAAACATCAAGTAAATAGACACACACACAAGGAAAGTTTTGCTGGAGCAGAAGAGAGAAATACACCCAGAGAGGAATCAAACTTGTGTCGTCAACTTGCAAGCGCTTTATGGTGCCATGAGATTTCATGGGAATAAATGAAATAGTATTAGATAGTTAATCTAATTTCTACACTGATGTGGCATTCAAATCTATATTGGCCAAGAATGAGGGATTAGTGTCCATTTGAATTGGTGGAGCATCCTAACTTGGCGAGGTAGATGATAGTTATGTTTTGCACCTATAAATTTAGTTTTGATGACTTGAGTTTTGAGATCCAGTCGTCATTTTTGATGCCTAACTTTTCTGAATTTGTTCGCTTGTTTGGCGTAAATTATTTTGCTTTAATTCTAACCAATCAACGGTTCATGCTTCCTTTTAACACACAATCAATACTCTAACTTTTATATAGGCTCATAGAAGTCCTGGCCCTAGGCATTGCACTGCATTGAGACAAAAACAATACATTTAAAACAGCACCAAAGAACATTTTGTCAACTGAAGGAAAATGCTTAGTTGTCATATAGGCACCTGACTTTCTGCTCCTATAATTTCTAATCCTCTCTGAAATGTAGGTGAATTAAAGCAAAGCTTCACATGAATGCAATATTTGTTTTAGACATGCATGCAATTTTCTTACCTTCAAAAGAATAATTTGTAATTAATATTCAGTCCCAGTGCACAAACATATATAAGAAACAGTACTAAACATTCAGTAAATGTAAGAATGAAGTTTTTTCTCAAACACTCATGCATATAATTTATTACATACATTTATATGTATGTGTATATAAATATACACATACATTTAAAAAGAAACTTAAGATGAAATATTTGAAAATGGAAAGTAACTTTTCAGTCCTTAAAAGAAATAAACACCATTAAAAGTCAAAAGTGCACATAATGACTACTATTTAAAAATGAAACTTTGTGTCACCAGAAATAATAGCACTCAATTGCTAAAATTGACTGTTCTACTAAAACATAAAAATAACTAAGTCTGAAATTTTAAGTACATACTCAAAAGTATACTTCTGATGGCATCTTCAATTTTAATTATTGATTGCTTTAATATTCTTGTTTTCATTTCAAGATTTAAGGTGTAATATACTGTGTGTTTAAAAAGGACCATGTAATAAGAAAAGAAATGAGACAGACCTTATTTAATAATAACAATCTATTTCTGTAAAATAGACTGCCTCTGAATTTCAATCAGCCAATGAATAACCTCTTACCAAATACAGAAAGACCCAGTCTTTTCAAATGACTTTGTGCTACCATAGTCGAGAATAGTGCCCTAATACTCCTCTAAATGTCTCACACTGCTTGTAACCTCAAACAGCCAAGCTGGACAGGTACGACATACTATGCTTTGCATTACAAAATGATATTTTAACATGCACCATGTAAACAAATTTAGTATCTTGTTTATAAGAATTTTATTGCAGCATTTTCTATACATTACAATATTTTTGCAACATTTTAGAATGTGTGGACTGAAATGAATTATACAATCCACTTCATCCCTATCAATTATTTGTCACCTTTTTATGGCTTAATTGCCCTCAATTTGAGTACTACACTAATACAAGGTCTTTCATAGATACTCATTCCAAATAATTTTTATAATCTTGAGTGTACAAAAAACGTTTAAGAATTAAAGTAAAATACGAGGGCTGCACTGTACACAGTACAAAACTAGCCTTCAAGAATTGAGTGCATATTTACATAACAAATAAGGACTTGCAGCGACCTTAAAATTACTTATTAACAAATAAAAAAAATCTTTCATTTTAGAATTTACTACCAAGGTGTGCATCATTTAGACACTGGAAAAATAAAGCATAAGCATAATTTTTGCACAGAAAACAAATTATATAGCTCTTATAAGGATTAAATAATTTAATTCCTTTAAGTAAAATTCCTAAGAATAAGAAAAACTCTCCAGGAAAATTAAATTGCTTACTGCAATTTGTAAGTGTGCAACAAAATTACTTGTACTCTTATAAGTTATTCAAAACACAACATTTAACAAATGCACTACCACAGCCAAATCACGTTGAATATTTTCCACAAATGTTAACTGCTTAAATACTATTTTTCATGGGAAACAAAACCTACTTTCTGACTATGAATCTTACACCTAACTATAAACAAAAATTTCCAAGAGTTCACGAGAGAAATGTTAATACATTATATTTACCAAGTATCTCAGCCAAGTCATGACATATTTTTAAAAATTAAATTTTCATATAAAGTATATATCATGTTAAAATATATATTCATAAGGAATTTATTTAGATTCTTTTAGTACTTCAAATCTTAAAGAATAAGAGAGAGAAAGCAGTTATATTTCAAAGATAGTTCATCCATTAAGTAATGCTTTTATACTGTTTGTGCTCAAATGTCACTTATCTACAAATGAATTTTTAAGACTTTATGAGTAGCACTGAGCTTACAGCCTTATTCTATGGAATATCACTTTGTAAGAACATCATACTGACTTACTACTTAATTACTCTGCTTTTTATGGAGATCACTGAAGAGTACATTAGGTATATATATATATAATGCTTTATACATTATAAAAAAGCAATAACTATTGTACAAATGTCCAAGTGTATGGTAATATTTCGAATGTGCTATTGTGTCAGTGGCAGTTCTACAAATTTCAACTAGAACTTTAGCTTGAAATACTCCTTCACTCTTGAGTGTCCTGTCTCTTCATAAGCTAGGGAGGTTGTTATTGTAAGAAATGACACTACAACAGTTGAAGATTTAGCTTAAGATCTTAATTCATCATCGACCATCCACAAGTGGCTCCCCATGATATGATTGAGAAAAGAGCAAATCTGTCTTTGAGTCGTAGGTTTCACCACCAGGTTTTGTTAAGTATTTGGAGAGATAAGATTGATGAACTCTGGCCACAAAGCAAGACAATAAGCTGAAGTACTGTCAACTCAATCAATCGAATAAAAAAATAAAATAGATGTTCTCAAAAGATTGTTTTCCAACATGACAATGCATGCCTTTATAGCACAAGAATTCCCTATACCAAGACTGAAGAGCTTGGCTGGAAAAAGAACTAACAGGAGCATCCATTATGCCTAAACCAGAATTTGAACTAAGGACCCAAGCTAAAGTACTTACACTCAGTCAAAAAATTCTGGCATTTAGCATTAGCTTCCAAAGATATCAGATCTTCTACACAAAATATCTGAAAGATTATAACTGACCTAGAAAATAGTGCTCTGATTGTCTACAGCTTCCCTACACACATATTATCCTCACTTAATATACAAGTTACTACAGGTATATATACGACAGTAAGCAGACATTGTTCTACAAGAAAATATTAATTTAGTATAATTAAAATTGTAAAGAAAGAAATTTTAGCATTTTTGATGTAAAGATTACTGTAATAAATATGGAAAATAGCAAATATACAACTTTCTACTTATTTATTCCAGAAGCCTATAAACACTTTTTTGTTCAGTAATGCCTAATATCAAACTTGAATGATATCCTTGTAAAATTAGCTATTAACTGAAATGACCAAAACTAATTGAGTTTATTTTCGATTCAAAACATGAGGAAAAGCATGTGTTAAATTTTTAATTTCCTCTTCAAAGGAAGTTGTAAGGAAAAAAAAAATTTTCAATGGAGTCTTGCATTATTATTTGAATTTTTTTCTGTTAGAACCATTGAGTTGTTCTAACTCGTGTTATAACCACTCAACGGTTTTTGTTTTTGAATTTTTTAAAAGGTTTCTGCTATATAAATTCATGTCTTCATAAAAGAAATGAAGCCATTTTATAACTCGAATAGGAATTAAAATGAAAAATATTTAATACTTTTTAATGCATCATACTTAATACTTTTTAATGTCACTTGGGATTAGAAAATAAATAGAACTACAAGACAAAGTCATGAACTACTTAAAAATAATTAAAAACAAATATTTTGATAAAGGACAAATATTAATATTGGTTGAGAAATAAGAATACTATATATTTTGTGCACCCTTTTACAAGATCAAATATTTCATTTTGAATAAGGTGAATTACCCGTAAAAAGTTAAAATGAATAGTTCAATTTCAAAGCTCCAGTAAAAACTTTATAAAAGCTGATATGTGTGTGAAAACAGTGTTGTAAATGTTTAATGTAGAGGAGTCAAATAATTTCACATAACATTTTTAAGTTATAAAAAGTGTGTAATTAATAATATGCATAAAGTATAAATAAAAAGAGATACTTTATAACTGAAGATGCCATCAAATCTAACATAAACAAACTTAACCAAGTAAAAGAAAATAATGCATGCATACATAGGAAAACAGAAATACAACAAAATATAAAGATAAGAATTAAAAAAAAATTAGTAGCAAGAAATGTATGTTAATTTGTTAGTTATGTATGTTAATTTAGGCTGTGTATTAACATACATGCTTAGAGAAGAGATTAATATAGCCACATCCATTAATTAGTAAGTTTGAATAGCACACAACTGTTTTAAAATGAACATATTCTCGGTTCCTAAAGATTAAATATTTCTTCACCATAAGAATGTTTGATGCATTATTGTGCATTACGGTTATAACACCAATATACCATTCCACCAGACAATTGAAATACCACATTAAGTTTTTAGAATCAAAGAATAGAATTAGTTAAGTTTAACCAAAATATACAGAAAGCCCAAGCAAAATAAAACACCCAAACATTTAAGGATAATAAAAAGTTCATATTTTAGAGGTTATCTTTTCCCATACCTTTAAAAGCTAAAAACATTACTAATTGGTAGTGTTTGATTTCAACTACATGATACTTGGAAGGAAAATACTTAAACAAATTGTTAAACTGACACTATCATTGTATACCTATAAGCTAGTTTTAAAGTGATTGTTTAGATAGAAACTAAAAATATTCACATAAATATGACTAATTACCAGTTAGAATAGTTATTTCTCAGAAAGCAATTTTTAATAAAATGCAACTGATGCAATTTCTCAATTTTGTAAACATAAAGAATGAAATTTTAAAGAAAAATGATTTTGTAAGTGTACAAAAATATGTGTAAAATAATGTATAAATCTATAAGAAAAATCAATTAACATGCAAGACTATTTGGTAACTGGTACACCAGCTAAAAATGAAACATCAAACTTCTGAAAATTTTTACATGAAATTAAAAAGTATAAAGAACATGTTGCAAGAACATTACCCTCATGGATTTATGTATGAAGTTAGGGCTGTGTAAAAAGTGAATGATTTACAAAGAGGAATTGCAGCATGACATTAATAAATCATTCATATTCTATCAATAAAGAAAACTATTTTTAAACAAACATGAACTTTTAAAATTTGAAAAGTATTATTTTTAGCAAGAGAAAATAAGTTAAATATAAAAGAACTAACAGAAACTCAATGGATCTTCAGATTTTCTCTCAATTCCTTTTAAAATACATTCCTCTTTATTAATATTCACACACATGTTCTTTATGTTTAAGCAAATTCTAAGCTGACTGTAAACCTGAATTTTCATAAGAGCAATCGACCTAAAAATTTATCTTTACGAGTAGTCTACCCCAAAAGACAAAATAATGTAGATTATTGATTTAACCGGATGATAATCTGATTGAATAAGGCATGGCAGCATTATAATTGTTCAATGCCTCTATATAGTCAAAATCCCTACAATACAATACCCCAACATACAATAACTTCTTTATGAAAACCTATAATCTAACCTTGAATTTTTTATAATTAGTCAGTTTCTTATCTATAAAGATAAATTCAAACCATGCATTTGAAAATTATTTTAAATTTTATTATGCAGCATTCAATTGCCATATACTGGATTCATACACTTTTTGCAAAAACAATTTTCCGAAGTTTTCCAAGAGTATTTAAAAATTTTCCAGGTTTATCATGATTTAATTGAAATTGTATATTATGAGCATACCACGGGAATACAACACAATTCAAAATAAAATTATATTTTCGAGTGAAATGAGACGAGTTTTAATAATTCACTAACCCTGGAAATACCTTTTTAGAAGTTATGAAGTTGGCCAAAATTCATTTTAAAAGGTCAATAAATTTTAAGAATTGTGATAAGAGAAGTATTTTTTTTTACTCTGTTAAGTTTTAGCTTACAAAATAACGAAATCTGGAATTTAAGTCTAAATATCTAGAGTTTTAAAAAATTTTCACATTTAAAAACTCTCTCAAACAATTTAACTTTAGAAACAAAATAGTACATAAAAACCTCAAGTAATTTCTTTGGATGAGCTGTCATATTAAGCTCCAATAGACAACACATTGAATTAAACCTTTAATTTTTATTACTAACTCTAAAGCATAATTCATCACCTGGAAAAGGTTGAGGACAATCAAAAATAAGAATTCTGACTTCAATCACTAATACCCGTTTCACGTAACGTTGGTATGACAGAAACCTGCACATGGACACCAGATGGGTATATATATGAAAGAAATGAAGGGTATTCACAGACATCAAAGAAAGAATAGGTAACAGAAAAGTAGTTCCAAGACACTACACCCCCAAATCTGAAAGGTATTTCACCAGTTTCATGGAAAACAAAGAAAGCATTTCACAAAGGTGACTGAGCACAATCAACTTAACTGATCCCAGCTGACCTCCCTTTCTAGCCATTATTAACGACCATTCTCCCCCCAAAATTTTATATTCCTAATTTTTCTTCACAGGAAACTATTGAGTAAAAAGTGGTTTGTTTTTAATTATTTCAAATAAGAATTTTCTAGTAAATAAAGGAATAATTTTAAAATTTTGAATATTAATTTATTCATATTTACATTTTAAACTATGCATTATTTAAATATTGAATTGAAAAATACATATTTGAAATAATTCACTACTTGTGACTAATATCACAACTGCAATCATAAAACAAAGTAATGCAACTGTATAGCACTTTTCTATCTGATGAAAAAATTTAAAAATTAATGAAAGCAAAAAATATTTAATGCATGAGTAGAGTGAAATAGCACTTTTCTTGGACACTTTCATAATCTGTTGCTTTTCAATTTTATATTTGTTTATCTGCAAATTGAATTGAGACGGATGAATGAGCACTTTCAATTTGAGTAGGTTTGCATAACCATCCAGTACTATCGCATAAACAAACTTTATAAAGAGGATTTTTATCATAATTGCCATCCAACTGCAATCGAATGCTGTGTTGTGAATATATGCATACCACTAATGTTTGTCCTGTCTAGTTTATGTGATATTCACATTTCTTAAGCATTCCAGGCCCCTTATGTCATTCATAGCAAACAGAATAAAAAATATCTTCTATGGCTTTTCTAAAATATTTTCAAAACTGCTTATGAAAATGCTTCATTTAATACCCCTCAAATTGAAAAATTTGACATTTACATTTATTATATTTTTAGTGTGTGTGGCTTTAAAGATAGAGCTGAGGCAACAAAAGCCACATAATGTGAATTGTTAAACAGGTACTTTTAAGCTTTATAAAATCCTTAACCACTGTTGGTTTAATGTTAATAACATACTATTATATTACATGGATAGTTATCACCATTTCCAATTTTGTGAAAAATACTTATATATAGAATATCGTATTAGGGCTTTTTAATGAAAAAATATTACTTTAGAAAAAGAAATAAGACTTTCCATGCTATTGTTCTAAGCCATAACCTTCATATTAAAAATGTTATTTTGGAGATGTTTATTAAACTATTAACATTTTAATCTTGAAATATTACAAAATACGAGAGAAAATGGGCTTTCAATTAAATGAAAAACCAAAACGAAAAAGTATTCAAATTACAATTAAATTCAAGACTGTTTATTACAACAAATGAGTTAATCTATTTTGAAATATGTCAAATTTCAAGTTCATGTTTTGTAATTTAAAAATAAATTTCATAGAAAATAATATTTTTTCATCATTTCTTGTCTTTAAGTTAAAATAAAAATATTGCGGCATAAGAAATCTTACAAAATGAAAAACTAGGGAGTTTCCTTTGCATGGAGGACTAGATAGAAATGAACAAATTATGATAAACCACTAAATGGGATTGGTGAAACTAATGATCTATTAATAGAGTATACAGGTAGAAGAGCATGAAAGAATAGGAGAATCTATAAATTTTAAGTGCATAAAGCATAACTTGAGAAGATTGGTTGGATTTTATAGCACAATGGCTATACATGGCCAAGCTGTGCAAAACACCTTGAGGATAGAACTATAAATCTTAATGGAGAAAGTTTGAAGATGTAGCAGTCATTTTAAAAGAATTAATCAACTTTCATGATTGGAAGAAATAGAGTAATTACTTGTTTCACAAAACAGGTAGAAGATACTGTATACCAACTTTATTTTACGAGTTCAACTTCAAAGAATAACTTTAGTAACCAGTTTTTAATTTCCTACTCATTTTAAGCAGTTTTAGAAGTCTCAGGAAAAAGACTATAAGAATGACTAGTGTTTGGAAATTTTCCAGAAAGCTTTGAAATATTCAGCTTCAATATGAATTCTAAAGAATTAGGGAGATCTCTTTTTAGGAGATCACCCATTAAATCGAAAAGCAAAATCAAAACCACAGGCACTGGAAAGGATGAATATTTTAATAATGCATTTTGCCAAAAGAGGGCAGATAGAAACACGTTTTAAATTTATATTTTGGATTGCATTCAGCTTTGAGTATTCCTACTTGCTCTGTTTATCATTTCAATATAGGTTATACATAGTAGATATTTCACAAAACTGCTTTAAAAGAGAACCAGCCTTAAAATACCGAGCTTTATAAAATAGGATTCCACATTTTCAAAATTGAATTTAAAAGGACTTTCTTATATTTGATTATCAAGCTACAACCTAGTGGTACAGATGTGTTGTCCATAGTTTAAATGTTACACAGCTATTCCTGAATAGCATACAAGGTACAAGAGAGTGGTTTTACATATTTAATATTTTTTCAACAGCGACATGTAACACTGAATCATTACATTCACCTTTTCCTAAAAAATCAAACAATATCAGATTTGATTCATAAAAAGCACCATTTATTTGTTGTGTAATGTTTCATTGGAAATTAAAAAAATTAAGCAACAATGGAGGAAAATGAATTTGATTATGAGCTAAACTGAACGAGAAGATAAAGCTGAGACATACAACAGTTAACAGTTGCAATTTTGGGTGAAACAGGAAACATGTAGTAGGAGGTTTGTTATGCCATATGAGATACAATTTAGCTTTCACCTGATTCAATGTTAAATTAGAATCGAAGAATACAGGTTTTAAAGTTTTTATCTATGTTTGACTTCCCAAAGCAGTGCCCTGAAAGGCTAGCATCTTTTTGTTTATTAACCTTTCAATTTTCTTCCTTTTTGTTTCAGAACTTTTTTTAAATTTTCAGTTTTAGAATTTGTTTTGCGGAACAGATTGAGACTTTTTTGGCAATGCTTTTGGCGTGCTTTGTATGTTGCCAAGGAAGAATTTCTTAGAAAGGAAGTTTTAAGCTTAGCGGAAAATAATTAAAAAATTAACGAGAAGAATTTTAAAAATAGAAAAAAAATTCACACAACTGATTATTCTTACTACGGAAGTATTTACTGTAGTGAAAAAATCTTTACTTTTCTAAAATATAGTGTCAGAAGTGTCTACGTTAAATAATTCAATTAGTTTTAAGTCTATTGGAATCATACTATGTAATATGAATGTTACAAAAGATCCTTTTTATCCTTGCAAACGAGAGTGGTAAAATAAAAAAGATAATAATTTACACAAAAAATAAGAGATTTAAATATTCACGAGGTTGCCATAATCTTACTAAAGCAGGGTTGCCTTAAGCTGCTACAACTTGCTACAAAAAGCAAGTCAAAAGCATTGCAAAAAAGTCTTTATATCAAAGCTGCACCTGTTTTGCTAACCATTAAATTAAAAAAGGTTGTTATTTCTGAATTTGGAAATATTCAACTTCAAACGTTTTGTTCTACACAAACAGGGTCAGATTTGACAGTATGTACCACTGTTCTAAAAATGTATTTAAATTTTAATCTTTCTGGAGATATTTAATTTCTTACTCAAAAAACCTTTCCATTTGCTTTTTCTAAACAAACTTATCATTTTTGGTAAAATCCTAGCATACTGTATGGCCTTGACACAATTTCAATTTTTGACACTAAGCCAAAAGGATAACTCCACACTGTATGGACAAGCTACAAATAGAATAAGTGGGAATCTTATTTTGTCAAGGTCTTTCTACTCTGTGGCTCATGGTGCTGAGTGGACCTAACTGGCCCTTGTTCCTCTGCTACTCAGGCTGTCCACTTTTGTAAAAGCCAAGTGATGACCAACAGGGAGAAATATTTTAAGCAACAGCAAAAAGGTGATTCAAAGGCTCTGCATCATCCATTGTTTTACAAAAATCTAAAAGGTCTATTTGAAGTTAAACGAAAACTAGGAAGTGCAAGCAACCTGCTGACACTTATGAGAAAGAAAGTGCCCAAATCAAGAAATATGGATTGGAATCGTTACATTGACAATTTAGCATCAAGTTGGCAACTGTACCATATATACTAGGAATTTACCTAATTTTTATCAATTAAAAATATTTACAAGATTTTTTTATATCAGAAAATTTAAGTAGAAAAAATAACATCGGTATAAATAGTAGATGGGACAAATTTTGTTTCTTCGCACAAAAGAATGTTTTCGATAACCTATTTAACATTTTGAAACCCAACATTTATAAATGTGTCAACATCAAATCAACACACTGATTAGTCCATGACCTCTCAGATTTTGATAACTTGGTGCATCAAGAAACCTTACAAAGAAATGAATGGAAAAAAATACTTTTTGCCTTCTGTTCAAGTTATCAAGCTTAAATTGTTTTCATTTGTAACTAAAATTGCTGTATCTTGATATAGTTAAGTATCAGTTTTAAAATTTTGAAAAAAATTACAAAATTAGTTTTTATTATTATTTGAGCTTTCAAAGTTTCATGTTGGGATCAAGTCATATAGGGGAGTTACAAGTTTCACATGTATGGAGACAGATCACATACAATATGTAGCTTTTCACAAAAGTCCAACTTTAAGTCTAGCAGATTGATAGTTTAGAAAATTATGAGTTTTATAAAAATAATTCTAAATATTTAACATGACAGCTAAAAATATGAATCTAAATAACATGAAAATAATAGTTTTAGATGCTTAGTCAATATGCTGGATGCAGTGGCTGCTAACTCAAATTTATAGGTCTTTCCTGCATTCCAAGTTAAATTATGGATCTCATTTCTATATACTGTGACAGATGGTGAAGGTGCTTTAGTTTGAGTAAAAATAGAAAAGAAAATGAAGTGGGAGTTACACTTTCTCCACTTATTAGGATTCTCTTTTTCTTACCCTTCAACATCTGATGTACTACGGATTTCTACTACTGATGTAATTTTCAAAGCGAATCTAGTTACATCGAGTACTTGGGTAAGTAGGGCTCACTCTATCAGAAGGTGAAAAGAAATTTGCTTAGGTCACTAAGCACTTCTTGGAATGCAGAAAGGCCAGATAAATTTGAGCTAGGCCAGCAGCCACCACATCCTACTGATTAATACTATGCCATTTGTTAGAGTAAGCAGCTAAAACTATTATTTTCATGTACATTAAATTCATATTTTAGGAGTCATGTTAAAAAATGTAGAATTAAATTTGTATTAAACTCGTAATTTTCTAAACAATCTCAGTCAGCTAGACATGTTTAAAGTTGGACTTAATTGAAAAGCAACATACTGTACATGGGTTGTCTCCATACATGTGAAACTTCTACCCTAAGGTATGACTTGATCTCATCAAGATTCTAACATTCAACTTTTGCAGGTTTAAGCAATTTTCTAAAATTTTCAAATTGCCCTTTTAAATATTTAAATTAAAAAAAATTAAAACTGCATGTTTAACATAAAATTAAAGTCCATTAAAAGAGCTTTAAAATGGGACATTACCCAGATCTGTATCTGAAAATGACAGTTAACTGTCTCGAGATGCAATTTTCATTAAAAATTTAAAAACTTGAAACTGAATAACTTTTAAACGGAAGGCAGATTTTTATGTTATTTCCCATTCATAACAAGGTATGGTCATTTGATACATCACAATCTGGGAGGTCATGGACTAAAATAATTTAAAACTGCATTGATTTCATATGAAACTCAAATGCAATAAATCATGTGCGAGTTAATGTAATTACAAGATGATAAAAATGGATGAATCAATTCCCATAGCCCTTTGATAAAATCTTAGTTAACGGTGCAGCCTTGGTGATTTCAATTTTTGGTCACTAAGCCAATACCAAACAGTAATGATTAGAATTATTAAGAAAGATGCCAATTTGATGAACTTAGCAATAACATCAATTATGGTTTAACCCAAACTATTCTTCACTGCAATTCCAAATTTTCACTGGATGGCCAATTTCCTAGCTCATCCAAACAAGTTACAGGAACCATGCATTCGATAAAAGTTAAATCATACTTCTCGGAAAGCTCCTAGGATGCTAAATGCCATGTAACCTAAATATGAATCACTTAATAATTTATCGATGTGAAAATATACGAAATTTGAATAAATGGAGTTCTTTTAAAGCCTGAAATATGCAAACAGATTACCTGGAAATCAAATGTGTCAAGGCCCAATTCAGGTAAATATGACCAATGTTTAATTAAGGAATTGCATAATTAACAATATTTTCCCAAAGAAAACAATTTACAACAGATAATGCAGGCAATATTTCAGTCACACTAGGAAAGTAAGCCTTTGAGAACTACGAGATTTACCACAATATTTTTAATGAATTGGCCACACCTATTGAAAGAATTCTAGGAAACTTTTGATTGGTCAAGAAGGCCAAACCTGGTTGGGAGCCATGTTGGAAAGGATAACCCAATGAAGGATGAGGATAAAATCGGCAAAATTGCAAAGAAAATAACAATCCTACATTACATTTCAAGTTCCAAAAATTATTTTAATCGAAATATCTATCAATTTTCCAACATGTGCTTTTTAACAAGTTAATTAAACAGCATACATTTTCTTAAATTCATAAGCCAAGACGGATGATGCAGTCATCTCAAAAATATGTTCCTTTATTAAAAAATTTAGATATAACATAAACCCCAGAAAAATTCAATTTTTTTATTTATATCATTTAAAAAAATGTAAAACTTTAATTGCAAATCAAACGAATACAAACACCGTAAAATACTTCTAGTACAAGGGTCACTTTTTGCATGAATGCTCTAGTACAAAGAAAACATTTATTCATCCACACGAACATTCCCAATTCCGAATGACAATAGCTGGAATTTCAATGTCACAGGGCCACTTACATTCAGTCCTGAAAAGACTGAATAGCTTACATTCAGTTTCCTATAGTAGCACTATTAATTTTTAAAAATCTTAACTTTAAAAAGTGTCAAGAGCAGACAAAACAAATAAAATAGAGAATAAAATAAAATTTGTGCCCGGATAAATTTTGATAATGCTGTTTTAACAAGTGGAAATAAAAAGGATTTTAGTGAAGTGTTAGATAGCAATTTATAATGTAAATTTTTATAATATGTGCTTAAAAAATGTGGCAACTTTTCTTTCATTTCAAATTCAAGCTTTCACCCATGAAAACATAATCATATGTTAACCCATGCATACCCAAATAGGATTCAATCCCATACATTTCCATGCAGGAATTTATAAAATAATCTTAATATAGATACTATAAATTAAACTGCACAGCAAAAAATATTAATTAAAAGTAACACTGTTCAAAAATTATAACTATTCAGTTCAGATCTTTGATTCTACTTTCATGTAAATATACATGTACAAAGTATGTGTATTACTCAAATTTATTACATAAATAGCATATCAAATTTGCTATTAAAGAAATAACATTGGTACAAATGTACCTTTAATATATGAAGCTTAACTCTCATCCCTAAAATAAGTTAACAACCAATGTTATATATTTCAAATCACAAAGCTTTTACATGGCCGTTTATCAAATAGAGAATCAACAAACCAAAATCCAGCAATAAACAAAGCCAATCATAATTTGAAAATACCAAGAGCACACAATGTATAAGTTCAACCTTTACCATATTTAATAAAAATAAAAATGTTATTAATTTAATTGAAAATTTTTAAATTTTGTTTGTTAAAACAATTTCCTGGTCAAAGTACAAGGTTTTGTATAACATCCCGATATGTTCAGCCCGCACATCAGGGGGCTGACATTCTTAATTGTTTATAAATAATCCTTTAAAAATGACATTGATCCATTTAATCCATCCGACTCCACTTTCACGGTCAAGTATAAAAATAAACAAACACTCACAACCACTTTTCCTTAAAGAGTTACAAAACAAAACTAAAACCACACGATTATTTTTATAATACAAGAGATTACTACATATGCATGGAAACAAATATCCCAATAGTTCTCGATTTTGTGTAGACGTTTGTTAAAACAAATGTTATCTAGTAAGGCAGCGTAGCGTTGTATAAAAGAACCATATTTACATAAACTTATAATTCCTACTTGACAGAAATTGAGATCAGAAAATGAAGAGAATGTAGAACCAAGAAAAGTGGGGGCACCATGCAATTTCAGCTTTGTTAACCAGAACGCTAGGATTTACGGTTAATCGTTTAGTTCGAAATTAGTACGAGTTAGTATAGCTACCTGAATAATCTCAAGCACCGAAGCATATTATATAGATTTCAGGATAAATAAAATTGAACTGATATCGCTTACCATTCTCGGCTGGGTCTCCTTTTTTAGCAGTAGCAGTATTTCCCATATTTGTACGTATAGACAGAAATATCCTTAATTGTCCCGTTTATCTATTATATATGTTATTGGCTGCAGGTTTTGTAAATAAACTATTTCACAAACAGATAATCGGACACATTACAGTCAGTGCATCTCGGAAAGATCAAACCCCAACATCTTGGGACGGAAACGCCAGAGCTGGAAATATTGTATTCTTCCGCACTACACTTCATAAATTTCTACAAGAAAAGTTTTCTCACAAAAGCTCTATTTGATTGCACACAACACGAAGATCGATGAAAACTTTAGCTAGCTTATCATCTTCAATTTTAACCGAATTTTTTTTCTCTACCACGGAATGCTTCAACAAATAAGGTACTCTTTAGTCATCGTACATATACCGATCTGGCAAAATGGCTGCCAGTTATCTGACCTATTATGGGACAAGGAGGAGAGTTGCGCGCCGGCGCAACTGCTACTACTGCTTGTATCTCTTACTCCCTCCCCTCCTGCTTACTGAATTGATGAAGTAGAATAATCATCTCCCCCTCACACCCAATGACGACAACATTTCGGACTAGAGCCAACTTTCTAAAATCAGTTGCAGCTGATGAATGAATTAAGAAAGGAAAAGTAGTGAAAAAACACAGTACGCGCTCGGAGCGCGACTTTCCATTCCATTTGTTTATGTCGATCTTGACACGGTTTCAGAAAAGAAACAAAACAAGACCATTTTCCCTTCTCGCTTATCTGAAGATCGCTTCAGGATCATACCAGCTGATCAGTGTACTAAGCCATATTTTTTTATATCGGATGTAAGGATTTTAAAGATTAAAAGAATACTCTTTGATTTAGATATATAAAGAATAATACTCTGTGTCCAAATGGGATTTGTTCCGAATCCTTCAAAGTGCATAAAAATTATTTTCAAATAGCTTGAGCTATTGCTTTCAAGGAGTAGAGAGGGAAAAATTATTTTGCAGTTATCAAAATAATTATTATATATTTTATGTAAATTAATCTAATTTACTGAGAGAGAGAATTTTCTCTTAAATAGAAAAAGGAGCCCTGCTGTATGATACGCAAGTATGACAGTTTCAATTTTTTTTATATTAGTTTATCTTGTAAAGTTTTATGAAAAGATCTTTCCAGACAAGAAAAAAAGCAACACACGAAGACAATGATACTTTGAAAAATGAAGATAACTGTAATGTTACAATAGCTTATATTATCATATCAGCAGTTTACAACCCATTTTTCTTGCGACCCCTTTGACAGCCTAATTCCATTAAGTGTAGTATAGCGTAGGCAAGATTTCATTTCAAATGGTGCCGAATTTAAAAATAGAATTTTTTTGCCAAATGAAGATCTGGGCTTTGTTAGTTTTAAAATGCTCTCCAAGTCTAATTTATCTAATTTTAAATAAAGTTATATCTGTAAGCATAAATGTGACGCATGTCGGTTGGTCCGAGTACATAAATCACTTTATAGTAGTGGAATTTTAGATAAATATTTATTTCTATTAAATCTCATGCGGGTAACATTAAGCAAATATTCAAAAAATGTTTCTCGAAATTAATTTTTTACATTTGTTCCACTAATGAAGCTTTGAAGTGAAAAGTAGATGCACTAATGTGTGACATGTTTGTCAGTAAAAAAACAAAATTCATATTTTCTAGTGAATGATCAATTTAAGAAACTATTACTTTTTACAGCTGTTATTTTAATAAGAATATTGCAAAAGCATTCTTTGCATTTTATTATTTAATTTGTAAAATGATGTAAAGAAAACAGAAACCAAAACTAGCCGCAGGGTCCTTCGTTACTCAATTGTTTTACAAACCCCTTGGGTTTACGGGTACCACAGCTTAGAAACAATAGCGTAGCCACTTTTATCCCTATCATTTTATGATATTTTTGCATATTAAAGTAAATACAACTTACAGATAGCATTCCAGTCTGTGCGAAAAAGGTGATGTAAGTGAAGAAATTTCCGTTCAAATTGCTTTTGGTTTTGGCTTCAAGGAATGAATACACAATGATAGTTTGTGATATGCAGGTAACTCAACATTTTAATCGAAAAAATCACTATTTTAGTTCGACATATGTCAACCACAAGATATCTCTACCGAAAATGGATATAGCCTCAGTCCTATTGGTCCTTCAAGACCTGTTAATATACAGTGAAAAGTTGATTGGTCTTTTGCTTCACCTTATCAGCGCAACATTATAATATGCAGATAAAGATCGTTGTGAAGTCCCAGTCGGAAATTTTTAGCCCTATCTCCATTGGTCTTTTAAGCATCTCGTCGGCCTGTTTTATTGACAATATAAAAGATAATCGGCCTAGGAGCGTATTGGCTATGTGGTGCATACTGCGGAGATCTAGAGCCCTATTCCTATTGGTCTTTTAACATATCGCCGACCTGTTTTGCAGACAATGCAAAAGGTGATCGGCCTAGAGGCGTACTGGCTATGCGGTGGATACTACGGATATCTATAGCCTTATTCCCATTGGACCTCAAATATCTCACCTGCCTGTTTTATAAACAATGCAAAAGATGATTGGCCTAGGGCGTACTGGCTATGTGGAGAATGTGGAAAATTCCACATGGGCCGCCGGTTTATTAAAGGGCTGAATGGGCCGTCATACTTGAGGCAATGCATATGATTAATATAAAATTTACAAAATTTGTATATAAATTTACAAAATTTGTATATTTTTTAATAAATGAAAAAAGATCGGGAAAACAGGTTGTTTCAGTCCGTTTGTCATTTCTATCCCGCTCTTTAATTGGCTCTATGTGGTCTAACATTGCTTCATCATGTTAAAAAGAAGTATGCACTTTATTTTCGAAACTATCACCAGCTCTGTGAGTGCAGATAAAGAAAATACAAGAATTTACGAACTGTATTATCTTCCAAGTACTAGGAAGCCAGGTTGGAAGAGAACGGATTAGCAACCGGAGGGTTGCGTGTTCGAATACAATCAAAGACCGTCGTATACAAAGAGGGCTGGTGCACGTTAAATCTGTTGTGGCCTCAAATGTCCTCGCGTTGGCGTAGTGTGGAATTTCGGAGAGTGGGGTTCCAGCTCAGGTGTGACCTCATCATCTGATCGTGGTTCAAAATTACGTGGTGTTGTCCTCGGATCTTTCCCTTCGGGTTTGATCCCGGACCGTCACCAATAGCCCGTTGTGTTGCTCCAGTGCGACGCTAATTAAAATACCATACCATACCTTCCCCAAAACTAAAAAAGCTGTTGGTCCAGCCCATCTATCAATGCTATCCGGCCCTACAATTGGTTCTACCCAGCCTACAATTGCTTCAATATAATTTTAAATATTTTTATTCCATTTTTAATTAAAGATCTTTCATAAAGATATGAAATAAATAATAGTAATAATAATTTTAATTGAAAATTAATGTAATTTTTAAGATTTGGGCAGCTTTAAAATGTTTTGCAATGAATTTTGGAAGTCAGTCCCCTTCTGGATTTTTGAATACTCATATCAATTTAAAATTATAGTATGCCTACGTAAAGTGTTTAGGGTTTTAACAGTGTTTTATAAATTCGTTTTTAAGTGATCTTTGAGGGTTTCAAGCATTTTTTCCATGTTTCTAATAAATATAATGCAATATTTTATTTTTGTATTTATAAGAAAAGTGTACTTTTAGATGTTTGAATAGATTTCATAAGGTTTTTTACTTTAATGGGATTTTTTCCACGGAAAATTTTTTTAGTTTCAAACCACACAAATTTGTTTCGGTTTCGTTTTAAGGGAAAATGAGTTGATCGGAAATTTTTTAAAAACATTTCGTTTAAAATCTCTGATTATTGTGCCTTGTAGCCAGGATTTTATTTCCGATGGGGACCAAATTTAATAATGGAACTTTTTATGCATATATTTGCAAAATAAGTTACATTAAGTAGCATTAAGCAAGCATTCGAACTGTTTCTTTAAATTTACTTTTTACTTTTCTGTCATATTTGGAGGATACGTACATTATTGAGATACGATACGCAGATATGTGAACATTTGAGATGGTTAGAGAGTTAGCGAATGAAAATGACGTATCTATAGCCTTCGCTTTCATTCTTCGTAATGAATTTTAAGTCTTTAAAGTATTATATAAGTATAAAGTATTACATAATGTGAATATTAATTCAAAGATAATAGTTATTTTAAGAATAAAATAACTTTATTTTATTCAAAGAATACAAAAGTATTTCATGCATTTAAATTATTTCATTTGCGGATATTTTAAAAATCGAAACCAACACTTTCGGGAGAAGGACCCCCAGGGCCCTTTGGCTATGCCACTGATTGTGCATCAAGGGTAGAAAGCAAGTATTAAAATGTGTGGAGAATAAATCAAATCAACATAATTTAAATTTTGAGTTTAATCTGCAATTTTTCTGATCGCATTTTGTGCACGAGCGTGTGGAGATTATAAACTATAAACCTCATACATGATATTTTTTTATTGAGGTCTGAATTATTTATAAATAAAAACATAGAAAGCAGCAACAATAAAAAACTTTGTCATCACTGATCAACCAATTGGAGTAGGAATAAACTGGTAACATGAAAATAGAACAATAGCTTTTGATTTAGTGATCAAAGCTAACAATCTAGATAAACAAATCGAATAAAAGCAATAAAGTTATCTATTATCTTCTAATGAAGATTATTTTTATCCGTATTGAAATTCTTTCAAAATTAAAGATATTTTTTTTATTTAAAAATAGAATGGGATATTTATGTTTTTAATTTTATCTGCGGGTTGAATAACTATTATTCTGTTTTTCCGAAAAAGCTTCCGTCATCTGACCATGGTTCAAAATTCTGAGATGTTATCCTTGGTTTTTTTCCTCTCGGGATTGATCCCGGACATTTGTCAATAGACCATTATGTTGCTCCAGTGCGATGTAAATTCAACTACCAACCTAAAAAATTTCTCCGAGGCTTCTACGAATTAAAAACAAATCTTGTACTATAGCAAACACACATTAAAACCTTACACCTTGATATATATATATATATATATATATATATATATATATATATATATATATATATATAGAAAAATTAATGAAAAATTGTATGCTAAAATCTTTTCAGAATTTTTATAGTTACTTTATGGTTAGAGTATGAACTCTAAAAGAACTTAATTTTAGCGTATAAAAAGTGACACATTTCGATTGATCTAAGTGCGCGAATGACTGTAAAGTGGTTGTTCCACAAACGTTTACACAATAAATTATATTAAATGGCACTAAGCAAAGCTCCACCCCGTGTTTCAGGAAATTCACTTTTACTTTTGTGTCACTGTTGGTACATTGATACCATACGTACATGTGTGAGAACATGGTTGAATCAGCTCCATTATCATTGTTTTCATACTTCTTAATGAGTATCGAGTTCTTTAATCCATTGCATTATATGACGAATATTAACCAATGAAATAATAGTTTTTTTGAAGAAAAAAATTATTTTATTTAAAGAATAGAAAAACGCATTTCAAGCATTTTTTAAATAGTTCTTTCTTCACAGAAAAATATCCAATTACGGAGAACAAAAATATGTGATAAAAAATGCAAAAAAGATATACTCAAATGCAGTTAGGTAAGAGATAAATCAAAACAATTCATTGAAGCTGATAACGTACTGAATTGAAATCATAAAAAATACATCAACCTCCGAGATTGTACCGCTTAAAAATCGATTTGTAGTAAAATTGTTTCATGCATTCTCTTTTAAAGGTTTAGCAAAATATAAGTGACAGTTTCTGGAGATATACCTGGGGACCAATGCAGGAACTAGAAAGGGCGAATCAATTTTGTTGTGCTGGAGGTAGTAAAAAAAACTTGCTAAAGCAATATCTCTACAAAGTTTTCAAGTAATGAAACCGAAATGATTTGTAAATTCAGAAGAATGTACACCGAAGATTTATCATTCTCAAAACCAATATATCTCACAAATTTAGTATGCATTCTTTCAACATCCATAATATGGTAGTCACAATAAAGATCCCAAATTACAGATCCATATTCCAGTCCTCCAGTTCATAATTCTCAAAATCAATGTATCTCACAAATGTATTCTGTATTCTTTCAACATTTATGATATGACAATCGTACTAAAGAGCCCAAATTATGCATTCAAATTCCAGTCCATAATTCTCAAAATCAATGTCTCACAAAGTTAGTATGTATTCTTTTAACATCCATGATATGACAGTCGTAATAAAGATAACAAATTACACACCCATATTCCAATCTCGTTCTAACATAAACAAATAGCCCGTTGTGTTGCTCCAGTGCAAAGCAAATTCAACTACCTACCAACCCAACAGAAACATTAAATAATAAAATTACCGTGTTAGTATAAGTATCTGTACCACCGTCCCCTTTTCTACAAAAAATGTGTAGCTCAGGTGTTGCCTCGTCATCTGACCGTGGTTCAAAATTACGAGGTGTTGTCCTCGATCTTTCCCTCTGGGATTGATCCTGGACCGTCACCGTTGTGTAGCTCCAGTGGGACGTTAATTAAAATACCTACCTACCACAAAAATATCACGTCCCCTATTTTCATAACAAATTTAAAAAATAATTTTCCCCTCAGGGACACAGCTTCTCTAGGTGTGTACGGGCATCACAACTCCGAGGTGATGCCCGTAGTGATCTTTCCCCCTTTCATTTTTACCCTTGCCTACTAGTAAGGTTTTTGCTTTTTCTTCCACCCTCATTGTGTTGTCTGTCTTGTGTTTGGCCAAATATGGCTCTTGCTCCATAAAACTCAAAAACAACCAACTAATCACCAAAAATTAATTTCTTAAACCATGATTTGTTTAATACAAAACAAAATAAAACTCTTGTATAAGTATAAAATCAACTCTTGTTAAACATGAAGTAAACCTTAAAAAGATGTTGCACGTAAACTAAAACAAAATACTTATTTAATGCAACGTTATCTCTGGGGAGAAGCGGAAACCTATTGACGCACTACCAGACTGTTCTGCAAGTTCAGTGCATCTACACACTCGGAACTTCCCCAACTTCGAACAAAACACACGCACTCTTTGTGTTCGGTTTATTAAGAGTATTTTACATATGACGGAACATCATTGCGATATTGCTCAGTGCTAGAGTGCAATCGACTTGCTAATGCCGTTTTATTCGACGTCGATTTGAATTTTGTGTTCGTTGAAAAAGTTGTCCGAATTGTTGCATTCGAAAGTTGGAGTTGTTTTCGAAAATAATATTTTTTCGGTCATAGCTGCTTAGGGGAGGCGCAGCGTACCCTTTGGAAAACACTGGCTTAACCCTCCAAGTGGTTTCGACGAGATATCTCGTCCATCGAGATCTGACTAATTTTGAAAATGACGAGATGTCATCAATAATGCCGATTGAATTCTGTGAAGATGTTGTCGTTTGTTATAATGGCGAGATCAAGATCAAGTCAGTTTTTCTTTCGACGAGATATCTCGTCCATCAAGATCTGGTCAGTTCTGCTAATGGCAAGCGACGTCGTCGAGACAACACCAGGAGGGTTAACTTACGACCAGCTTAATGCCTGGTTGGTGAAGCCTGAACGCTCATCAAATACATACATTACGTAAACCTGAATTAGGACATTAGTTTTGATTTGTAACGCTATATGGGAGAGCTTTCAGTGTAAACATAAACAAACTATCAGAAAAAGACTTCGGTCAACAACTAATTTTTGTATCACCGTTTTGGAGATAGTTGCGTAAATTTTTATAATTCATTTTGAGAGGTATTTTATCCCTCTCAGCGTAGCGAGATTTGCCAGTAGTGTAATGTTGCTTTTACCCCATTAATGACTAAATAACTACATCTTTCTAAGAATCCATGGATTCATTCGACCTTTAGAAAAATTGGTCCTTTCCTTGGAATAGAATTCTTTAGAACGATTCTATTGCTCCTTTCCTTAGAGTAGAATTCTTTTGAAATATTTTATATTAATCCTTTCCTTAGAATAAAATCCTTTGAAAATATTCAATTGCTGCTTTTCTTAGAGTAAAATTCTTTGGGAAAAGATTCTATTGATCATTTCCTTTTATAAGAATCGTCTTGAAAGATTCTGTTGCTCATTTCCTTAGAATGTAATTCGTTGGATAGTTTCCATTGGTCAAGGTCAACATTGATTAGAAGTCATGCAGGGAAAACTGCAGATTGCAAGGTGGAATTATAAATGTTGAACCTCTCAGGGTTAACAAACAACACGAAGGTGTGAATTTTACTTAAGCAGATCCTTTCCTCTCGCTCGGTAGATAATGGAGTAATTTTAAAATGTAGTCAAGTGATGTCACATCCGAAATACGCTCAGGAAACATCTTACCACAAAACACTAACGCGATCTACCCCCCCCCCCATTTAACTTTACAAAAAAAACCTCTCATAAGTACCCTGTGAAATCGATTTCAAGTAATATGCCAAGTTACGTCACAAGTTACGAGACAGTAACAACGTGCACCCACCAAAACACCAACGCCCTCTATTTTTAGCTGCACAGAAAACCTCTCTCTATCGGCATTCTAATCGTCTCTCGTCTCTCACCTTCCGAAAATAAAAAGATTTTAGCTTAGGTCACGAAGAAATTCAGAGAACAATATGGCTTTGATAAATTTAGCTCAGTTGCCATGTTACTAGACGTTGTCAGACTGAAATATTATGATTTTTATGATAGTCAGTGTTGAATTTATTAACAAGCGATTATACAATAATATTGCATTGATATAAATTCGTTACAGCGAATTTAATTACATAAGGCAACAGATTTTAAAAGCAGAATCTGTTGATAGGGCTAACTATAAATCGTTATCTGACCATGGTTCCAAATTCCGAGGTGCTGTCCTCAAATATTTCCCTTCGGGGTTGATCCCAATATCCCGTTGTGTTGCTCCAGTACGACGTAAAATTCAACTATCTACCTCACTATAAAATGTATAAAAATCCAAAAAAGTACTTACACAGTCACATTTGTTTTGCGCTTAATATGTGAGGGCTTTTCAGTGTAAATTAAGTTGAGTTTATGAATTTACTATTCAATTTATTAATTTGATTTTATTGAATTGTATCGAGTAGCATGCCAAGTTACGCCACAATTTATGAAAGAGGTTAGCAAAACACTAGCACCCTCTATATTTAGCTTTTCGGAAAAACTGTCTCTTTGTTGAAACTATCGCCCATTTTGTAACAGAATGGCTGTAACGTTGTTAAATTTTATAATTGAAGCTTGACCTTTTATACCACTAAACAGTTTCTCATGATGATTGATGAAGTATCTAGTGTCGCAGCCATCCCATTACTAACTTATACCAAGAACTGACTTTATTTAATCGATACTTAAACCGTCGTTGGTCACAACTTGAGCAGCGCTAGTGGTCGCCATGAGAGTTCCTATTACATTATCTTTCCTCGACGTTTTAAGCTGTCTACTCAATAACCAGGCGGTATGTAGGTAGTTGAAGTTACATCGCACTGGAGTAACACAACGGGCTATTGGCTACGGTTGAGAATCAATGCCGAAGGGAAAAATCCGTGGACAACATCTCGTAATTTTGAACCATGTTGAGATGACTGTTAAGATATTATCGCATTTTAAGTTTTTCAAATCTTAACTTTGGCTATTAGACTATGAACTTTGAAATGGTTATTGTAAGCGCCTATAAAAAGTGATAATCTTGGTTGATCAAACTATACGAATTATTATACAATGGTTGTTTCACAAGACGAATATTTAAAATTTAATTTTCAAAATGAATTACATTGAACAGCATTAAACAAATAATCAATTCCCATGTTCATAGAAATTCACTTTTACTTATATAGCACTGAGATACGATACGTAGATATGTGGAAGATAGTTGAATTTATGTCGCACTGGGGTGGCAACTCAAAGGGCTATTGGCGACGGTCCGAGATCAATCCCGAAGGGAAAGGACATCATTTTGAACCACGGTCAGAAGACGAGCCCAGCACTCTTTCCCTAGCCCGTTGTGTTGTTTCAGTGCGACGTTAATTAACTATCTACCAACTACTCGGCAACAATAACAATATTGAAATCTAATGGGATCGGAGCCCTAAGACTTGTTACCCTCGGAGTGGTTGCATTGTAGAAACAAATTATTTAGTAACTAATTGGTAACATTTTAATATTTACCCCTTCCGTTTGATGGATCCAAGGTTACCCGTAAAATTATTGGGGGAGCTCAAGATGCTTGCACACCCTAGGACTTGGCACCCCTGTATTCATTTATTTATTCTTACGTATAGATAAATAGGCAGATGCTACAGGAACATAAAAGCAAAACCCTTAGACATGGAGACATCAGTAGTTCTTATTCAGACTGAGGAAAGCTGCATTCTTGAAACATCCAATTGTTTGCCTCAAGCATTTATTGAGGAGATATTAATTATGCACTTCCTGCCCATGCCCAGTGGCATGCCAAAAAAACAAAAGACTAAAAATAATAAGAAGAAACATGTCTTTAAAATGCGCAGTTACGCGCGTTTACTACTTTTTCATGTCGTTTATTTGCCATTGCGAGGCATAGCTTACAACGCATTTTTTTTACCTCATTTCCTAATCGCTGCTTAGCTCTATTTATGGATCACGTTCAAATTTCTTTGAAGGTTCACCGACGAGTGCGGCTATTTTTTTAACGTATGTTTTGAAGAATAGAAGAGCGTTAAGTATATACGTGGGTGTTGAGTATAGATAGAAATGTGAATAGTTTCCGTTTATTTTTTTCTAACACAAAGCGTTGTACATCCTAGATAAGAAAGGAATTGCGTTTGGAAACGAAAGGCCGCGGAAATTCACCGAAATGTATACACATTTCCGGTCTTCAGCATTTCAGTATTTATTCCGTAATATTTATATTGTTCAACCACCAGTCGTCGTGACACATAAGTTTTGTATAAGACATTACACAAATTTTAATGAAAAACTAAAGATGTTTTCATTTGCTTTTGAGTATACATCGAGGCTGTTCTTGTAAAAGGTCGCCGAAGAGACAGTATTTCCCTTATATACATATATATATAGGAGAAAAATGCAAAATCCTAGAGACATGAACACTTTGAGCACAATATTTCATGGTTCCTCCTATTATAGATTACTAGGGCTAAGAATTGTATGACCTACAGGTTGTTTGCAAACGCTCATAAAAATACATTTATACACAAAAACAACAAAAATATCCAAAAAAACAAAATTTGACCCTAAAACCCCACATATTTTAAATTTTTTTCAAAACTTTTTATGGAAAAAAGGATGCACGCAAAAAGAAAAACAATGCAAACATCTCCAGTGTAACAAAAAATATTCTTCGAAACACAATTTGACCCTTTCAGTTTCTCTGATAAACTGAGTCTTCATTTTGTTATTAAAAATAGGCACATTTTAAATGAACTACATCATTCTGTTCAGTCTACTGAAATTCACCAAAAAGATTTTCCTCCGACTAGTGTAAAAACGCGTTTTAGGAAAATTCATTCGAAATACCCCTTTTCTTGAAAACATCAAAACTGGCCCAAGATTGACTTAAAGAGCCTTAAAAAACCGACAAACCTGAAAAAAAATCGATATTTTGCGTAAAAATGACGAGAAATACATGAAAATACACTTACATCAGTTTAGTTTTTTTATGAAACTCATTTTTGATTATTCGAATAACGTTTGTTTTTCAAAAATGCATCATCAAATTCTAGCCCCTATAGATTACCATGAATAAAATGTTAAATTCACCATCTTTATTAAATAACTATCATAATTCAACGAATATTGTAAATGAAATTAACATTTTGACGTAAAGTTGAAAGGGGTTTAAATATGGCAATTCACTCTTTTAAATCAGGTACTAATAAGGATTCAATTTAATGGAGAATTGAAACCGAATTAACTAAGCATTGACGAAAGAACCCTCAAAGTTTGATAATATTAGCTTAATATACAGTTACTTTCAGACTAACCCATAGAATTATTTAGTATTAAATTAATAACTCTGTACGGTACATTTTGTGCTATTCAAAGCCAATAACGTAGCCAGAATTTCATTTTTAAGCCATCCCAAAGTTAAGAATTGAATATTTTTATGTTAAGATCTTATCACATTTTAAGTCTTTCGTATCTTACTTTTGGCTACTAGATTATAAACTTTAAAAGGGTTATTGTAAGCGGGAGGAAAAAAGGATAATCTCGGTAAAAAGAATAAAAAATATAATCTCGGTTGATCAAAGAACACGAATTATTGTATTGGTTGTTTCTCACAAAACCCATTTAAAAGAAAATTAATTTCCCAAAATAAATTGCATTGAACAGCATTAAACAAATTTTCATCCCTTGTTCCTGGAAATTCACTTTTTACTTAATTGTCACTGAGGTATAATACGTAGATATGTGCTGGTAAGTAGATTGTTGAATTTCCGTCGCACTGGCACAACACAACGGGCTATTGGCTACGATTCGGGATCAATCCTGAAGGGAAAGATCTGAGAACATCTCGTAACTTTGAACAACAGTCGGATGACGAGCACTACACACCTGAGCTGGCATCCCACTCTCTAAAATTCCACACCACGCCAATGTGAACGTAGATATGTGAATATGGTTGGTTGAGTTTGATGGCGCAAGGGCCATATTTGGTCAAGCTGCGCCAAACACAAGACAGACAATGTCAAATAATGGATATACATATACAAGCATAGTTTTTACTGAGACAGAAGAGAGAAATACACCCAGGAAGGAATCGACCCTGTTTTAGCGATACGTGTGTACCTTTATAAACGTAACGTCACTTGGCTTGCTTTTCGGATACGATTTCAGTCCTTCCCAAGTAAAAATTCCGAAGAATGGATTCCGAATTGATATGTAATAGGTGATTGGTCAATTAGATAAAGCGCCAAACATAGCCAAAACGGCCAGAAATTATATTTGAAGGTAACGCCGATATACGTATGTCATGAAAGAGCATTTGAGTAACGGGAGTAAACTCTTCACTTCAGTCTGGTTTGTTTGCTTACACTGAAAATCCCTCTATACAGTAGCAACGCATTTCCAAATGCTCTGCCAAAATTGTAAGGAAAAACCCGCAGAATTAATAAAATCTGAAAACTTTTCGGCATTGTTTTATCACTCGAAGATATCCTATTCAACTAAGTTTTACCTCTACCATGCATTCAGGCGACTTTGATGCATTCTTTTTCTCTCAACCAAACAGCAGAAAAGAAGCATAATTTTCCCCTTTTGAATACAATTTGTCGCTATTCGGATTAAAAAATTTCGAAATGCTAAATATAATATTGAAAATGTTAATCGGAATTTTCCCATTCAAAACGCTGTATTTTGCTTGGTGGATTTTGAAAGAATAAAATGAAGGGCATATCAGAAAAGGTATAAACTAATTTCGTAAAAAAAATATTTTTGTGTCAAATTATGCAATAGTCTGGATGCCCGGTCACTGACCTTTTCGACCATTTGCAATCGAGCGAAGAGGCGGTATTTATGTGTTTTTGAAGGAGCACCCGTGATAATATGAATACTAATATACATATTTTATTTGTGTTTCAAATTAATCAAATCTTCCTGTCCTTCAATTAATTTATAAGTATCTAAAAATCTAAGAGTGTTTCATTTTCTAAATATAAACGATATTCAATTGATGGTATTTCCACAACTTTTCGGATTTGAAAGTGAACCATAACTTTGAGATAGCAATTTTATTCGTTGAAACTTGATTTCAGTCGAACAACCAAGATTTTATTTCAAAGGGGCCCAAAACTTGCAAAAACATTTGACCAAGACATGCAATTTCTTATTTAAAATGCAAAAGTGATCGAGTCGTTTAAATTAATGTATTAACTTGAGAACATATCTTGATCGATCTCAGTACATAAATGATTCCACAATAATTATTCTACAACTAGTTATAATAAATGTATAAAACAAAACAAAGCGAAGATTCAAATTTTGCTTCTGGGAATTCAGTTTTTAATTTTGCCCACATTGGAGAGCTAATACGATGTGCAGGTATGCGAAAATTCGATGGTTATGCCAATTCAGAAAAATAACGAATAATCAATAAAATAACTGCTACTTGATTAACCTCTGAGGGGTTCTCACGCATAATTCCATCTTGCAACCCGCAGTCTTTTCTGCATGATTTCTAACCAGTTTTAACATTTTCGACCAATAGAATGTTTCCAAAGGGATTCTACACTGCTGGCCACCCAAATTGCAACACCAAGAAAGACAAGAGATATTACAACAAAATTTATTTTGTAGATAACATGTTGACCAAGTATCAAATGATTAAATTTATAGACTTCTGTGAAGTGTGGTTCCTGCCAAATTCAGTAGCCAGAGTAGCCGCCATTGTTGGAGATCACCGCTGCCACACGCCTCGGCATTGATTCAAAGAGACTTTGGATGTGTTCTTGGGGTACAGCAGACCAAGCAGCTTCCACACGTTGCCAAAGTTGATCTGGTGTGGCAGCTGGGGATGTATTCTGGGTCAATCGTTGAGCAACCATGGACCACATGTTTTCTATCGGCGAAAGATCCGGAGAGCGAGCTGGTCAGGGAAGCAATTCAATCTGGCGATTGACGAAGAACCCTTGGACAATGCGTGCCACGTGTGGTCGCGCATTATCCTGTTGAAATATGGCTGTGGGCAAGCCCTGAAGGTAAGGAAGGACAACTGGCTCCAACACCTCGGAGATGTAGCGCTGGCTCTTTAAAGTACCGGCAATGCGTACTAGAGGAGTGCGAGAGTGATATCCAATACCGCCCCATACCATAATACCCGGTGCAGGACCAGTGTGGCGGTGCATAACGCAGCTGTTCAGCATCCTCTCTCCACGGTGTCTCCAGACTCGAATCCGACCATCGTGGTGTTGCAGACAGAAGCGTGACTCGTCAGTAGAGACAATTTCATTCCATTCTGCCGTCCACATCCTTCTTTCATCGCACCATTGCCGGCGGAAACGTCTGTGGTTCTGCGTCAAGGGTAGACGAAGCAATGGACGTCTTGCGGACAGACCACTCTGCTGTAAACGGCGTCGAATGGTACACGCAGACACTGGATGATGCGGTACAGACTGAATGTGCTGTGCTATGGTTCGTGATGTGGCTGAGCGATCCGTCACTGCCATACGCACAATATGCCTGTCATCACGTGAAGTGGTGCACTGAGGTGGATGCGATCGAACACGTCGGTCCGTCGTACCCTCCTGCATCCAACGATCACATATCCGCATTACAGTTGTTTGGTTTCGTCCAACACGACTACCGATTTCCCTGAAAGATAATCCACAATCTCGGTAGGCCACTATCCTTCCTCTGTCGAACTCGGATACTTGATCAAAAGATGATCGCTGTTTTCTACGAGGCATAATTGATCGTTTTTTTGAAAAAACCACAAGAGAAACACAAATGCCGTACTTGAAATCGTCGAAATCTCCAAGCCTTAAATAGTGCTTTGAAGTGGCGCCACAGGCGCGCGTGATGTGCGACTGCGCTGAAATTCTAATCATTTGCATATCTCACCTCCGCTAATGCATGTTGTAAATTTCATATTATTTGCATGCTTCCTTCAGGGTGTTGCATTTACGGTGGCCAGCAGTGTAGTTTAAGAAAAGGGCCAATAGATTCTGTTCAAAAGATTCTAATCCAAGGAAGAGACCAATAGAATCTCTAAACGTTGAAAGAATTCATGAATTCTTTTCCACCAATAGATGTGCTTATTTAATCATTATGTGTGTTGTAGGGTAAAGGCAATACTCTACTCAGAAATCTCGTGACCCTCAGTGGATTAAGGACTATTAAAAAAGCAGAGCCGTGCAGAGGTACAGGGGCTATAGGGGTTCAAGCCCGTGACTTTTTTCTACAAGCCAAAAGAGTTACTGTTACCGATACATTACCGGTTTTCTTAGTCATTAAACTATAATATTATATATCATGATTTTTTATTAAAGCATAAAATTTTAAGAATAAAAGAAGAGGATTAGGCTAAGGGTAGTTGAATTAACGTCGCACTGGAGCAACACAACGGACTATTGGCGACGATCCGGGATCAATCCCGACGGGAAAGATCCGATAAAACTTCGTAATTTTGTATCACGGTCATATGACGAGGTCAACACTTGAGCCAGCACCTCACTCTCCAAACTTCCACACTACGCGAACGTGAGGACATTTGAGTTCGCGATAGAATTAACGTGCACCACCCCCACGTACACGACGGTCTTCGGTTGGATCGAATTACGAACTCGCACCCTTCCGTTTGATAATCCGTGACTCCAACAACTGGTCTACCACAGTCCCAGATAAATTTAGGGACCACTGGTTTAATTAATGATTTTGGTATCTTCTGTAAAAACTGACTGATTTGTATTTCAAACGAATTTTCGGAAGGAAGGTAAGTAGATAGTTGAATTTACATCGCACTGGAGCAACACCACAACTCGTGAAAGGAAATATATTACTTAGTTAATTTTTTTAAATATTTACATGTGCTAAAAATGCGCCTTATTGTCTTCACAACAGCAATTGCTGTCATTTCGGAAATATGCTTAAAAACAGCTCAGCTAAAGAAAAACTAGAACTGAAAACAGTTAGTGGGAATTTCCATCGGTAATTTACCGGTAATGAGAATGTCGGTAATTCGCAAATCTTACTCTACATCACTATTAAACAGTATTTATTGCACGCGCAGTATTTTATTCGTTTAAAGGTATTTAAAAAATAAGAAACCATAGCTTTCAGTGGTCTCCAAAGATCCCCCTCCAATTACACCAACGAATTTTTTAACAGTTGAAGTTGTTAAGACGCAGAGACCGTAATCTCTGAATACGAGCAAGACTAACTTTAACTTCAGATATTTTTTACCAGATCTGAAATCGATCGACGGAGTACTCAAGGGACCTTTAATTTCCACGCAACGCTTAAGTAATCGCGTGATAACTGCACATTACATAGTCCGAATTAGAATCCTGAAGTATTGCGACAATGAGGGCGCCCAAGTCTCGTCTAATGCATATACAAGATGGTTTGTCGATCTACGGTCATTTTTGCTACTCAAGGGTAACTAGACCGAGTTGTTGGGCTGGGTTTTCAGGCGCAAGGGCCCATTTGGAAGAGCAGCGGATTAGCAATCGGAGGGTTGCGAGTTCGAAACTCGGTTCACCCAAAGACCGTCGTGTACACGTGGCTGGTGCACGTTAAATCTGTCGTGGCCTCAAATGTCCTCACGTTGGCGTGGTGTGGAAGTTTGGAGAGTGGGATGCTCGGGTGTTGTTCTCGTCATCTGAACCGTGATTCAAAATTACGAGTCGGCCTTGGATCTTTATTTTCGGGATTGATCCAGGACCGTCGACAATAGCTAATTTGTGTTGTTCCAGTGCGACGTTAATTAACTACTTACCTCAGGCGCAAGGGCTATATTCGGCCAAGCTGCGCCAAACAGACAAACAACGTCAAGTAATGGACACACACACAAGGAAAGTTTTACTGACACAGAGAGGGAAAAACACCAGGGCCTTCTCCAGTTACAGGAAAAGAACCTGTGTCACCTAGAACTCAGTAATTAGATCATGATCTATACGCCTATAGAATAAAATATATAGCTCTTGGAACGCACATGGTGAAAATTGTCTGGCTTCGTGAGTGAGAAATTTCCTATTGTATCGAATGAGAATTATTCTGGGCAATGATTTCTCGCCAACCTTTAGCTTGCCAATTTAGAATCGACAAAGCAAATAGCCAATTCCTTTAAATTGAATTAAAAATTTTTTTTTGTTGCGTATCCGTTTCTGTATAGAAAACATGTCGGCACGCATGAGTATTTCAACCTATCAAGTGTCGCACGACTGAAGTTGGACCAATGTGTGGCTTGCTTAAGTAAACGAATATATAATAACCCCTCGGTTATATCGCGTTTTCGGCTACCATCACTCTTTTTTACTTGTCCCCTTATAAATTTTTGAATAGCAGAGGAAATTTTCGTCTGTTTCTTTGGGCAAGTCACACATTGGTCAGCATACGACAAATCATATGACATGCATATGCGTACTCCTTTTTTGTAGAGTAAACATGCCAGTATGCATGCGTATTTCAGCCAATTAAATGTCACACGACTGAGGTTGGACCAATATGTGACTTGCCTATAGAAACAAATGAAAATTTCCTCTGCTGTTCTCAAACTTAAAATTCATCGTAGGACAAATAAAAATGAGCGATATATCGAGGCAAGATATTTAGCAGTTTATATATACAACCAGTTTAAATAATATTTTCTAGGCGCTCAGGATCTATCTCCAGCAACGGCACTCTTGGTACAAAAAAAACCATTTTCTAGGACCATCTCATGGAAAGCTTTAGAAATAACTAAACTAAGAAACTAGTGACTAACATAATTTTGTACTGTAAAGTGGCAAATATTTATTTGAAGAATAAGTTAACACCATTTATGTGAACAATTTGTCACAGGTAGAAATCTTATAACAATGTCCAATAACTAATAAATATCGTGAACAAGGATGAACCAAAATTTCATGGACCTAGAAAAAAGCTTACTTATTAGAAATAAAAAAGATACAAATTATAAGCTTTAAATTATGCACTTTTAATTTGAAAATGAATGTAAAATTACAAGTTATGTAAGCAAAATCGATAGAAAGACTTTAAAATAATACTAAATATGGTTAAATACGTTATTTGAAAATACAAATGCCTTCTCATTCAGGATCTCGAGACACCCGAATATATTTTAACAATCCAGTTTGGGTTTGGTTTGTTGCTTTACGGTCATTTTTTGCAATACAAGGGCTAACTAGATCGGGAACTACTACAGTTTAGGATAATTGCCTGAAACAAGATATTTTTGAGCTTCTAATTCTTTAGAAACATTGAGATTTTCTCTCTGCTGTTCGCAAACCAAAAAGTCATAGGAGGACAAGTACAAAAGGGGCGATGTAGCCGAAATCTAGATAATCGAGAGGTTACTGTATATCTATTTACCCAATCTGTCCACTTACGAGGCTAAACAGGAAACAATTGTGCAATATTTGCTGTTTAGAAAATAAAAAAAGATTTTCAATATTTTTTCGTAACGCAGTTTGAGAACTAGGTTGGGAATCTAATTCAAACTGAAGAAAGCTGTGTGCGATGCTCTCTATGACTGATATAGTGTGGCTCTCACGAGAAGGTAGTCGACCTTGGTCAATCGATTTTCAAAAAGGTGTGAAACCTTGTTAGAAGGCTGCCAGACCCGAAAACATGAATGAAAGAAATTTTCCCTCGACACCATGTGTTATCACGGCTGTCACTTTCAGCACCGAACCATAAACTTACAACCGGAATCCGCTCTCGCCAATTGTGGAAACGCCTTGCTTACTTTACCACAGTTCTTTAATTTAACTAGACTCGTTCAAATAACATGATTCGACTGCTAACTCGTAGGAGCCGGACTGTAGTTTCCTTATGGTGTAGTGAATCCAATAATTCCATCGTTTCAGGTATTATAAACAAATTTGAAAACTGTCCCTTGGAAGAGTAAGTTTAAAAACATTCTTCAGTGTATATTGCAATCATAATTTTACTTTATAAACGCAGCTTTATAAAATACTTTTCATATTAAAAAGACTTTAATCATCTGAAGGTCATGCACGCATTATTTCCCCATGCAAACTGCAGTTTTCTCTGCATGACTTCCAACCAGTTCTTGACTAACAGAATCCGTCCAAGGATTCTTTCAACCAATAGATGGTGGTTATATAGTCATTATGTGTGTTTTGTTTTAGGATAAAAGCAATAGTGCACTACTCGAAAATCTCGTGACTCTCAGAAGGTTAATACCTATTAGGATAGATCTTTTAATATTAAAATAATTGAAATAAATTCTTTGAATTGAAATTAACCTAAGCATTTTAATACAGACTGAATGAATATATTTCATATAGTATATACTATATTGATCATTTTAATACCACTCTACAATTTTATGCATCCAGATAAGTATACATACTCTTCACTTAACATTTGTAAAAGTAAAAAATTTTATAATAAAAATCATGCAAAAAACGAGTTGAATAATCTTCTATTTATAAATCATTGTTTCAAGCACTGTGTGGAATTCAAAGAGCTCTTAGTTGATCCAATTCACCCCAGTCAAGCATCTTCCCACACAAACTGAGTGCCCAAGTCTTCCGAAATGAAGTAGTTCTGAAAATATTCCTTGTAGAGCAAAGTCCACGGAAACACAGGGGAATGTTTTAACTGATAAATTTTTAAGCCTGATTGGAGCGAGACAGCTGTTCTGTCTTCTAAACTGTGATGAGGGATTTATAGAAACAAACAATGTAAGTGCAAAAAGGAAATCCCATATCAAGTTAGGGCTTGAAAATCAGTAATGAAATGATCGTTAAAATTAGATTAGGTGGTTGATTAGAATTACCGAAACATCATTACCGGTTTTCTTTGTTATAAAGCAGAATTACCAGGCGTTGCTCGGGTTGAATGAGTTAAATGTTGATTGAAAAAGTGATCAGACTAGTCACTTTTCACTCTCAAAGAAAATAAACAATGTAAGTTCAAAAAGGAAATCCCAAATCAAGTGAGGGCTTGAAAACCACTATTGAAATGCCGGTTAAAATCGGTTCAGGAGGCTGGTGAGAAATACCGAGACATGATTACCTGTTTTCTTTGTTATATTTTATTACAGCAGAATTACCGGGCGTTGTTTGGGTTGAATGAATTAAATGTTGATAGAAAAAGTGTAGTCACTTTTCTCTTTCATAGAAAATAAACAATGTAAGTTCTAAAAGGAAATCACAAATCAAGTGAGGGCTTGAAAACCAGTATTGAAATGCCGATTAAAATCGGTTCACGAAGTTGTTGAGAATTACTGAAACATCATTACTGGTTTGCTTTGTTACATTTTATAACTAGCAGAATTACCAAGAATTGATCGGGTTGAATGAGTTAAACGTTGATTGAAATGTCATCAGATAACCACTTTTCTCTTTCACAAAAAAATGCAAATATCATTTGAGTGTACGGTAATAATTTTTAAATCTAATTTTTTAAACATCGTTATCATACATGCAATAATCATCCATGTAACCCATTCCACATACATCGCATCCCTGTTGTAAGACAGAACAACGTAAGGTGACTACTACGGAAATCTATTTTGAGTTGTGGAGTGATAATGAATGCCCTTTAAGTTAATTTCTTGAAAAGGGCCAACCTATGGCGTCTTGCACTCAGTTTTTCCATCAGAAGTTTTTGAACTGTGGCACTCTTGCACCAGGGATGTGATATTTCCATATTTCACCATCATTATGTGTGTGAGAGGATGATTATTTTAGCTCTATTTATTTTATGTTTGTAATGTCATACTACAGGGGATCAGTGTATACGATCTCAATTCCTCAGACTTCGATTTTACAACATCGCCTTGCATTTGGTCGTAGTTCAAAACTGTCTGTCAAAGTGATCATTATACTGTACGTTTCTGTACGGAAGTAAAACTACTAACTACCGAAATTATTTTACCTTATCCTTTGAACATTTTGGCATTAAATGCTGTAGTACGGAACAAGTACATGATTCAAGTCCAATAATCACGCGCAGCTAGTGCCTCATGCTAAGGAACTAAAAACCGGTGTCGTTCGTCTCCGGAGTGGGTAGGTGAGAAAGCATATGACCTTGGAGAAGTCCATTGTTTTATAAGGTATTTAAGCTCGTAGGGGAAAAGGCTGCCATACTTAAAGGCTGTGGTACGGAGATCGCAATTGGTGATTATTTGTTTTGCTGACTCGTTTTCACTGCTATCGCTTCCAGCATCCGATACACTCGAAGCAAGAAACCACACTAAAGATGCCAATTGTGGGAACGCAATGTTTACGTTTAACCTGGCCCTAATTGAACGAACAGACCGGTGCGAAACCAAGTGATCCAAATGCCAACTCCCCCGAGCCGGACTACATTGATAATTTCTGTCGACAATTCACTGGTCAATTCAGCAATTTGTAAATGTCAGCAAATTCAATGTCAGCAATTTGTAAATCTTAATCTAAGAGTAATCAAACGTAACTCTGTTAGATGAGGTTTTGTATTTGTATTCAAACTACTTGAAAAAATTCGTACTCATTTTCTAGGTTCTGAAACGGATGTAAATTGAAATATATGCTCATATTCGGTTGCATCTCAGTTATGATTAAAAAAATACAAAATTCTGTGGAGAGAGGAAGTAATATTTCTTAAATCGATGTTTTGAATTGTGGAAGAGATTTTTGGATTGCTATTACGGTATTGAGATAAGATAATAAGAATTGAAAATGGGCATATAGAGCCTTAAAAATGAATATTACTTGGTTTTGCAAAACTGTTGTCCTGGTTAATTATCCCTTTAATGGGATGCTTGAAAGCAGGTAACTTCGATCTACCAAAAGGTACTCGTTGGTATACATCTGTTACTCTGCTCCATATACTACATTGGCTTATAAAATTTAAGTAGCACAATTATTTTTAATAGTTTTTAATAACCTTAAAATTAAGCAAAACAGTCTGTGACTATTTGCATAACCGAGGGTATTCATTTGAAAATTGGTGTATATTCAAATTTGGGAATCGTTACGTCAGAGGTTCTAACATAGGAATGGGTTCTGTTACAGCAGAAACTCATCCACAATCTTATTTCTCAGTATGCAAACACGGTGCAAAGTCTGCATCAGTGTTCGAGGTTGTCAAACAGCCTACAAAGGGGACCGTCTCCTCTCTTTTTTTAAGATTCCACAGTTACCCTTTTATATCATGGCACCCAGTGCAGTGTACAGCTATTGTTATATATGGTTACTTTTTTCACATAACCAACTCCAAACAATACTATCGCTTCCAGAACCGAATGATAAATCCGGTGCCCGAATCCGAGTAAAAGACGCCAATTGTGGAGACGTATTGTTTACTTTAACCTGCCCTATTTAATGATTACACTCATTTGAAATCAAGTGACTTAAATGCCAACACTTCATTGCCGAATAACACAGAAAATTTGTATGTACATTCGGTATCGAATAGATATTAATTGTTCGTTCTCAGATTCACATTGATAGTACATAACCTTTGTAGACATCAAATTTAATGAAATTGCAGATAGCCTTGCCAAGGAGGCCACGACCAAGCCTTTTCACATATCTTGATCATGAACCTATCAAGAGTTATTCGCCATAAAGAGCTCAAATAATAAAACTTGAAGAACCCCGACATAGACCAACCGGAATAACCTAACAAGAGTTATTCACCATAAAGAGCTCAAATAATAAAACTTGGAGAACCCCAACATAGACCAACCGGAATAACCTATAAAGTGTTATTCGTCATACAGAGCGCAAATAATAAAACTTGGAGAACCCCTACATAGCCCAACCTGACGCATTCACTCAAATATACGAGTGACAAAATGTCAAACTGCCCTTTCTAGGCTTGTGAGGTGGCACATAAGATCTCTATCCTTCGTTCAGAGCCATTAGGCTTTTTCAGCTTGCCCAAAAAAGTAACACTGAACAAGCCTGCCTAAGTCATCTCCGGCCTGCGTTGGTCTGGCAAGGGAGTATCTCTGTAGAAGTCCTGATCTAGTGTTGGACTTTATGAGCGTGTTCGGACTCATGGACTTGGTCTAGCTACTTAGTTAGACCTTAAGGAATACGTAACAACAGCAACACACACAGAATCTTTCAACGCGCGGTTTCGATGAAATATCTCGTCCATCAAGATCTGATCAATTTCGTGAATGACAAGATATCTAGTCCATCAAGATCTGATCAATTTCGTGAATGACGAGATGTCTCGTCATCAAGATATTCCCGATTTTTGATGATGAGATCAAGGACTGGCTAACTTTTAGAAAAGACGGAAGTCGAAGAGATCTTGAAGGACGAAATATCTCGTCCATCTGGTCAGTTTTGCTAATGACGAGATACCTCGTGGAGATAACCACCAGGAGGGTTAACAACTCTACGTTACATACGACGTAACAATGCTGAACACGAAGATGGAAAAATGATCTTGCAAATTTTGTAATTTCCTCAGAGAATTAAATGATAGAAAGTACTCACAAACATTTTCCTTATCCCCACTTTTCGATGTCGGCGCCATGTCTTTAGTCTTATTCTTGGAGATATTCGACGTGCTCAAAGCTTTAATTGGAGCCTTCGCTTCAAGACTGTTTCCGACGGATTTAATCGATTTCAGATTATCCTCCGATGCAGAGCTGCGACTGATGACAGGATCTGAGAAAGATTCGCTAATTGATGCTGGTACTTTCAACGCTTCGGTAGCTGGGCTCAACGCAGCAGGGCTGGGAGAGAGACTTGCTGAAGAAGAAGCAGAAGCTATTCCACCTTCGTCTGGCGATTTTACGACGCCTCTGAGCACTACAGATCCTTCACCTAATGGAAATGAAGAAATTAGTGATTATTAATCCAGTTTTCATATATTGGTCTTGAGAGAACATAAATGAGTATTTATTGTTGATGTATGTTAAGAAAAGAGTTTTATCCTTTTTTCTATTCAAAAGACTATATGTATATGATGTAAGTGTATATATGAATTTCTGTATACGTACGTATGAATATTGTGCTTTTATTGATGCCGTGCTAGTCAAGAAAGCAGAATCTACAAGTTTGGTCCTTGCGATTTGATGGTGGTTACATGTTAAAACCTATATTCACTGTCGACCACGAGAGGGGCCGTCGTGGCTCAGTGGGTATACCCACTGCGCTAGCAACCTTCGAGTTGTAGGCGGCGCAGGTTCGATTCCTGTCAGGTGCATTCCTCCCTGGGTGTATTTCTATCTTCTGTGTCAGTAAAACTTGCATTGTGTGTGTCTATTACTTGATATTGTATGTCTTGTGTCTCGCTCAGCATGGCCAAATATGGCCCTTGCGCCATAAAACCTCCAAAACCAACTGTCAACCACGAGTATACACGTGATTAGTGGTTAGTGCTCAGGTTTTTCCACCATGAGTATTTTCGTGGTGGCAGTGTTCAGGTTAGCCACCACGAGAATATTCGTGGTGTTTTAAATGTATTCTAATGAAAACTTCAATGGGGACAAATTCGAACAATTTGGTCTGGCAATGAATGGGTTATAAGTACTGATTCTTAACAAACACAATCCTTCAGAGGGGTTCATACGGATATATACGTTTTGCAATCTACAGTATTCCTTGTATGACTTCTAAACACTTTTGACCTTCTTGACGAATAGAATGTTTCCCAAGATTCTTATTATATTCTGTAGAATAGAAACATTTGGAAACATTCTATTAGTCCTTTCCTTAGCTTTAGAATCCTTTTGAAACATCTTTTTTGCTCTTTTCCTTCATGGATCAACGAATGGGCGTTTTCTCCCGTCCTGTGGACCAATCAGATGATGAATAGTGTTTCCTCCCGGCATACGAAAGTTTTTGTTTTGTCTAAGCCTCACGTTACTACTAGTTTTTGTCACATGATCCTAGACGCATAAAATGATTACCATTACCCAATCTACTTTTCCATCTCCTCAATCTCCAAAACTTTCTTTGTGTGTGTATGTCCATTTACTTGTCCGGAGAAACATTGCTTGGTACTGCTTGGCAAGATCCGGCCCATACGCCATAAAAAGCAACCAACTGAATATGCTCTGTTTTCAAACATTATCAGGTATCGGATACTTTTATACACAATCGTTAACCCTAAAGACAAATTTGAAGGTATTGCCGTCTTGAGACTAGCACGGTAGTTTGTAGGATAGAACGTACTACTTACATTCATATACGATCTTAACCCACTGAGAGGTTCTCACACAATTATCTTATAGCCTGCAGTCTTCCCTGCATGACTTCAGACCAATTTTAACCTTTTTGGCTAACAGAATATTTCCAAAGAATTCAATTATAAGGAAATGTGCAATAGAATTTCCCCAAAAGAATTCTATTCTACAGAATAAGCTAACAGAATCGTTCCAAAGGATTCTATTCTAAGGAAAAGACCAATAGAATCTTTCCATGGATCCTTTTTCCAATAGATATGGTTATTTAATCATTAAGTGTATTTATTGTTGGGAAGGGACCACTCAGCGGATTAAATTCTTAGGAGTTTCAATTCGGCATAATCAACTTTTGTATGCTCTTCGATATGTCATTAGAAAATCGCAAAATCGATCAGCTCTTAAAAGCGTAGCATTTCACTTTCAGTCCTTAATAGCTTTAATGCCCCATAGCTTCAATGCTTTAAATACAATTAAGTATTCTTGACAAAAGAAAGTGAATTTTTGAGGTAAGATGTCCTGCGTGCAAATACAAGAATACGATACTTAAAGGCTCCTTTTATCTTAGGATAAAATGGAACTTCGTTTTCAGTGACGCAATGAATCCATCACCACTTGTTTTATTAATGCGTTATTGGTTGCGTTCTTTAGAGAGAATGAAGCTTCTTC
This sequence comes from Meta bourneti, assembly GCA_933210815.1. Taxonomy (NCBI): domain Eukaryota; kingdom Metazoa; phylum Arthropoda; class Arachnida; order Araneae; family Tetragnathidae; genus Meta; species Meta bourneti. Next base: position 42,420,869 of record OW119934.1, read on the forward strand.
CAGTGCGTGTCAGAGGCTTGATGAATGCGAGCATTTTTCGATAACTACATAAAAGACCATTCTACTAATCAATTCATACCAGAAGGCGATTGCACAGTGATCGAAGTAAACTGGCTGCAGCAAGTATGAAATAGTAACAAACCTTCAGCCGTACCCACTTCATAATACAATGAAGAATTAATGACTTCTATTTATAAATCAGTAAGAGCAATTATTTTTTAATTCTACGAGTATCGAATGGACTTGTTCTCTAGAATAGTAACAGAACACGCAGCAAGCTCCCAACCCAAAAAGGCAATAGTATCCTAAATATTATAATGTATTACTTGCACAAAACTACTTGATTTTTTCATGTATTTCCAAATTTTATAATTCAAAATTATTGTTTTTAATATTTTAAGGAAGATTTACTTCGCCATTTCTTGCATAACCATCTCAATCGTTTTATAGATTCCTAAATATTACGAATTGAACAAATGTTTTTGTACAGAATATTCCTTATCTAAATATAGCCCATTGTGTTGCTCCAGTAGGACGTTAATCCAACTACCTACCTATCTACCTTATTTAAACTCGGGGCTTCGGTAGCCTAGTTTGTAAAGCCGTGGATTGGCAACCGGAGGGTTACGAGTTCTAAACTCTATCTAACCAAAGACCATCGTGTACACGGGGCTGGCGCACGTTTTAAATCTGTCATGGTCTCAAATGTCCTCGAGTTGGCGTGGTGTAGAAGTTCGGAGAGTGGGATGCCAGCTCAGGTGTTGACCTCGTCCTCTCACCGTGTTTCAAAATTTCGAGGCGTTATCCTCGCATCTTTCCCTTCGGGATTGATCTCGGACCGTCACCAATTGTTCGTTGTGTTCCTCCAGTGCGAATTAATTAAGTACCTACCTACCGCCCAGTGTGCAGGTATGTTAGAAGAAATTCTCTGAAGGTGACAGGTTCTGTTGTGGTTCCAATTCCTAGGTGCCCGACACCTTTACTTCCCGTAATATTGTTGACAACAAAAGAGTGTGGTAAAAAATGCAAAACACTATAGGTGTTGAAGTTAATAGGTAAAATACTTTGGCGAAACAGTATGTCATTAGTGAACAAATCACATGCAATTCTATCTTTTAGATTATGTTTCTGAGAAGGGTTTTCAGTGCAAACACACCAGACAGTGAGTGAAGATTTTACTTCCGCTTCCCAAATGGTCTCGCATGATACATACCGGTGTTAAATTAAAATATAGCTTATCGCCGTTTGGCGACGCTTGGCGTTTAATCTAACTGGTGATGACCAATAAGCTATTCTATATCAATTCTCTGGAATTTGTATTGGTGATGTGCTGAAATTGAGTATTCGAAAAATAAACCAATTGACGTCACGTTCGGATTACGAACAGTTAGATAGATAGTTAATTAACGTCACACTGGAGTAACACAACGGGCTATTGGTGACGGTCCGGTATGTATGTATTTTTAATTAACGTCACACTGGAGCAACACAACGGGCTATTGAGACGGTTCGGGATCAATCCCGAAGGGATTACGAATAGAAAGTCAGCAGCAGAAATACTACCACCATCTACATTTAGCTTGACAGAAAAAGCCACTTATACAGGTCTAGAACGGTTTTGAATGAATTCTAAACAAATTTGAATAATTTTAAAAACGAGTTATCAAGAACCTGTTGACGATTCGAGAAATTTTCAGCAAAAGGAATGAGTGGGGTTTCGTACCGTTGCTAATTTTCATTCTTTTATTAATTTAACTGGGCTCCGACTTCCGTGTGTAAGTAAATCATAACTAGTCTCAGATGCAATAAAGGCCTTTACGCAAGTCTCAATATCAAAGGATCATCAATCAGTTGTCATTGTTTTCCGAGGCCATGATCTGTGTCTCGTTTAAGAAGTCTTCCAACTTCTACTTCGTACGACAGTCGTATGATTATAACAGTGAAATATGACGTTAGAGGTGTCTACGAGTCATGTTGATTGTTCCTGAAATCAAGCTTCGGTTTCAATTTACCTCGGTAGGGGTATTCGTTTCCATTTTTTGGTTTGGCTTTCTATCATGAATAATCATGGGTGATATGTTAGGCGCTTCTAAGACCATAAATTTTCGGTCAATCGCGGAGAGTGAACAATAACCGGCTATCACGCATCTGAGTCATTGAAAAAATCTTAATTAGCAAACCAAAATCCAATCCTTATTTGTTTGAAAAATACATATCTTAAGTTCGTTTTATACAAGTTCTCGCTGTTATTAATGAGAAAACGGTTTCGTTTGGTTAGTCGCACTATGGTAACATTTGGCTACAAGGGACAGAACCCTATATAGGCAAGGGGAGGGATCCACCGGTACCAGGGCTCAAGGACTACGGGGGGTTGTAAAGCTTTTTCGTATTGTAATGTTTATTTAGTTTTCTAAATTTCAAGTTTATAAATCTTTATTGTATTTATAATATAGGCTATACAAGAGTGGAAGAAAAGTTCCATCATAATTTTTTATCGAGTCCGCCATTTCCATTGGTTTTGGCATCCGCCATCTAACCAAGTACAAGGACCCGTCACTTAATCTGGTACTGGAGCCCTAGTCTAATCTGGTATTTCAGCCCGTTATTTAACCTGGTATTGTGACCCCTCATCTAACTTGGTACTATGACCTGTCATCTAACCTGGTACTCGAACCCGTTATCTAATCTGGTATTGGGGTCTTTATCTAACCTGATGCTGGGGCTCGTCATCTAACCTGGTTTTATGGCCTTTTACCTAACCTGGTACTGGGGTCTGCCATCTAAACTGTTTTTGTTGCCCACCATCTAAGCTGATACTAGGGCCCGTCATATAGACTGATACCGGAGTCCTCCATCTAAGCTGCTACGCGAGTCCATCATCTGAACTCGTACTGGGGTCCATCACCTCATATGGTACAGGGGTCCATACTGCATATGAGGAAGACCTGCTCTAAAGGCCGAGGGGTCGTCTACTAAAATACCAACCCTGCGATTCAGAAAAAGCTTTATAACCCTCCGTCATCTAAACTGGTTTTGCGGCCCACCATCTAAACTGGTACTGGGACCCGTCATCTAATTTGACACTGGGGTCCCTCATCTAAACTGATATTGGAATCCATCATCTATCCTAATATCGGGTCGGACTGTATATATGCGGAACCTGCTCCAAAGGGTGAGACCGTCGTCTAACAAATTACTGACTCTGCGATCCAGAAAAAGTTTGAAAAACCCTCCCATCTGGACTCGTACTGGGGTCCATCATCTCACGTGGTACTGGGGCCCAGACTGCATATGTGGGGACCTGCTCTTCATCTATCGTGTAGGGTCCATCATCAAAGCTTATATTGGAAGCTATAACATATGATACTGGGGCCCGGACTGTGTGTACGGGGAACCTGCTCCAAAGGGCGATGCGGTCGTCCTCAAAATTACCGACTCTGCGACCCAGACAAAACTTTAAAACCCTTCCATCCACTCGTCAAAATGGTTTGCCGATTAACCACGCGGCAAAGCACTGACCGGACGCGACTCGGAGCGACTACATCGATTCTAACCAGCGTCGATTCTCGAGTGTGGCTCACATGTCAGACACGTGCATTATCACGCGCTAAATACATGGCCCTCACCCCCGCGGATCACAAAAGAAACCCAAAGGAAGTGAGCTACTCGTAATGGCGAGACGGGTAATAAACGGCCCGCCAATTACACGTGCAAAATGTATGAGAGCAGTCCAAGTTAATAACGAGAAGCTCTTCTCCGAGCCGCATTTTCAGGTCAGTGCGCTTCCTGGAGCCACGGGATGCAATTTTAAGAAGCACCTTAATCAGCTTGATGAATCAAATGTTTGTCTGGGGGAAGACGCTCGTAAATTAATCTGATTTTCCTTGTGCCGCTTTCTCGATGGTATTAATAGTTGGAATGGCGCTTCTGATTCTTATTGCTTTGAAATTTGTATGGTGTTTCATCGATTGTTTGGTGATTGATGTATGAGTTGAGCGCGTTTGATTGATGGAGTAGCTTTCGGAGATTTCTTCATTTGCTGCAGTGCTTTCCAAACTTGCTGCACCTCCGTTCCCCCTTTTTCGTATGGAAAAGGACCATGGTTCAAAATTACGACACGTTGTCCTTCGGGATTGACCGCGGCCAATAGCCGGTTGTGTTGCTCCAGTGCGACGTTAATTAACTACCTATCCACCTTCTAATTCGGGCCACGATAGCCCGGTTGGAAGAGTAATGGATTGGCAACCGGAGGGTTGCGAGTTCGAATCCAACCAAAGACCGTCGTGTACAAAGGGGTCTGGTGCACGTTAAATCTGCCGTGGCCTCAAATGTCCTCACGTTGGCGTGGTGTGGAAGTTTGGAGAGTGGGGTGCCAGCTCAGGTGTGACCTCGTAATCTGACCGTGGTTCAAAATTACGTGGTATTGTCCTCGGGATCTTTCCCTTCGGGCTCGATCCCGGACCGTCACCAATAGCCCGTTGTGTTGCTCCAGTGTGACGTTAATTGAAATACCCCCCCTCCCGGACCGTCTCCAATAGCCCTTTGTGTTGCTCCAGTGCGACGTTAATTAAAATACCTACCTGCCTACCCCTTTTAATTCATTTATTTAATTTACTTGACCTTGCGCCTTGTGTTGGCTCAGCTTGGCGAAATATGGCTTCGTTTATTATCTGGTTCAAAATGACGTGGTGTTTATTATACCTAGTTTCTGTTTGAAAACAGAAATTCCTATTCATTCACGTAGCTCAGGTGTTGACCTCGTCATCTGACCACGGTTCAAAATTACGGAGTGTCCTCAGTAAGTTGTAGTAGTAGCGGATGTGAACACCAACGGCAATCCACGCGTATATGGCCCTTGGCCAAATATGGCCCTTGCGCCATAAAACCCCCAAACCAACCAACCTTCGGATTTGATCCCGGACCGTCGTCAATAGCCCGTTGTGTTGCTCCAGTGTGACGTTAATTAAAATACCTACTTTCCTAAATGTATTAAACGCCATCATAAAAAACAACTTAGAATCCTTAACATAAATCATTATTTGAGAGAATGTAATGTTCAGAGATAGGAACATTCACACAAACATACTCTTAACACTGTTCAAATCAAAATGCACGAAATGGTATTAACGTCTGTAACGTATTTAGCATAAATTCGACGCACTAGTATGTAGATATTTAGTAATGATATGCTAAAATGACTGCATCTAGTTTCTGAAGAATTATTTATTTAACTCAAATTTGCATTTGGGGGAAATTGAGTTATCAATGGACCTTCAAGAGTGTTAATGATTTAGGGACATAATCCGTACAATCTGATAGCATGAATGAGTTCGCTTGATCCTGAAAGTGCCATTCAAATCTTCAAAACTTAATTTCAAGTGTTTTACTAACGGCAGTGGAAGACGGAAGTGGCTCTGTGTACAGGTTCAAGTTGAGAAATTTAATTCATTGCTCAAGTGAAGAAGTTTTCCTCATTACAAGTGCTGTGATTTTGTAATAACTCTTATGTAAAGGGATTCCGTACCTGGATGAGGAAGTAAGTTGACAACCTTGATGTGACGTCAATAATCTTCTAAATAAAGGATGCTTCTGAGAACGGGTAATTAGTATTTTTGTTTGATTCATAGAGAAATTTATAGCTGTTTGTATAAAAGTTAAGTTATTGAGTAAGAATGGCGTGTAGCAAGTTTAATTTATGCTGTTATATATGTAACTCCATCAAAAACGATTGCAATTGAAATTTTTTTGCTATCCAGAGTTTTATATCAATTAATTTTTAATACTAAAATTTAAAAAATTCGACTTTTTGATCGATTTTGAGGACTTTGAAAGCCCACTGTCCCCTTAAGAAAACTGCTTGAAGCAATTGACCTTCGGATTCCCAATTCTAAAGGGATTTCATCAACACGAATATAAAATTCATCGGGAGATAAGTTAAAAAGAGCGATATATTGAAATTCGATATAAAGCTATATTTATCAGGGATAATTCGGGATTGATTCCGGAACGTCGCCAACAGCCTGTAGTGTTGTTCCAATGTGAGGTCAATTCAACTATCTACAAAATTACCTTCCAATCCCGTTGATATTTTTTTGTTACTATTAAGGAACTTACACAAAATTTATCTTTGAAAAATAATGTTTTGTTTTTACTATTCATAATGAAATGAATATTTGAAAAATAGCAACCTTCACAAATTTCGACGGAAATACATTCATAAGACATTTTAGACTGAATTTTAGCTCTTTTCTCTCTCCCGTAGTTTTGTAGCTATCTACTAATTACTTAGCTAAACTTTTAATACATAAAACTAACTAGCATTTTCTAGGAAATAGCTGAAAATTTAATAAGTAACTTCATTTAAGAGTACTTCAATGGACGATATTATAATTTCCATCTTCCATATTTTTTGCATTGTTACCTCGCAACCTTTAAGTAATTTAAAACTTTCTTATTCCATTTGTAGGAACTTTAATTTAAAGTTTCTTCATAATTCAATTAGTTTACATTAGAAGGTGTTTTTTCCAGTTGTTCCAACATTCTTTTGGCTTTTGGTTGTCATAGAGACACCCAGTCACACACTTTTTGTTAAGTTTATTTCGATGCAATTTTTTTCTATTTAGGCAAGTTTTTTTCGACCCTCGCTACAAGCTCTTCACGGCATACAGCGCTTTTTCTAGTCCCCCGGCAACGCTATATATCGAGGGGTTGCCGAAAAAGATTTAAGGGAAATGCAAAACTTCTAAAACCTATTAAGGCCAGGTCTTAATTTGGCAAAACAATTTGAATTTATTGTATTTCTCTAACTAGGAACCATCCGCAAAGAAATTCTAGATACACAACTCGTCTCCCGCCCCAAATACGATATATCGAGGGTTACCATATAAGGATGAATAGCAAAACGCAATACTTTTAAAACCTAATAAGTCCCAGTTCTTAATTTGGAAAAATAATTTGTATAATTGTATTTATCCAACTAGGCTCCATTGAAATTCTGGCTACACAGCTGGTGTTGGCCCCGGCAATGCGATATATCGAGGGGTTACCGGAAAAGATTAAAAGATGAATAGCAAAAAGCGAAACTTAAAACCTAATAAGGCTCACGACCAGGTGGTTGAAAAGCACTTATTTAAAGCATTAAAGATCTGCATAAACTGGTAGTGAAACACTGCACTTCGAAATTCGAATAACTTTTTACGATTTTCTAAGCATTGTTCTGATTAGAATATTTCCCTTTAAAAATGTTAATTCATAAAAAATGCTAAGAAAACAGAAAATATAAATTCCAGGATACCCTCTCACGGCCAGGTATAATTGATGCTCGCGACCCGAAACACTTAAAGCATCAAATCTTTTCATAAACTGATAGCGAAACATTCAACTTTTAAAACTTCGAATCGATTTTTGCTATTTTCTAACCATTGCCCTCCTTAGAATATTTTATTATGAAAATGCTTAGAAAACAAAAAGGACAAACTCCAGGAGAACCTATTATATCCGGGTGTAATTGATATCCGTTGTTCTGTGGTTGAGCACTGATTTAGAGCATTTAAGGCTTTGCATAGACTAATAGCCCCGAAGCACTACACTTTTAAGAACTTCGTATTGATTTTTGCTATTTTATAATCGTTGTTCTCTGAATATTTCCACTCTAAAATATTTATTTATAAAAATGCTTAGAAAACAAAAATGACAAATTCCAGGAGAACCTATCACGACCCGGAATAATTGATACCAGGGCCCGGTACCGGTTTGAGAAACACAGCCGTAAATAGCAAGTTCAGAATTCGCTGTCTGGCTCTGAAGAATTCAGCCGTAATAAGTATTTATATGCTTTCACACAGTGCAGGTTGCTAACATCAGTTTATTTCCTGTGTACATTTTTGTCGAGGGAAGAAATTCCTTCCTCCAGAAGTATTTTACGACACTAAGCGCTTTACAGCTGTATCCACATATCTCGTTACTTTCTAGATAGATTCCCATCGATCCGTCGCGACAAATTATGAAGGGTGGGGCGGGAAGTACGACCCCAACTATTTGGGCTCTGCACACTGGGGCTCGAAAAAATTGCTTCGCTCAATAAAACTGCAATCGATACCCGTTAAACTACATAAATGGCAATAGTTGGGACCGATAGCATCAGATATGAGTGGAACGTGAAGGTGATGATGTCCCATACCATTTGATGACGTAATATTGCATTTATATTAATATAAACTCGATCAGAGCAGGTCCCCACATCTGTACACTGGACCCTAATCGGCTAATTGACGGTGGGGCTAGAATCACAGAGACATTTATTTGGATTTTGCACCAGTGGGGTTCAAAAAATTGCAACGCTCAATAAAACAAATTTCGCTCTGTTAAATTACCCAAAAGGCAATAGTTACGATTGATCACATCAAATATGAATGAAACTTGATCATTTCATATTATCTTTCTTTACATAATATTGCATATCTGTTCCTTATATCTTTATAAACTTGATCAGCGGGGCAGATCCCCCTCTACATATATACACTCCGGATCTCAATTCCAATTTACTGATGGCGGGGCAGAAAGTACGTCCCCGTTTATTTGGGTTTCGCTCACTGGGTTGCACTGTCGCTAAAGTGGGCCAGACCATAGATGTAGATTGGGCATTGCTATTGAGAGAACTTCAAAAAGTGTGACCAATATGTCGACGAGTGGTCACGTGACTGCTTTGAGAAAAATTGACTTAGTTGGCCGATTTGGCACCTTTTCTCCTTATTTGGCGGTATAACATCTTATGATAGGTGTGTGAATGCTCATTTCTATTGAGTGGTGGCAAAAATGATGAAATCGCCAAAGTCTACTACCTCGTGGACCAATCAAGACCCTGGGCACATAAAAAGGTTACCATTGTTAAGTCAGTCCGTCGCTGGTGGTCATGTGTTAACTCCCCAAGTGGTTCTGACGAGATATCTCGTCCATCAAGATCAGATCAATTTTGACAATGACGAGATATCTCGTCATCAAGATATTGCCGATTTTTTTTTTATGTAGAACAGATCAAGGTCTGGTCAGTTTTTTTCTAATGACGAGATATGGCGTCCATTAAGATCCGCGTCAATTTTGCTAATAAGATACCTCGTCGAGACAACCACCAGGAGAGTTAAGACGGCACTGATTTACTAATTCCTAATACTATCTCACCTAGATCAATCTTACAGTTGCATATTTTACTTTAACATTTCAAACTCTCCCCTGAGGCTGGTAGATGGTTACACTTCCCGGGCCGATCTCATGAGTCAGTCCATCGCTGGTGGCCATGCGTTAAGACGGCACTGATTTACAGTGAAAATCCGAAGCATCAGAACAAAGGCAAAGAGGAGAAAGCGAGGCTTCAGCAAACTGAGTACACAGTTCGTTCAACGCGTCAGGTGCTTGGATAAAAAACGGCTTCTCGGAAGAAAGAGTCGCCCATTCCAGAGGGCTAAAGGTCGGCGAATCCATGCCAAGGCCTCTCCGAATTCCACACAATATCTCGGACAAAAATGAAACTTCTTTTCTTGACTCCACTGATTGCCTTTTGTGTGTCTGCGGGGACTTCCTCATCTTTGCTAATGACCGAAATAAATTACTCCGCGTTGAGTCGACATTAGAAGATATTTCTATTTTCCCATTTTTGCTCGAGAAATGGATGAGAACGAGGAAAAATTTGAGATATTTCTGTGATAGAAAGGCGTATCTAAGACTACGTGTTACTTAATATTTTTGGTATTGGTTGTTTTATGGGGCTGTGATACATGTGGCCTAGTGATTAGTAGAAAATGCTCTATAAAAATGCATTCATGACTCGGAAAACAAGTGACTTAGATATTATATATATTCTTTCATTTTTTGCAAAACTTTTATAAAAGGAAGCGGCTCATGAAGTAATAAAAGAGTATATACAACCCCTAAACGAAAAACCTTATAAAATGTGATATAATTTTTAGTTCTCTACTGTTCCATAGGGAACTTAACATCGCCATGGCACAGTTGGTTTGCCACTGCGCTAGCAACCTGCGAGTTGTAGGCGGCGCAGGTTCGATTTATCCTTGGATGAATGTCTCTCTTCTGTGTCAGTAAAAATTTCAATGTGCTTGTTTGTCCATTACTTGATGTTGTTTGTCTTACGTTTGGCACAGCTTGGCCAAATATGGGGTTCTGGGTGTTCTGTATTTTTTTCTATCGGAAAAACTTTCCTTGGGTGAATGTCCATTTTGCGTGAGTTTGTTTGGAGTAGCCTCGCCAAATTTGGCCCTTGCGCCAGAAAACCCAATCCAACCAACCATAGGGAAAGTTTTAGTTTGAAAATTCACCCCAAAAATGACCTTTTACTTGAAAACCACAAAATGAGCAAATTTACGACTCAAAATTAAGAAAAAATGCCTGAACAGGACAAGAACTGAAAAATGTCATTTCGCATAAAAATCACGAAAAAGTATGAAAATGCCAGAGGGCATTTAAATCATCTTATTTTTTATGAAGCACATTTCTATTTACTCAAAAAAGGTTTTTGTCCAGCCCAAAAAAGATACAAAATTATCAAAATTCCAGTCTTCTTTATTATAATAATGTGAATTTATATATTAGTATCCGATTATAATGCAAACAAAATATAAAGAAATGTCAGCATGAATTTCATATTTCGCTTGGGTTTGTCAATCTATGAGTAAAGCCAATGGGCCATCAATCAGTTTTTCATTCAATGAGTAAAATTTTGGACGCTTTAACAGTTATCAGTGGAGAAAAGTTATTTTATTTATGGCAATGTAGTATTTTGCATGAGTTATTTCGGATGATCATAATGCTTTTAATTTTAAATAGGTTTCTTTAACTTGGACTTTTCTGGTTCGATCCCGGACCGTCGCCAATAGCCCGTTACGTTGCTCCAGTGCGACGTTAATTAAATACCTACCTTTAACTTGCGAAGAAAAATAGTTATAAGCTATAATTCAAATATTACCGAATTCTGGTGAGTTTTTTATAACGTCCTAACTCTAAATATCCTAAGTGTGTAAACCACCTCAAAAGAAATGTTTAATTAAATACAAAAAATTTAGATCGAAAAGAAATTAAATTAAAAGTAGTTTTGAAAGTAGTTAATATATTATATAGTAAAACTCAGGAAACTTGAATTTTACAATCTTAAAATTTCAAATGCTTTTCTCCCTAGAAATTTTATGAATAAAATTAACAAATACGGTTTTATGGAGATCCTTCTTATCCTTCAACAATTTAGATTAGCAATGCTAGTGATTTTGAAAGAGGAATTTAGTTTTTATTTAAGTATAATTTAAGAAAACATTAAAGCGCACTGCTAAATATTATTAAATTTAATAAAGTACTGCTAAATACTGATGATTTCAAAATTGAATTCCGTCAATATTCATTGAAAAAATATTAATTCAATGAACGAACTTATATATGTTGCATTTTACTGTTTGAAAACATAAAGCGCAATAGATAAAATTTCATTGAACAATGACATCAATTTAAAGTTAAAGAGAACAATAGATTTAAAAAGAAATAATCTTTTTCATCTATGAACTGTTTTCTTCGAAAAAATAATTACACCGACACACTTTCCTTGTGTCTAGCTATAATCAAAAAGTGATACCTCAATGGTTTCGCTGGAAATGAAAAATAATAATAATATATTTGACCTTAGCAATATTAAACACAAATATGACGAGGAAACTAGGAAAATATATTTAATATCGAAAGATATAGACAAGTGTCTGGCGTTTGTTTCAGACTTAATATCGATACTGTTATATAAAATAGTGTGTCATTTTAGTAAGTAAAATAATAAGAAAAGTAACTATTTTACACGTGGCTTTGTGTTTGACTATAAGACCAATATTTCTCCTCATTGTCTACAAGCAAGCAATTTTACGTGTCAAAATCGTATGGAGAGACATTATTTTTCTTAAGAAAGACTTCTAGAATGGAAATAAAAATTCATTTTTATTTGTATATTTATTGTATGATGCAATTGTTTTATCTCATACGTAAGGAAAGTGTTTACAGGCTCTAAATAATTTTTTCAGACGAAAATCGCTTATGATAAAATCTTGTCTCTTTCTCCTCGTTTCTAGATAAGCAACTGTTAAAGTGCATTGAAATGAAGATACGTTTAGTCTGCATGCCTTCATAACAATGCAAGCAATTTTTTGGGAGACTGAACAATTATTGAAAGTTTACTGCTTTACCTAAATACCAGAGATAAATTTATATAATTGCTGCTATATTCAGTGATGTTAGCTAAAGGGAATTATTGGGGTCGAAGTAAAACCTATTTGTTTATATATATATATATATATATATATATATATATATATATATATATATATATATATATATATATATATATATATATATATATATATATATATATATTTTCATAACTCTTTATTTTGTTTATGCATATCGTTGTTGGGGCCTCTGTAACCCAGTTGGAAGAGTAACGGATTAGCAACCGGAGGATTTCGAGTTCGAATCCAACCAAAGACCGTCTTGTACAAGGGGCCTGGTGCATGTTAAATGTCCTCACGTTGGTGTGGTGTGGAAGTTTGGAGAGTGAGGTGCCAGGTCAGGTGTAACCTCGTCATCTGACCGTGGTTCAAAATTACGTGGTGTTGTCCTCGGATCTTTCCCTTCGAGTTCCCGACAGTCACCAATAGCCCATTGTGTCTCTCCAGTGCGACGTTAATTAAGATACCTATCTAGCTGCATATCGTTGCTGATATAATTGTAATACAGTCACGAGGCATTTTCTGTCAAGCTAAATATAGGAGAGGTAGTGTTTCTGCGTTGATATGTGTTTCTCCACGTATTCTGCATTAATCTTCTAATGAAATAGACAGAACATGTGGGCGGAGTGATTGTCGTAAGATCGCAGAAGGGTAAGTCAAGTGGTCTCACGAATCACTATCGAAGCGCAGATTCGAGTTTTTAATCACGCTCGATAATCACTTTAACCAATCAATAATTGGCTCCACGTTAGGATTCATGCTTTTCCCCACAATCACGCGACTGATCTTCAAACCGAAAAAATAACATGAAGCTGCGCGCACGTACTCCGTCTATTTCATCAGTATGGTATTCTGAACGTGACGTCACTTGGCTTGTCTTTTGAATAAAATTTCAGCACTTCGCCAATAAAAATTCGGAATTGATATATCGTCGACTTCGAGCAGAAACTCATTAACTGACAAAAATAACTTTTACTGTACAGCTGTTTAAAGACTAACTATTAGTTTTAAGATAAAAAAATATAAATTATAATAATTTTGATTGTGTTTCATATCTTAAAATAATTGCAATATGTCTATGCATTTCTCAACATCACGAAAATAAGCAATTAATGTCTCCAAAAAATGTCAGTTAATGACTTTCTGCTCTATGCCGACGAAATGGTAATTAATTGGTCAACACAATCAGATTAAACGCCAAAGGGTGATAAACTACATTTTAAGGTTTCCCCGATTTGTGTCATACTAGAGCATACATTTGGACAGAAGTAAAATCTTCGCAGACCGTCTGGGTTGTATGTTAGCACTGAAAATACCTCTCATAGCGATTATGCATAACATTACGCATTTTTAAATAAAAGATACATAAAACTACAAGTTAAACCCAAAACCAATGGTCAAATCTTTTAAAACAATGCCAAATACGGTAGGATATTTTTGAAAACAGAAAATCATTCTCATTACTCTCGAGATGCCGAAATTTATTTTATCAATTCAGTTTAAAAAAACTGTTTCAAACAATTGACCCTTTAAACTTCCAATTCTAAACAAACAGATTGAGATGTCATCTGAATTCGCAAATTGAAAATTAATCGGGAAACAAGTAAAGAGCTACATAACCGAATGCGTGATATATTGAAACGTGTTATAACGAAGGATTACTGTATTTATCCCTTGGAGTAACTCAACCATAAAATATTGAGTCCTAAGATGTTTGAGTCCCTATCTGATATAGCGGCCAAACGACCTGATGAGTGAAGTTGAGTCACCCAGCGATCGTATTATATGCACTTTTGTAATATTTATCACTCATATTTGGGAAGACAGGGTCCCATTAAACATTAGGAGGGCCCCAAAGGGGTTGGGCCCCTAGAACTTGGCTCCTCTGGTATGGGTGCTTTTGTTGAAACAATTTACCTTGGTTACCTTGATTCCAGTATAGTGTTGTCCGGATTGGATTGGATGTTGGGGTTTTATGGCAAGTTGCGCCAAACACGAGACAGAATATAGCCCAATAAAAGCACAAAACATTTAAAAATACAGGGACACGGGACTACACGCACGCAAACACGTGGGTGATATAATCCTCAAGAGGAGCTGAAAGTGACAGAGTGGCGAAAAGCTTCTCAAAGGGAGCCCTTACCTCTGAAGAGGCAATCACAACGAGGGACGAAGAAAAAGCAAAAAGCAGAAGAGTAGGGGAAGGTAAAAATGAAGGAGAATAGATCACTCAGGCACCCCGGGGTTGTGAAGCCCGTACAAATGTAAAGAAGGTATGCCCTTGAGGGCTAGTGTGGTCCAACGAGAAGACAGTAAACTTTGGGTCAGTCGATTTTTGAAAAGGCGTGAAAATCCAATTTTATGAAAGCGGCCCCTTTATAAAATTGGAGGTTGGACAAGGGGTTCGGGCCACTAGAAGTTGACTCCACATGGTTATATCAAAGTACGAAACAATAAGATTCATAAACAGCCTGTAAAAATCTCACATCTGTAAGAAAATGGAATTTTCGGCTTGTCGTGTCCCTCAATAAAATTGGGGGTGGAACAAGGGGTTTGGGTCCCTAGGAGTTGGTCCCATGGTTATATCAGCCTACGAAATGATAGGATTCTTAAACAGCTTGTAAAAAATCACATGTGTGAGAAAATAGAATTTTCGGCTTGTCGTGTCTTTACCAAAACATATCAACAGATTTAGTTATCAGTTGGCACGAAACATTATCTTTCGAGATAATAAATATATCGTCAACATTTCACTGAACTCTTAGTGGGGTAAACTAAAGTTCGATTTTGTTACACCGATAAACATGGGATGTTTGTTAAGAAAGCTTTGTTTATGTTTAGACAGAATTCAACCATTTCTTCTAGCTTTTAACTTTCCGCATCTTTGTACTGAATACAGTAGCGTATCGATATATCACGCCTTGATATATCGGTCCTTTTTATTGTCCGTCGATGAATTTTTGGTATGCGAACAGCAGAAAAAATCTCAATTAGCACCTTCAGAATTGGGAGTTCAAAGGTCACTTGTTTCAAGCAATTATCCTAAACTGAATTGGTAAAAAAATCTTCGGGTGTATCTAAAGTGTAGACGAGAAGAAATAGATTTCAATACTATTCTTCCATATTTAGTATTACTTTAAAAGGTTTCGCCATCAATTTTGTGTTTTATGTGTAACTTAAAATTTCTTTAAAAAATTAAAACGCATTTATTAATGTATAATTTAGGCTTAACATTTCTAATACATCCTTTCAAAAAATGTAAGGGGCCACGGTAGCCCGGTTGCAAGAGTAACGGACTAGTGACCGGAGGGTTGCGAATTCGAATCCAACAAAAGACCGTCGTGTAAGAGGGGGCTGGTGCACGTTGAATTTGTCGTGGCCTCAAAATATCCTCACGGTGGCGTGGTGTGGAAGTTTGGAGAGTGGGGTGCCAGCTCAGGTGTTACCTCGTCATATGACCGTGGTTCAAAATTACGCAATGTTGTCCTCGATCTTTCCCTCAAGGATTGATCCAGGACAGTCGCCGATAGCCTAATGTGTTGCTCCAGTGCGACGTTAATTAAAAATACCTACCTACCTTTTAAAAAATAAGGATTGGTTTCTTCAAGAACTGAACATATTAGGGTACGAGTTCTGTAAAAAGTAATTTGCCAGCTATCGCAATCTTCTCTCAATTCTGTTTATGCTACTTCAGAACTTTTTATTCTTTCTTTATAAAAAGATACATCTATATATAAATAAAGATTAGTGGTTCTCAATCTTTGTGAGACCCCGGCCCTGTAAATTCTTTTTTAATTAGATGAGGTCCCCAACAAATTTACACTTAAATACCGTTTCAAATTTTTAAGTTGATACATTAAATTAACATAAGTATTAATTATGGTATATCAAAGAGAATTAGTGCATTTATATATTCGGTGTGGCATGTTGACAAGTATTTAAATTAGTTATCAATCACTGGACTAATGAAATCTTGTAAAGTCCCATGTCTCTCTTGTTCATATCAAAATTAAACATAGACCTATTACTTTTAAAAAAAAATCATGTCACTCGGGTTTCGAAGCAAGTACTCACACCGTAATGTGAACTTGCGAAGAAACAGTATTCAGAGAAAATATTTGAGAGCTTGATACAGAAAGGGGCTCGGCTTTGGTCTTCAATTTCAGTGTATTTCCTTGTTGATTGGTCGGACATTTGCTACACTGATGTTATTTAGGCGCTGAATTTATCTGAGTCTGAGCATTTCGACCCATTCGGATATTATTCTCCACAGAATATTTAAACTAAAAATATTTATTCATAAAATACTTAAAAAACGAAAATGACGAATTCCAGCAGAACCTATCACGGCCCAGTATAATTGATGTCAGGGTCCGGTAGCGCTCCGCGTTCCGTCGGTTGAGAAACACTGGTATAGATGATACTTTAGGGAATTTAGGAAAAACCAAGTACACCGTTAACATCGGCTGGTTTTGAATTTTTTGGCGCAAGTGCCATATTTGGCCCAGCTGCGAGAAACATGAGACAGACAATGTTAAGTGAAAATAAAGGATACAGAGAAGAAGGGAAAAATCGCTTGGGCATCCTAAGGCCGCGACCCCCATGTTTACCAGGGGGCAGTAAGCCCCATGGGGAAAAATAGATAACACTAGGGTACCTCGGATTCGTGAAGCCCGTACCACCTAAGGAAGAACCGTTAACATCGGTCATTACAACTTCAAACTCGTATTCGTTGGCTGTCAAATGTGTTGCTGATTTCTTTAAAATATATTCATTTTTTCAAGGCATTATTCTTTCGATACTTCTTACCAACAATGGTCAATATTTCTTTGATTCATTTTCAAAAAGTAATAAATATAAATAATGCCTCCATTCACAATTCTGTAGCGAAATCCGATGCATTGATTTTTTAAATTACTCAACCCGCTGTTACAGTTTTAGGCTTATTTTAAAGCTTTAATTTTATTTTAAAGTGGTAAGCATGGGGTAAGGGAGATGTGGGCTGAATGTACTCACTGCGCATGATAAACGGCTTTAACCAATCAGAAAAAGAAACCATTTGAGGCTGAAAGGAGCAGGCATCCGCTGTCCCAGGTTGACTTTTGCTGTGATAATCAAGGACGTTAAAATGGAAAATGACGTCTCACTCAGATTTACGTTAAAAAATAATCGATTTAGCTGCAGGTTTTATCGATTTTTTTGTCACCGAATTTTAATTTTTTATTAGGGAATGCCAGGCTTTCCTCAAAACTGCCACTGCTTTTTAAACTGTTGTTCTAAGAACTGTTCTGCATGTTTTTTATATATCATTGTATTCATTAGCATTACTAGCTGTAATGCTAAAGAAGTTCTAAGTCGACCTCAAACCTCTTACAAAATTGACTTCACACTGTGTCTTCATATTTCTTGTACACATTTTTCTGCACAATTAAATATTAATTGGTCGTTAATTGTAAATAACTATCGCAAACAGAAAAATATAAAAAGAACTGCAATTATAATTCATAACTTACACATAGATAGTTATATATGTGATTACATATTAAAGAAATGTTTAAAAATTTATTTTAAACTCATAATTATCTAATTAATTCAAACATTCTGATTTATAATTATTATTCTGTTTGCATTTTGTTTTTAACCATGTGCACCGGAATATTTTCCATACTTTTTGCAAAAGTAATATTTTTTAGTTAAATGTTGATATGTTTAGTTGTACATATTTTTTCAAAGACAAGATATGAGTACAGAATGCGAATTTACAACGATAAACATTGAATTGAAAAAGCGTGCCATAGAAAAAATATAAGCCTTATGTTGTTGAAACTTGTTTCTGAAAAATGTTCTAAAATATCGTTCTTGTTTCATTTTGTTTCAACCCAAAACTACACTTCCAAAACAAAAGCATCGCAGACTCTATCTTTCAGTAAAAAGTTCAGTATTATGCTGCGCTATTACTAATTAAAATTACGCTAAAAATACATTTTGCTTTTATCATGTTCTAGAATAAATACAAACTCTAATATTTTCACACATTTAACGGATATAATACTTTTAGTTAAACGTCGGCAAGTTTTGTTGCGTATTACTTCAAAGACAAGATGTGTACTGCAAAATTTGAACTTAGAGTGTCAGATATTAAATTTAAAAATTGTGCTTACAAAAAAGATAAGTTGGAACTACATTCTTGAAAAGTGATATAAAAGTTATTTTTATTTCATTTCTCGTTTGGATTACTTCGACCTAAAACTACACTTCCAAAACAACAATTTCACAGAACTCTGTTCCTTTCAGTAAAAAAATTCAGTGATATTACTCATTAAAATCATGCTATTACATATTTTCCTTTTATCGTGCCTTAGAATAGTTGATGCTAACTCAAATAACTTCCACACATTAACGGATACAATTCCTTTTAGTTAAACGACAAGTTTTGCACATTTCTTCAAAGACAAAATATGTACTACGGAGAGTGTTGGATATTGATTTTAAAAAGTGCGCCTTACAAAAAATATGATTGTAACTACGCTCTAGAAAAGTGATTTCAAAAATTGTTTTATTTCATTTGTCATTTGCCATTACTTCGACTCCAAACTGCACTTCCAAAACCAAAATACGTTGAGAACTCTGAGTGAAAAGTACAGCATTATGCTGTTTTGCAGGGTGATCCAGCCTTCACATGGCTGCTGTAATAAAAAATTGTTTTGTGTCAGTTACATTAAAGGATTTAGTCTCGAAAGAAGCCCGGATGGCAGCAAAGCGGAGAAAAGGAGCCATTCTATTCATACGCCATAGCAACAAAACTTGATTGAATGCAAAACTATACCGTCCTGGCGCAGGAGCCTTTGTCGAACTCTCTATATAAATCGGCAGAAAATAAATCTGAATAAATAAGATATTTCCATTTTCTGGAACGACGTTTCTTAACACAGAAATTTATAGAGCTTTTTGAACGCAAGGGAAGACAAAAGAATCGTGATGTTGCATAAGAACGAGCGTCTCTCTCACGAAGAAAGAAAAAGAAGAAAAAGTTAAGATTAAAAAAAGACCGTCAAATACACCATGACGTCGTGCATACGTGCAAGCAAACAGTGCACTTATATAAAAATTGTCCTCTCATATTTCGGTCACTCAAGTAATAGTCTTTTGTTTGTCTTGTAAAATGTGTCAGATTCAATGGAGTTGTCTATAAGTCGATTGCAAAATCTGAAATTCGCAGCTCGTTGGCCATGAATCGCCGAGAAATCTTTCCGCACATAAATTGGACATTTTTCATTTGTCGTCGTACTCTCAAGTTCAGTATTAACGGTATTAAAACGCAACGCTCACACATCCACGGCCTTCTTAAATGTGTTGTAAGGGCGAGATATTTACGCATTTCAGAAAATCACTGCGACATGGTGAGAGTGTCATGTGACGTAACTAAACAAAAAAGAATGGTCGGCTCTCGCAATGGGAAAACGTAACAAATCGGCGAGACTTACACGGCGATTAAAAAGGAAACGTGATCATCCGAAAGGAAAGTAATTGAAAAGTAAGGATCAAATTTATGCTGAAGGAAGTTTTTCCGCTGTGTGTGTTGTTTTGGGTTTCTTTAACCTCGGTCATGCACCTTGTGAAGTTTCAAAATGTTCGTAATTCTTCAGTATTGCATTCGAAATGGGTCTCATCTCCGAAACTAATGATCTAGTGTTCATTTAGCTTCTGACGGAGTAATCTAAAATTTTCAATAGCAATTTCTAAGAGCATAAACAAAAGAAACTAACACCAACACATACGCCGTGTAGCATTGAAACAGTTGAATGGGTATGACCAAATGTAAAAGGTATTGCATAAATATTCATTACTACGTTCACGATGAGTTTATATTTCGTTATATGTTCATTATTGGCTTATGTTTGTTGGAATTGAAACGTAACAAATTGACGGTATTTCACGTCGCTTAAAATAAAACGTGATGATCCGAAAGGAAAGTAATTTGAAAGTAAGGCTAATTTATGCTGAAGCAGTTTTTCATCAGTTGTTTAGGTTGCTTTAACCTCGGTCATGCACCTTGTGGGAGTCTCAAAACGATCGTAATTCCTCAGTATTGCAAGAGAAATGAGTCTCATCTCGAAAATAATGATTTTGAACTTATTTAGCTTCTAGTGGAGCAATATAAAATTTTAAATACATTATCTAAGTCCATAAATAAAAGAAACTAACACCAACACATGCCCCTGTATCTTGCGCCATGTAGCACTGAAACAGTTGAATGGACATAGGCAAACGCAATAGGTACTTGCATAAATATTCAATAAAACATCCACGATGAGGTAATAATTCGTCCATATGTCGGACACAATCAAAACGTAACAAATTCAGGGTATTTCACAGGGATTAAAATAAAATCGTGATGATCGAAAAAGTAACTTGAAAGTAAGGTTAATGTATACTGAAGCAGTTTTTTCAGTTATTATTTGGATTTCTTTAACCTCGGTCATGCACCTTGTAAAGTTTCAAAATGTTCGTGATTCTCCAGTATTTCAAGAGAAATGAGTCTCATCTTCGAAACTAACGATCATTCAGCTTCTAGTGGAGTAATCTAGATTTATCAATACATTATCTAAGAGAATAAATTCAAGAACTAACACCAGCAAATGCCCCTGTATCTAGCGCGGGTAGCACCGAAACTGTTGAATGGACATGGCCAAACGCAATAGGTACTTGCATAAATATTCATTAAAACGTCCACAAGAAGTAGTATTTCGTTCATATGTCCATTGCCGGCATCACAATTGAAACGTAACAAATTGATGACATTTCACGGCGATTAAAATGGAAACGTGATGATCCGAAGGGAAAATAATTTGAAAGTGTGGTTAATTTCTGCCGAAGAAGTTTTTTACGTTGTTTAGGCTACTTTAACATTGGTCATGCATCTTGTGAGAGTTTTAAAATGATGGTATTATAGTATTGCAAGAGAAGTGGGTCTCATCTGCAAAACTAATGATCCTGTGTTCATTTAGCTTCTAGTGGAGTAATCTACATGTTTCAGTACATTATTTAGGTGATTTGCAGTATTAGTTATTGCACATAAATAAAATACGGCTGGTTTGTTGGGTTTAATAGCACGAGATGAAATTACTGACAAGCCGGCCAAACGCGCGATCAAATAAAATTAATAAAAACAGATTATAGATAAAAATTACCGTAACATTAGTAAATACGGCAATGAAAGTGGATCATAGGGATTCAATTTAAAAGTACAGTAAAAAAATTCAAAATAGATTATTGAGCCAGCAACAAAACTAAATAGATTAAAAATATGTCGGTCGAGACAACATAAATTCAAAGAATAAAATTAAAACGTTTTTATAGTAGTATAACAAAAATAAACATAGATTAAAATATGTCGATCAACAATATAAAAATAATGAATGGTTGAGTTCTTAAAAGTTATGATGCAAATATTGACTTAAAACAGATGAATGGAAAATATTTATGACGGATGGATGGAGGGGTAAAAGGATAACAGAAAAAATCACTTAAGAATTAAAAAAAAAACAGCGTAAAAATGTAAAAAGTGATAGATGGGATTTCCCCCAACCAATCTTACAAGTTTAAAATAGAATTATTAATAGTTTCGACGTCCGACTTTTGAATGGACATGACCAGGCACAGCAGGTATTTGAAAAAAAGGTGTGTTAATGCTTTGTTCATATGTTCATTGGAGGTATAATTGCTTTTTAATTCCTGAATTTCTGTTCCTGTTGAGATAATACTTAATGAAATGGTATTAAGTTGAACCGCGTTCCTACATTATAATTTTAAGAGTTCAAAATAGTTTTAAATTATTAAATTAAAATGGGAACCAAAGTCACTACGAGAACTTTCCTTTAAAAATAGAACGCAGTTTTAAATGATCCTACATATATGTATTCCTCTAAATAACATGCTTCGGAAACATTAGCATCCAAAATAAGCTGGAAACATTATTTCTACAAGTTTTCGTATTAAACCAACATACTTTTGTGCAAAATGAGTTATTTCGAAGAGATTTATTATCGAAGCCTCCACTTTCGATCAAAAGCATTTGCCTTTTTTAAAGTTAAGCAAAAAATCTGTCTAATGCAGGTAAAACACGTTGACGGGCTACAGTTACAGTGCCCATCGCTGACTAAAATAACTTTTATCCAAATTAATTTGAGCTTCTTAAGCGACTGATTTTTACAATCGGCGATTCTAAAATTAAACTTAGTATGAAATCAACTGATGCTTTCAATGACACCATGTACAAAATAAATTCGAACAATTATAAATAAACTCAAAGTCGTTAAAGTGTTTAACTTTAATATGGATATTCTATCCTTCCCTAATTATGAAATGATGACGACGTATTAACCCTCCTGGTGGTTGTCTCGAAGAGGTGTATCGCCATTAGCAAAATTTACCAGATCTTGATGCGCGAGATATCTCGTAATTAGTACAGAAAACTGACCAGATCTTGATCTCGTTATCTTAAAAAAATTGGCAATAACTTGATGACGAAATATCTCGTCATTAACAAGATTGGACGGAACTTGATGGACGAGATATCTCGTCAAAACCATTTGGAGGGTGAAACAATCATGAACAATAAACTTATGACTGATCCTTTCTGCTCAGTTGCTACGTTACAAGACGTAACTGAAAATATTTTTGAATTTTTCAAAAAATGTGGTGTTGGTTTCATTAACCATAATTTTACATTGATTTTGCATGGATTTGAGTTAGGTAGTTGAATTTACGTCGCATTGGAGCAACACAACGGGCTATTGCCGACGGTCCGGGATCAATCCAGAAAAGAGAGATCTGAGGACAACGCCTAGTAATTTTGAATGCATTGATTTGAAAAAACCAATGAATTTAGTTACACTAAGTGACTAATTTCATAAACAGTGGGTGCTGTAACAGTTTTTAATAAAAGTCGGACACAAGCCCAAAAATATTTTCACTTTTCCAGAAAGAGAAAGGGAGAGAAAACGAGCCCCTAAGGTTCAATGAACTCTAATCTTGCTCTATTGATTTTTGAAAGAGGATAAACTCTGAAAAACTGACCTTTATCACATCATACGTCAATTTGCATCGGTTGAAGAAAGGACGGTGGAATCCTTTCTTCATTGGTTGATTGTTCCCAATTAGATTCCAGAGATTTGTTTATTTACAACGAAAATCTCTCTCATTAGCGAATATTTTATTCAATTCCCAAATCAAATATTGGTTGCATTCATATATACAGCCAGTTTCTTTCAGATGTATATACGGCAACAAAATTTGGAAAATTAACTTCGGCTATAACCCATGTGGGTGTGATAATAACCTGGCATGATAAATTCAGATTTAGTACCAAATTATGTGAAATAGCATGAAACGAAATGTTATCATTTATCAAAACTGAATATGGGCTGAATTTATGCTTTTTTAGCAACAGAAAAAGGGGTTCGTGTGTTATTTTGAAACTAATGTAAATTCCATGATTTATGAAGGTTCAGCAAGGTCCCTGTTACTGGAACCATGGTACTGGGGTTCGAGGAGCCGGAGAATCTTTATTGTATTGTGTTGTGTAGTCCAAGGTTAGAAATTAGGAGCAGAAAGTCAGGCACCAGTGAAAACATTCTTATTCCAACATTTCCTCTAGACATTTTCCTTATCTTGCCAAAAATGTCCTACTTGAATACAGTTTTTAATTTATTTTGTTTTATAGATGTGTTTAATCTACAAGACTTGCCATTGATATGCTCCTTTTAAAGAGTATGGCAGGCTTTTTCCATCAAGTAAAATGTAGGTGGCGGTAGTGTTTTTGCTGAGGAACGTGCTTCCTGTACGTATTCCGGACGTGACGTCACTTGGCTTGTTTTTCGAATACGATTTCAGTACATCGTCAATGAAAATTCCAAAGAATAAATTCCTAATTGATATATGACAATTGATTGGTCAATGACAATTGGATTAAACATCGCCAAAACGGCAATAAATGATGTTTTAAGGCAATCCCGATTTGCATGATGAGAGAGTATTTGGGTAGCGGAATAAAATCTTCACTTTCTATCCAATTTGCTTGTTAAAATACTGAAAATCCCTCTAATTAGATAATTGACAGGAAGAATAACCGGTCGGAATTTATGCCAAACAAGCGTCAAAAATGACGACTGGATCCAAAAACTCGGCCGTTAAAACGAAATTTACTAGAAAGAAATTAGAATAAGAAGAAATAAGAATGCCTCTACAAGCATTTAGGCAACACGGAACAAACCTGCTTTATCTGAGAGACAGATAAAGAAAATGTGAATGGAAGAAACAAGAAGACAGAATGGGTAGATGGAGATCAGGTGTTGGTCAGAAGAAACTTCCCAGGACTATTTGGAAGATATAGCCATAGTATGATGTTTTCTCATTATATATCAGGTGGTGTCACAGCACTTGTCATTTAGATTTTAGTATTTATTTATTAGTGACTGTGTGTCTAGCAGTTCTTGAATAATCTTCGTCCAGGGCCATTCTTGAATGGTGTGTTGGGCGTGCACTTGCACGTCATCAGAAAAAATAGGAGTGGCCAAAATACGGCTACCTATGCTTTCAATTTTTAACAAAAATGTTCAGTCATACATTTTTTGATATTCGTTGTTCTCACACTTTATTCGTCTATATTATTACGTTCTTTTTGTGATTTTGTAGAAAGAAGCATACGAATCTGCATAGTTTATACCTAATTTATAGGTTGGCCATAAAATAAATTTCACTCACCGGAGGCATCTGTAGCTTGATATTGTATGTCTTGTGTCTGGCGCAGCATGGCCAAATATGACCCTTGCGCCATAAAAACCCAAAACAACCAACCAACTATAGCTTAATCGAATGAACGGATAGGAACAAATTTGATATTGAGACTTGAAGACATGGGGAGATGTATTCCGCGGGAAAAAAATTTAGTACCAAAAGTCGCCGATAGGGGAGTCGAAAATAGTTGAACATTTGCATTAAATGCAGATAAAATTGATTATGCATTGTGGTTGACATTGGAATTGGTCTATGTTGTCAATGGAAACCTGATTCTGGAGAATAAGAGATTGTTTCCTGAGTTGAATCTATACTAATTTGCGTGTCTATAGCCAATTTTTTAGTGTAATGCGCAACATATTGAACTGGAATTAGGGGCGTGGTTGTTGCTTACGCAGACGAAACTTTGCATAATCCATTTTATCTTGGTTTAATGCAAAAGTTCGACAGTTTTCGATTCCAATAGAGCCAAATTTCCCCCTATCGGCGACTTTTGGAGCTAAAATTTTTTCGTGGAATAAATCTCCCTATGTCGTCAAAAGTCTCAATACCAAATTTGGTTTCATTCCGTTTATTGGATTTAGCTACACATGCCTCCAAAGAGTAACATTTATTTTATGGCCACCTTGTACATTACAATGTTCAAAAAGACACTATAAGGGTCGATTTGTTTGAAAAATCATACATTTTTACCGGTAATTTACAGGTAGTGAGCATCTCGGTGAATTTAAAACTCTGCAGACTGAGATTTAAAATTCGCTACCTAGAAAAAAATTTCTTCCAAAGAAAGCGCACGACAAACACTGAAATTGTACTCCTGTCCAAACGTCTGACACCCATCTTTTAGAAAACTACCAAAAAAGGGCTCAGAGGACTAATTAATCTTTTTATCTTTGAATTATGTCACTACGTACAAATTATGACTCCACTGTCCTTTGTTTAACCGATGCAAATTGACTTATGATATGATAAAAGTTAGTTTTTTTTCAGAGTTCATTCTTTTTCTTAAGTCAATAGAGGAAGATCAGAGTCTATTGACCCTTAGGGACAATTTCCTTTCTCTTTCTTGGAAAGTGAAAATATTTTTTGGTTTGTGTTTGACTTTTATAAAAACTGCTGCATCAGGACGGTGAAACCTAATAAATTACTCCTGTTATCTTGAAAGTAGTGTTTATAAATACAAGGACAAAATTGAAAAACTCAAAGAAAATGAGCGACGAATTAGAGAGGTTTCCTTTGTAAAAAACATTTACGGCAAAACAATTCTGAAAGTCTAGCCTATTGCTGCTCAATCTTGAAATGAAAATTCACTAATACGTGTACAAAAATGAAACAAAACGCTAAGAAAATGAGCGACGAATTAGAAAGGTTTTCTTTGCAAGAAAACTGTTTACGTCAAGAAATTCTGAAAGTGTTATTCGAATACTGCTCAAGAGCTAGAGTAAACTAACCATTCCTTTCATTCACGTGGCTGAAAACACGTCGATACAATTGCAGATAAAATTGAGACCTTATCAAATAGCTTTCTCTGAACAATACCTCATATCCGATACTCCTTTATCTCGAACCCTATGATGTCACTAGAGTTAATGCTATTCGATGTAATGAATATCTTTTTACTCGTATCATTTTCTTTAATAAAACCCAGCAATGTGTTGTTACAGATAGAGCAAGACGTTGATATTTATCCTAGAAATTTAAGATGGAAAGATGTTTTGTTACATTATTAGAGATCTTTTGTGAATGTAAAACTTAGTGGCGCAACTTGAGAGGAGTTATGCGGGTTGACTTACCCATGAAGTCGATGATATATTTAGCTTAAGGGATCACAGTAACCTTTGAACATTTTTTGTTTTCGTATTCATAAAATATTTTAGTATACCTCATTCCAATAAACATTACAAAAGAAAAATCATTTTTTCATTCACAATAATTTAAAGTCTATTTTTTTCAAATTCCTACTCCCTCGGCAAATTTTAATTTTTTTCAAATATTTTTTTATTTACCTTCCATGAAGTGTTCCCCACAATTTTTTGCAAGGGATTACATAGACAACTGTTATTTTTTCAAATATTTTTGTAACACTGAAAAACAGCAAACAGTCATAGTTGATTTCAATTTTTGAAAAAATAACTATTTTTCCAAATTCTTATTCCATGCCACTAAGTTATCAAATATATCATAATAAACAACCAAAAAAGTTTCCAATCTCTAACATCAGTTACAAAAAAAGCCTTAGCAATATAAATACACTTAGTCATGAAAAATAAAAAGCCGAGAAAAAGCACTTTTAAGTTTTAAATGGCTTTCGGTTTCGGTCCTTACATGCGATAGAAAAACTTTAATAACTCTCCAAATAATGTAGCTACAGCTATAAAGTTTTGCGCACATATTCTTTAAAGTTGTATAATTTATAAAAGATAATAAAAAATTCGACAATTCGGTCATTTTAATGGTACTATGTCCTCCAGTTTAGCTGAAAAGAAATTTTTGTACCATTATTTGGGGAGTATTTTTTGTGAATGCAAAACTCAGGGGCACAACTAGGAAGGGGTTAGGTGGGTGAGCTTATCTACCCATTCGATTCCTTACAAAACTTAATAAATAATTATCAAATATATTGATCAGAGACTACGATCTTTAATAGCCTTATTATATGTTTATGCTCATGCGTAAGGAAAATACATGAGTTCTGTATACAAATTTTTGTACTTCTATACTTACTATACTGTATATTCTACACTTAATTTCTTTCTTTTAATAATTATGTTGATTGATTAATGTTAAGTATTTGTTTACTACTGTTGTTTTGATAGTTACATTTCAAACAAGTAAACAGCGTATATTCTAAATTTGTAATTATGTGTTTGAGTATACTTTTCGCAGATACTTAAAAGTTTTTCAAAATTTCAAACAATTACGAATGAAGCGCCATTTTGAAAATTTTATGTCTGCCTGTATTTCGAACTTGTTTGCACTAGTAAAAGTCACTCAGTTATCGTTTCGCTGTGAATCGTATATTCTAAATTTGTAACTAAATGTGTTTAGGTATACTTTTCACAGATATTTAATAAATGTTTTTCAAAAATTCAACCAATTGCGAATGAAGCGCCTTTTCGAAAATTTTATGGCACAGTATTTTGAACTAGTTTGCCACTGGTAACACATTTACCATTTCATTTACGTCGCTCAGTTATCGTTTCGCTTAATCGTGGCGTAGAAAACGTTCATTAACGTTTATAAGATAAAAAGAACCAGAACTCAATGAAAAGTTACATTAAAACACGTCATTTTTAAATCGTTCTCCAACAATTTGTGAGGTCTTTCCCAGAACCTATTAAATGACAGGGAAATGGAGAAAGTTCTGGAAAACAACTTAGGAGATGTTCCACCCGAACATTATTTTTAACAATAATCTTCAAAATGCGTGACGGTTTGAATTGATTAACCACTTAAACTCGAAATCGCGGACATCATTAGCTTAAGGAAATCGATGTACGAATCAAAGGAAGTGCATTAATGTTTCATGTAGTACAGGACTATCCATCATCTTCTTAATCTCAACTAACATTAGCTTCGCTGCTTTTAATTATAGATATTTTTAGATGGGAATGAAATGTACGGGGGCAGAACAGTCTAAGGGTTCCCCTTTAAATTTGGGATACATAGTTAAAAAGCTAGTTATCTAATAATGGGAACAAGAACCAAATTTTTTTAAATATCGATTTTTAGAGCTATGGATAGCGTTCGCGCCGTACGTATCTCTGTGACAGATGTTGGCGCTACTCTTTAGTTGGCGTAACTTTTCATGTTCTGGGCAAGAACCAAGAGGGTTGTCAATTTGTCTATTAAGGCTAGTTTACACCATAGACGTAAAATATAAGTAGACTGAGCACATTGGCATTGAGAAGAGTATTCAAAAATCTGACTAACATGTTGACTAGCAGTCACGTGACTGATATGAGAAAAATGGACTTATGGACTATTTGGAACCTTATCGCCTCGTTTGACGACATAACTATGACAGAGTAGGTGTGTAAATGAGCATTTCTATGGAGTGGCAACAGGCAACAAAAGTGTGATGAAATCTTATATTTTCTCTA
This sequence comes from Meta bourneti, assembly GCA_933210815.1. Classification (NCBI taxonomy): domain Eukaryota; kingdom Metazoa; phylum Arthropoda; class Arachnida; order Araneae; family Tetragnathidae; genus Meta; species Meta bourneti. The sequence goes on from OW119934.1 coordinate 42,450,036, forward strand.
TGGTTTACATTTGAATGCCTGTCCGAATCCACTATCCGTTTTCGTATCAGTCGAGCCAATGAGCAACTAGAACGAGAATAATTGACAGATTTAATCGCTTCCGTTCTCGTCGTTCATTGGTTCGACAGATCCGAATACTTAGAGCGGATTCGGACAGCCGCATAAGAGTAAATGAGCCTTTAGTATCTGGTCTCTCTACGCAATAGGGATACCACCAGCGCTCCTATCCAGGAGCCACTCTGCGTATTTAGGATATTAACAGTAATTAGAATCTGTGTATTTAGGTTAGAGTACAATTAGAGAATCAATGTTTTTAAAATAAATATAATTACTCTCCACTAAATTTCGTATTTTTGTGTAAGCCACGACAGATAGTATATTTTACACTTTTCCAAATGATACTTCATTTTTATTTCAAGTCCGATTAGAAGTTTTAAAAATATAAATAAAACTGATAATAAATTCAATTAAAAATCAAACTCAATTTTTTGACTTTTAAACTAAGTTTTCACAAAATGAATTTTTTCTACATTCAAAGTACTCTTTCGAAGAAACCAGTTTAATCCGGTACTATGTAAAACTTTCCTAACATGTTCTACAAGCATCATTGATTGTACTGAAGTGACTGTTTTGTTATAAGTAGTAAAATTATATTTTGTAAATTTTGAAGAAAAAACCATACGAATTGCGTCATTTTCTGATTAATTTTATAATTTTTTAAATTTTTGTGCAATATAATATCAAATCCTCACTCCAGTATGCTATAAATGTCTACTAAATATGCAAAAAAGTTCAAAGTATCGTCAGCTTATTGCTACGCAATATAATATCAATTCCCACTCCAGTTTAAGGAATATAAGTATAAGTAAAAACATGTGCGTATGTTAAACTATTACACGATATGCTTCATCGTTTCACTGAATCTTTATTCCCTTATAAAAATGTCATTCTTTATCTAAATTTTATTACGTTAGACAGTTGAACTAAGATGCATTCGGAAACGAAGGTCACTAAGTCTTATAACAGCAATGGCGAGAGTAGGCGGTGCCTCTTGAAAGTAGTTAAATACAACCTAAGCAATAATAAAGATAATTTATGCGTCCTTCTTTTCAGATAAATAATAAGCAAATAACGGCATACAGGTATATCCAACAGTCGTGCCTTATTATTTTTCTGTAGATATTTATACACGTATTAACCCTTTGAGCTTCGCGAGATTTTCAAGTAGGGTAATATTGCTTTTACCCCACAACACGCTTAATGACTAAATAATCTCATCTTATTGGATAAAAGAATCCAAGGATTCAATCAACCTTTAGAAAGATTCTATTGGTCCTTTCCTTAGAAGAGAATCCATTGGAAAGATTCTATTGCTCCTTTCCTTAGAATGGAATCCTTTGGAATTATTCTACTGCTCCTTTCGTTGGAAGTGAATCTTTTGAAAGATTCCGTTGGTCCTCTCCTTAAAATAGAATCCTTTAGTAAGATTCTGTCGGTCATTTCTTTATAATGGAATCCTTTGGAAAGATTCTTTTCTCCTTTCCTTAAAATATAATTTTTTAGAAAGATTCCATTTCTCTTTTCCTTAGAATATATAATTTTTTGGAAAGATTCTATTGGTCGCGAAGGTCAAAACTGGTTAGAAGTCATGCAGGGAAGACTGCAAGAGTTAGCTAGGTGGAATTATGCGTGTTAAATCCTCAAGAGGTTAACCTCTTCTCTCTCGAGAAAAAGCTCTTTAAAAATTATTTCATCGACTATGAAAGTACTACTTGGAGACTCCTCCCTTCTTTTCCCAACATCTCCTATGGCGTGCTTTGAAGTTCTGTACCAAATCCCCCAGATTGGCACTATTATGAATAATAGAGGAAATCAGGGTGTTTCTATATTGTATTTGTAGTTCAATTGCAGCTATAATAGCTTTCGTAACAGTTAAAGCGTAAGCGTTTTGTAGATTCAGAAAATGGACGTTATGAAGTCAGGTAAAAATGCTTGTCATCCAGATTTTCTTTTGGCTCTGGAGAGTTGGCAATTGAGTCACATGGTCAACTCGCTAACCCTCTGAGCGTCACGAGATTTCCCAGTAGTGTAGTACTGTTTTTGCCTCACTACACATTTAATGACTAATAGCCACACCTTTTGGTTGAAAGAATTCATTGGTTCTTTCAACCTTTGGAAATATTATAATGGTCCTTTCCTTAAAAAACAATTCTTTGGACAGATTCTATTGTTCTTTTAACCCTTAAAGTGATCTTAACGTGATATCTCGTCCATCAAGATCTGACCAATTTTGATAATAACGATATATCTCGTCATCAAGATATTGCCGATTCTTGATGACTACGAGACCAAGATATGGTCAGTTTTGCTAATGACGCGACTCCCCTTCGACACAACCACCAGAAGGTTTAATTAGAAAGAATCATTTGGAAAAATACTATTGGTCCTTTCCTTAGAATACAATCTTAAGGAATGATTCCGTTGGTTCTTTCCTTGTAAAGAATCCTTTGGAAAGATTCCATTGGTAAAGAAGGACAAAAGTTTAGAATTCATGCAGGGTAGACTGAAAATTGTAAAGTGGAAGTATGCGTATGAACCCCTTAGAGGGATAAATTAGGGGGCAGGTTAAACGTAAACAATGCGTTCCCACAGCAGGGTTCCAGCCTCCTAGTTAATCGTTCGGTGCCGGGAGCAATAGCAGTGATTACGAGAGGGAGAAGACAATAATCACCTATGGCGATCACCATATGGGAGCGCTTTCCCCGGGCGAGCTTACCACCTTTATGCAAGTGAAAATCCCAAAGGTTACGTGTCTTCTCACTGGGGTCGCACTGCATTCATTACGATTGTTTATAGCGAAGGCCTTCCTCTAATTGATAGAAATAAGGAATAAATGGATGCAATAGAATCGACGAACGAATTAAATTCACAAGCATTAATCGGATTGCAACCTTCAGTCTCCTCTGCATGACTTTGTACGAGTTTCGACCTTAACCAATATAATCTTTCATGGGATTCTTTCAACCAATAGCGTGGTTATTTAACCCTCCTGGTGGTTGTCTCGATTAGGTATTTCGTCATTAACAAAACGGCAGATCTTGACGGACGAGATCATTAGAAGATCTATTCCTGATCTCGTCATCATAAAAACTGGAAATATCTTGATGAGATATCTCGTTATTAGCAAAATTGGTCAGATCTAGATGGACGAGATATCGAAACCACTCGGAGGGTTAATCATTATGTGTGTTAGGGTGAAAAGCAAAACTACACTACTCGGAAATTTCGCGAGGGCATGATATTGTAACATCAAAGAAAAACTCAGGGTGAGTGTTTGCGCTTATTAAAAACTACTAGTATCCGCAAGGTCTGCAACAACAGTCGTGAAGAGTTTCTCCCTGATACTTCACCGCTTTCGAATTCCTAAACCAGTGAGTCAAAGAAATTCTGAAGACAAGTGCACACAGTTAGAAAGTAAGAAGCCTTTTGTCAATACGTGCTTTTTCATTCAGAACATAAACAGCGCTTTTACTATGGAATAAACTTATTGAGTATGAAGTGCTGGTGATTTCTCGATAGCGGCGGTAGACGAACTCCAAATTGGGGGAACACACGTCATCCCACGTCATCATTGTTGATGGTTTTCGGGATGAAAATTTGAGTCGCAAGGGAGAGCCCACTTTCGAGCTAAAAGTACTTCAAGATCCCTTTTGGCAAAGATACGCATTTTCTTTTAATATCTTCAATGTTAAGGGTGAAGTGTGATGTTTTGAAATAGGTCTACATACTATTTAGGAGTTGACGTGCGAGACAAATTGATTGCAAATGACAATCGAGGCAGATTTAAGACTCAGTTGTACGATGACGAGATATTTTGGGAAATTAACTTTTAGTTCTTTAATACGTCGCAAGCCGATGGGTCAGGTTTTGTTAGACATTGCATACAATGGACTCTTTTCATACGCACGCGCGAAGGAGAGTACTTAAGAGTTGAAATCTTGTTAGCATTTTTAGAAAACTTGAGGAACTATAATAAGGTTAAGTTTACTGTTCGCTTCTGATTTAAGCACTAAAGGTGATTCGATTCCTGCACCTAGCGATACCGTATATTTCTCTCTCGCATCAGTTAAACTTTCCTTGTATATGTGCACTTGCTTGACCTTCAAATTGGGGAACAAACGTCATCATTGTTGATGTCTTTTCGTGATGAAAATTTAGTTTATAAATATTAATTAAAAAATTAGTATTTATAAACTTATGAGCACAATCAAGACGAAGCCCAAGCCGGTGGGTTAGGTTTGTCAAACACTGCACACATAGGAAAGTGCTTTGAGTTGAAATCTTGTTAGCATCTGATAGAAAAAGTGGGGAACTATAATTAGGTTGTCTACTAATCATTTCTGATTCTAGCATAAAAGGTGATTCGATTCCTGTAACTACCTTTATATTTCTTTCTTCTGTTTCAGTTAAACTTTTCTTATGTGTGTATGTCCACTTACTTGACAGTAAAAACATTGCTTGACGCAGCCTTGGTCAGATCTGGTCCTTGCGTCATAAAAATACCAACCAGTCACCATGTAGTTTTATTGCAATTAAAAACGGTATACTCTATTTTCCAGAAATGTTTTGATATTTTAGTGCAAATTCCATAACATTTCATTTATTCCTATCTCGTACAAATGTACGTGAGTAAAAGTATGCACAAAAACTCTGTCATAAATGTCGAGTTTTTAATTTCATTTAAATGTTTCATTATTATTGAAAAAGAACTTTTAACTTTCTTCAAAGAAGTTGGTTATCTAATATGAAAGTATAACTCCAAATATAATTGGGTCAATTTTACGCATTTCGACTTGAAATTTGGCACACAGGTTCTTAAGACCCTAAAATTCCCTATTTATAAAATACAATTAAGTAAAAGGTTAAGAATTTCTATTAAACACTAAACATTCTTCCATGAAGACTGCATTAATTGCTAATGTTTCAAGAGTCTCAAAACTATCTTTTTGGACTCGATACCCTTTCCTTGTAAACCAACGATACATACGCTACTTGTGGTCAAGCAAGTGTGTTTCTTTCCTGTAAATAAACATCAGCCAACTTACTGTATAAGATACAAGGATTCAGCCTTGAAAATAATTAACTATCCTCATGCCATCAATATAGATTTGTGGATGATTTTCCTCCCTTATTAATGGCTTGGTAGACTTTCGAAAATTAAGCATTTCTATTGAGCACTAACATTCTTCCATGAAGATTGCATTAATTGCTTATGTTTCGCGAGTCTCAAAACTATCGTTTTGGACTCGATACCCTTTCCTTGTAATCAACGATACATACTTTACCTGTGGTCAAGCAAGCCTCTTTCCTGTAAATAAACATTACTAACTTATTGTATAAGGTACAGGGTTCAGCCTTGAAAATAATTAACTATCCTTATACCATCAATCTAGATTTGCAGATGACTTTCCTCCCTTATTAATGGCTTGGTCGACGAATGCGCAGAACTTGGTCAAGAGTAACGCAGACATACATGTTCTTTATGGGTGAACGCCCGACGAGAAGAATGTTCTCTGAAAGGAAATACCTTGGGGACTCCCATTTATAATACGATATTTATTTTCTATTTCCGAGATGGGGAAAATGATGTTTAACTTTCAGAAAGTGTGCTGCTATTTACTTTCAGTGAATGGATGAAAGAGAGAATGCTTCCTTCAGAAGAAATGAAGGGAGCATAATGGCTATATACACGTACATCTACATTTTTTTCTTCAATTAACGGAAAGACAGATTTATAGCTGCTTTATTTTTAGAAACCATTTTCCTGTATTTCTTAGAACCTCTTAATTCCTGCTTTAAAACGTATCTTTCAGATATATAAGTGAAAGCAGCTTAGCATGTCGAATTTTTTATATTGTCTGGAACAATTGGATTGTTTCGATTTTTTCAAGCATTTGCTTTTGAGAAAAGTTCGAGGAATTTAGTTTATAAGAGATTTTCCTTCGCTGTATTGCATTCAAGTCTGAATAGTTCATTGCGTTTTGATAATAAAATAAAGTATCATGACAAAATATTACTTAATCCTCTGGGGGTCATACACCCATTATTTCACCATGTGACCTGTAGTTTTCCCTGCATGACTTATAACGAGTTTTTGATGTTTTGACCAATATAATACTTCCTTGGATTCTTTCAACCAATAGATCTGGATATTTAGCATTATGTGTGTCGTAGAGGGCAATAGCATTCTGCTCGAAACTCGCGACGCTTAATTTGAAAAAGCAGCTCACATTTTGCTTTCAACCCTCTGAGCATCACGAGATTTCTGAATAGTGTAGCATGGCTTATACCTCACAACATACATAATGACTAAGTAACCACGTCTATTGGTTGAAAAAATACTAGGAAAGATTCATTGGTCAAAAAGTCACACACACTCAACTGGTTAGAAGTCATGCAGGGAAGACTGCAGGTTAAAGAACGAATATATCCATGTGAGCCCCTCAGAGGGTAAATTGCTATTTAAGATTGTTATTACTCATGGTACCGTTACTCCCTCAACCTCCAATACCCTCCCCAACTCAGAAGTGGGTCTCCAGGAAAAGTGAAGTACTGTAATATTTTGTACAGAAGTTTTGGGCAGCAAGTATTTCTAGGTTCCAAAATTTATCAATCCACTCATTGTGATTATAATAACGAAGAGCCATCAGAGGCACATCTCCTTTAGGTGTGTACGGGTTTCACGGATCCGAAGTACTCTAGTGATCTTTTATTTGGCCATGGGGTTTTACTGTCTTTAGTGAATAAGAGGGTCGCGCTCCCGGGATATCGTAGCGATATTTTTCTGCTTTCATCCCACTACTATTCCCCAATCCCTGGATCCCCCTTTCACGACATTTTTTACTCGACGTTGCCTTGTGTTTGGCGCAGCTTAGCCAAATATGGCCCTTGCGCCATAAAACGCCAAAACAACCAACAATCAGCCAAAAAAATGAAGGTGCTATAATTGTGTAAAAGAAAAGAGAAAATTCTAAACACTGAGTACTTGAGATACATATTTTTATTTCACGAGAAGCTTACTATCTAAACTGGTACTCGGAACCATCATCGAACTTGGTAGCGTTCCTTTGAGTGCAGATGTGGGGAGCCTGCATGCCTCTCTAAAGGATAAAGTTATATTTCTCCACGTCAATAGCTATCCAATGCATAGGACGTTTCAAAATTTTCCGTACAAACTAACCCTCTGAGCGTTACGCGGTTTCCTAGTAGTGTAGTGGTGTGTTTACCTTACATCACGCACATAATGACTAAATAACCACAACTGTCGGTTGAAATAATCGTAGGAAAAATTCTATAATTCAAGCAAGTCAAAACGAGTTAGAAGTCATGCAGGGAAGACTTCAGGTTATAGAACGGATATATGCTTGTGGATTAATGGGAGGTAGGGAACATGCAAAATTAAACCGAATTCACAAGGTACGTAAGTCCACCTGGATGTGCTAGATCGTATTATACTAAGGTGCAGAAGAAAAGACATCAAGTATACGAACAACATTTTTATGAGCCCTAATTTTACAAGTTGACAGCTGTACATTTACAGTAGCACAGTAGGAACTCAAAGTTGCCCCCACCAACAAAAATGCACGCCTGATAGGGACGACGCATGGATTGCCGTACAAACTGGCCGATTGCCGCACTGCCCTCTTGTGTTCCTCACTTCTCTTTAGAGTTTGTGCTGGGAGTTTTAATTCACACTGTATACCCGTTCTCCAAGTATGCAGGGTGGCAGGGTTACTATTGAACTATTGAATTCATGTAAAGCTAAGAGGACTGCATTCCGAAGATAGTCCAAAATGAGTTTACATTTAACCCTCTGAGGGGTTCACATGCATAATTGCACTGCAACCTGTGGTCTTCCCTGCATGACTTCTAATCGGTTTCACCTGTTTTACCAATATAATCTCTCCAAAGGATTCTTTTCCAAGGAAAGAATCAACAGAATCTTTCCAAAAGATTCACTTCCAAAGGGAAGAGTCGTCATCTGACCGTGGTTCCAAATTACGTGGTGTTGTCCTCCGACTTTCCCTTTCGGATTGGTTCCGGACCGTCGCAAATAGGCAGTTGTATTGCTCCAATGCGACGTTAATTAAAATACCAACCTACCTACCAAAGAGAGGAGAAATAGAATAATTCCAAAGGATTCTATTCTAAAGGAAGGATCAATTAAAATTTCCCAAAGGATTCACTTACAAGAAAATGAGCAATAGAATCCTTCTAAGAGATTCTATTCTAGGGAAGGACCAATAAAATCTTTCCAAATGATTTTATTCTAAAGAAAGGACCAATAGAACTTTTCCAAAGGATTCACTTCGAAAGAAAGGAGCACTAGATTAATTCCAAAGGAAAGAACTAATAGAATCTTTCTAAAAGGTTGAAAGAATACATGGATTCTTTCACCCAATACATGTGGTTATGTAATCATTAAGTGTTTTGTGAGGTAAAAGCAATATTATACTACTCGCAAACCTCGCAACGCTCAGAGGGTTAAAAAGCCAAACTAAATATTAAAAAAAAATAACGCATGATTTATACTTGCACGCCTTTTCTTTCTGTTAAAAATGTTAGAGTTAATTTGGTTGACAAGAACTAGTCTTGAGATCAAAATCATAGCATACGTATCATTCTAGAATTCGACAGAGCTTCACTAAATTTGTCAAATATAAGATGATGATAGTATCCATATTATCCATGCGAAATGATCAGTCATATCCAAAATCAATGCAACCAAAAACATAATTTCTCTAGCAATATTGCAGAACATCGAAAAACATCAACGTCAACAGATCTTGGTTTCACTTCTTATCTGCAGGCAAAGGAACCTAACAAGATACACAAGAATCAGATAATCTAATCAGATCCAGATTAAACCAAAGTAAGGCAGAACTATTAGGTTCAAGGCTATGTGCGCAACAACAGACTTTCTTCAAGATAATGTCAGTGTCTGCAGTGAAAACGGCCAGGGAAACTGAACTCTGTAAAATAGAAAATAACCTTGTTGCGTGAACTGATATTGATGGATTGATGCTATCGATAATGATAAATATTTCTTAGAATGGAGATTGTTTACTGATTACTCTATATTTAGTTTCAAAACAGTTTTATTGTTCTGGGAAAACACCAATATTTTATTCACGTAGGTTATATAGTATACTAGCTGAATTACCCGGCGCTACTCGGGTTAAATTGTTTGTAATTCATCGTAATACTATTCAATGTTATTCCTATGGCGATTTTGAAATGTTTTTAGCCCCTTCTGCAGACCTAGAAGAAATCCCGAACGAGGTTAGTATATAGCTTGTTTCCCGCAGGATTCTAAAGAATGAATGCATCAAATTGGTGTGGATTGCCCTGACAGTGATCGTAAAAATACTTAATGTTATTCCTATGGGGATTTCGAATTCTTTCAGACCCCTCTGCACACCCAAAGCAGATAGAACGGGGGTTAATATGTAGTCTACGTTACTCGTAGGGTTCTAAAGAACAAGTGTACCAAGTTTGGTGTGGATTGGTCATACAGTATAGATTTTTTATAGAGAACAGATAGACAGACGCCAACTCTGCTTTATATATAGATATATCAGGCTAAATCAGCGAAAACGTTTATTGAGAAGAAATCTCGGCAGGGTGAGATTCCGAATGTAGGGTACTGACTGCTTTTGAAAACGACTACAATTCGAATTTCGCATCATTTTGATCAAATACCTATAAACTGAATTCGAATCGTGACTGACTAAATATCTATTGCTCGAATTTCGCGTCGTGGCCTTTTGACTAACTACCTACACCTCGAATGGCTCCCATTATTTAATGATGACTACGGCATAGGTAGGGAAAAGCATTCTCATCTGTCTACTCCCATGAAAAGTATTATTTTCCTCGTAAAGCTTTTTTACACTTTTCTTCAATGAGAGATGTTTTCAGAGGTATGAAAAGATATATCTTCTATTTTCCATCAGAAACTGACTTTTGTAGTCGGCGTTTTAGAAATGAGAGCAACATAGAAAGTATTCACTCGAGATGAACAATACAAAATCCCATTCATATATCGTTCTCCTAGATATAGGTTCAACCACACATTTGTGAAAAATCAACTGGATTTCGGGCCGCTGTGGTTCAGTGGGCTTTCCCACTACGCTAGCAACCTGCGAGTTGTAGGCGGCGCAGATTTGATTTCTGTAACTTACCCTGCGTGTATTTCGCTCTTCTGTGTCAGTAAACTTTTTCTTGTGTATGTCCATTACTTGACGTTGTTTTGCACTGGGCTCACCTTTGCGAAACATGGTCCTTTCTCCATAAAACCCACACAACCAACCCAGATCAACTTTTGGATAGCTCACGGATGTATTTCTTGTATTCCATAGGCGTTTTAGGTCCTTTCTCCATAAAACCCACCCAACCAACCCAGATCAACTCTAGGATAGCTCACGGATGTATTTTTTGTATTCCCATAGGCGTTTTAAAGCAACATAGAGTAGTCACTCAAGAAAATCAATACAAAAATCTCATTCATATATCGTGCTCCTAGACATAGTTCTACCACACATTTGTAAAAACAACAAAATCAGTTCCCAGATCAACTCTTGAGAAAAACTGCAAAATAAGAGTCACCACTTAACGCTTTTGTTTTTGAAATACTCAAATTACTGTCGGCATACCATTCAGACATATTAAACGAGAACATCAAGTTCCTTCGAAAACACGAAACCATTTAGCTCCCACTATAACATTAGAAAGCGGAACTCCATTATCAGATCGTCAGGAAAATCATGTTTAGCTAGGGAAATAAACATGAACCTTGATGGAGAAAAAAAGATTAAACATCCACTTTGGGAAGATTTTCGATTAAAACGAAACATTATTTCAGCGAAAGTACTAATCAGAAGACCGGAGAGAGCGGTAAGAGAAAATGCAATTTAAGAAAGGACCGACCGAACTTAACGGTGTTTGTTCAGATCTCTGAAACGAAATATCGAGCGGTTTTGTGCCCCTAATGTTCGGTTCTCGTGCGGAGAAGTCAGTTCCGCTACAACAAACATAATAAATTCACTTCCAAGCCACATGGCCCAAAAAATAGACTTTTTTAGAGAGCTCGCACACATCAAAAACAGCCGCTCTTCAAATCAAGATCTTGTAAGATAGGTTCGATGATGCGTGAATTAAAGTGTGGTGTAAGCATGGTTAATAAATAATGTAAATGATTATGATAGAGAGAAAACGTTTCCTCACAGCGGGGAGAGACGCAATAAACAAAAAATATCCGGTACACGCATATATAATAGCAGAAAAAAGTTATTTATGACAGATAATGTATTCGTTGTTTTGATCTTATTCCAATAGCACTAGGGTCCGAAAACCGGTATTACGGTTAATACTATATTTGAAGATTGGTCAGTAATATCGTTACCGAAACTTATATATACCGGTCTTCTAAGTTTTTCCCCCCTCCCTAAGTTATTTTAAAAATATCATTTTACAGTTTCCTGATTTTAGGAACAGCACTAAAGTTTGAAAACCGGTATTATGGTTAATACCGGTTTTGAAGTTTTCTTAAGTTACTTTCAAAATTTTATTTTGCAATTCCCTGATTTTAAAAAATCCTTTGTAAAATAATAACATTTTACTGACTACTTTGCTTCAAAGTTTCGAATCGATTGTCACCAAACATTAGATATTTAGTTTAGTTTTTATAAGATCATACTTAAGTACTTCGCAGATTTAGCTTAGACGTAAGAAGAGAATAAAATGAATTATTTATCAATATAAATATGACAAACTGCAAATTGAAAGCTTTCAGATATTATTTTGACTATTGAATTTTGAAACATTTTATAACCCCAAAGTTAAGTAATTTAAAAAAGTAATGTTGTATGATACTAAGTAGATATTATTTTATAGTATTCCTAGACCTAAACTACTTTTTTCAGTGCCTAATACAGAATTAGTATCCGATGTGTCCTACACAAATCAGTGCCTCTTGCTTAAAAAGTCAACTAAAAATTAGTGAAAACCAGTATTGAGCATTTCCGCCCGTAATTTACAGGAATGAGAATGTCAACTAGTAAACCATAAATAGTACGCGAAAATCCTACAAAATTAAAGATTAAAAACTATCTTCCATTGGAAAATAATAGCCCGTTGAGCACCTTATTCTTAGATTCAAAAGTGTCTTCCAACGGAAAATTTATTTATAACTGAACATTTTTATTCAAAGTTACGGTATATCGTGGATCCAAAAGTGCCTTCCCGAAAATTTTTAACTGAGCTTTTTAAATTTAAAGTTGCGGTTTTTCGTAGACCCTTATATTCTAAGATTCCAAGTGTTTTCCATTGGGAAATTTATATCTACATTTTTATTTAAAGTTGCGGTATATATACAGTGGATAAAAGGTTTCCGTACGGAACTGAAAACGGCGTATAAATTATTATAATTTCAGAAGAAATCTCACCAGATTCAGAAACTGCGCAAGAAACTTATTTCATACTAGAGAAGGTGCTGGCAACAAAATGACTTAATTTTCACAAATAAAAAGTAATTAATTAAAACTTTGAGAAAAACATACAAAATGAAAGGCAAAAAAGTTTCCGTACGCACTATGCAAATTGATTAGAACATACAGTCTAGTTGTCCCGCATTCAATTATCATAACTATCGAATGAAAAACTTCTGTATAGTGTAAGTAATCATTTCAAACGAATTTTATACAAGTGGATCGCCTAAAATAGAAATTCCGAAAGCTATTCGCGTGTTGTGATAAAGTTGAGAAATGACGGTTTATCAATGAGGAAAATATTGGCGAAATCGCAAACAAATCTATGTAAATCTACGGTAAAAATCATTGAAAGATATAATGAGGTAGAAACTGGAAAATAGGAACCGATCCGGAAGACCTCAGAAATTGAGCCATATACACGAGGAATATTCTGCGAAAGGTTCGCGATAATCCACGAATTAGAGCACCACAACTTGCATCATCGTTGAAACTTATTACAATCTTGAAATATAACCTCAGACTGTAATAAAAGAAGTTTGCTATAATGGGCATATTGCACGGAAGAAGCCATTCATGAGTAAACTTAACAGAAGAAAGCGTCTTGAGTTTGCAAAAAAGCATGTAAGTAAGCCCTTAACTTTTTGGGATTCTGTACTTTTCAAGTATGAATCAAAATTTTGTCTCCATGGTTCAGATGGACGAGTTATGGCATAGAGAAAACCAAAGCATCAAATGCAAGTAAAAAGCTTATGTAGAACTATAAAGCACGGGGAGGAAATGTAAAGGTATGGGCTTGCATGAGTTCTGGTGTGGATAATTTATGTTTTGTTGAAGATAACATAGATAGCTATGTGTACCTACACATTTTGAAACAAAATATCCTTGCTAGTGCTACGAAACTGTCTCTTGGAAGATCAATTATCTTCCAACAGGTCACGATTCAAAACACACTGCAACGTTCTATAAGGAATGATGCCTTTACCATGTGTCGCAGAAACTTCACACACCACCAGTCTCCTGATTTAAACTCAATGGAACACTTATGGGAAGATATCGGTCGTGAACTAAAAAATTGTGATACCAGCAGCAAATATTACCTGGAAAGTGCCATTCTGTACGTCTGGAACAAAATTACTCCAAAAACAAAAAAAGCTTGTGGAAGTCATGTCTAAACTTCTGAGAGGTCATTAAAGCAAAAGCAGGTTCAACTGACCATTAGATGATGAAACATGGTGGGGGAAATAATATTTAATCAAATATTTTTCTCCGTACGGAGACTTTTTTTGCTTTATATTTGACACATTTTTGTGTTATTGTGAATTATGCGTTAAATTATATTAATATTTTTGTTTAAATGCAATACATACTTTCTATGCAATTATGCTCATGTGTTTTTCCGTTTTTATTTCTTCAATATTTATATTCTGCAAATAAAGCCATTTATTTCAAATAGTAAGTGAACACGGAAATTTTTTTTACTCACTGTACACATAGATACGACGCGGACCCATTATTTTTTCTGACAACGCGCAAGTGCACATCAGCACACCACTATGGTAGACTCTGACTTGAAATCGAGTGAAGAATATATAAAATGGATATCGGTATAAAGTTTTCAAGAGGTATCGTTTCATTCGTTGAGTCAAAAGTGTCTTCTATCGTAAAATTTATTTATAACTAAACATTTATATTTAAAGTTACGGTACATCCCGGACCCCTTATTCTAAAATTGAAAAGTGTCTTCCATCAGAAAATTTATTACTGGACATTTTCATTTAAAGTTACGGTATATCGCGGACCCCTTATTTTTCTGACAACGTGCAAGTGCACGCTCAGCACATCACTCAGGAACGACCCTGACTTGGGAGATTGAGTGAAGAATAGAATGGATGTCGTATAAAGTCTTCAAGATATCGTTTCATTCGGTTGAGTCTCAAATTGAGCGAGCATTTTAGCTGCAAAAATTGTTTTTGCACGGTCGCGGATGATCTGTCAAGTGGATAAATCGCCCGCAGATTTATTTATAAGAGATCGATACAAGTTGAAAAAAAGAAAGGTAAGTAAAGGGCGGAATATAAAATAAACAGAAAGATGAATAAATTCAACGAACGCTTTCGAAAGGAAATCGCGGAATAAGTGTTTCAGAGAGAATTATCGAAGAATATCTATTTAAAATTAATGCAATGTACAACCGTGATATAACAAAAACATTTTTGTTGTTGCACAGTCTCGGGTGATAGAGATGTTGGGAGAATTATCGAACATGTTTAAAAGCAATATTTTTGTTTTTACGCTGTCGCAGGGTGCTGGAGACGCTGGGAGAATTATCGACGAGCATATTGCAAGATAAATGCAATGTGCAACCGTGATGCTACAAACATTTTTATTGTTGAACGATCCCGGATGTTGGAGATGTAGGAATCATCGAACATGTTTAAAATAATATTTTTTGTTATTACACAGTTGCAGGTTCTGGAGATGTGGGAGAATTATTGAAGAGTATACTTAAAAATAAATACAATGACGCAACCGTGATGTAACAAAAGCATTTTTGTTGTTGCATGATCCCGGATGGTGGAGATGCTGGGAAAATTACCGAATGTATTTAAAAATAAATGCAATATGCAATAACAAAAAATTTGGTATTCACGGTCGTGGATGGATCCGCAAAGCAAATGAACCACTCGCGTATTTATTTACAAAAGATCAACACAAACTGAAAAAAGAAATACAAGTAAAGAGTAGAATATAAGAGTAAACAGAAAAACTACTAAAATCAATGAGTGTTATCGAAGAGAAATTCCAGAAAAAGTGCTTTGCTGGAAGATTCAGTGAAGAATATATTTAAAAATAAATGTATCGGAACTTTTTTGTAACTAGACAGAAAAAGAGCTAATAAAAAGCCAGTGAGCAAAAAGTATTTGGGCTCAGTAAGAGCCTATTGGAAAGAGAAAAACCCTAAATATCATCGTGCAATACAACACAATGCATTAAAAATAATTAAGTATAAAACAACTTGTATTAAAGAGCATACTCCATCAGCTTACAAGTGAAATACAAATTTGAAACATAAGTTTGTTTTTCTAGACCGGAATGGTAATGATCTTTGGACTCGTGAAGTCCATTAAGTCATTTTTCCTTTGCATGAAAATTAGATTTCAACTTGAGAAACACACATACACATGAACAAATGTATGTTATTTATTAAGTTGACGTAGCAATACATTATCACAATGAAAGTACTCTTCTTTGAATAACTGATAAATTGAGTAAATACAAAGTGTAATAAATAATTGTTAAAATAATAAAATTATAATTTCCTCATTGCTTGAAAATTGGAATTTCCTTTTCGTTTTCTCAGGACTATGTTTTTTGACTTAGTGTGTTTCACTTGTAAGACGACGATACGTGAAATTGTGCGTTCTGTATAGAACTCGATTGTGAGAGGGATTTTCAGTGTAAATAAATCAGTAGGTCTAAGATTTTACTTCTGCTGTCTAAATGCTCTCGCACCATACACATCGGGGTTACCTTAAAATGCAGTTTATCGACATTTCGGCAACGGTTAACGTTTAATCCAATTGATGTTGATCAATCAACTATTATATATCAATTTAGAATTCATTCTTTGAAATTTTACTGACAAAGTGCTGAAATCGTATTCGAAAGAGCAAGTAATGTCACGTTCAGAATAAGTACAAGAAACAAACACCTATTTCCAGACACAAATATAGTGTGATTCTGATGAGAAGGCAGATTCCCTTGCGGAACAAAGGTAGTAAGCTCGCCGGGGGAAAGGGCTGCCATATGCTAAATGTTGTATTCAATCTCCAACTCGCAACCAATGCTCTTGCTTTTCGCACCAAACGGTAAACTTGAATCCAGAATCCGCGCTAAAGACACCAATGGGAGCGCATTCTAATGTTTAACCTTACCCCTAATTTAATATATAGACTCGTTCAAAAGCCCGTGCCTCAAATGGCAACTCGTCAGAGCTGGGCTAAGAGAGATTATCAGAGTAAACAAAGTAGCGGAAGACGTGGATTTTACTTCCAGTTAATCCATATGCTCTAGCAGATACATATCGGGGTTACCTTAAAATGTAGTTTATCGCCGTTTTGGTGTCTTAATTTGATTAGCGTTGAGCTATCACTATCATATATCAATCTGGAATTCATTCTTTGGAATTTTTATTGGCGATGTGCTAAAATCGTATTAAAAAAAGCCGAGAGACGTCACGTGCGGAATACACACAGGAGGTACGTTCAACAGCAAAAACACTACCGCCACCTACATTTACCATGATTGAAAATACCTCTCATGGAAAGACATAAGAATAAAGAACTATAAGGGCAATATGAACCAGATTCAATGGAGAGCATTGACGAAATGAACAATACACTAAAAAGGAGTTCTGATAAAAACCATATGAAAGAGACTGCATTCGTGCAAATAAATGACACCGATAGGATAAACAATCTTAGTTAGACGCATTAACAAAAACATTCTCGCACAAAGTATGCATTCTAATATCCAACCTAACGATAATCACATCCAAGTCTTATCCAATATTGAATAGACAAACCCGAAGATTCTAGAGATTCAACTATCATATATATGAATTCGGAATTCATTCTTTGCAATTTTTATTGGCGACGTGCTAAAATCGTATTAAAAATTACGTACAGTATGCACACAGGAGGCACGTTCCCCAGCAAAATCACTACCACCACCTACATTAAGCTTGACAGAAAATGCCTCTTATTGAACGGCATAAGGAGAGAGAACTATAAGAGTAATATGAACCAGAGATTCAATGGAGAGCAATGAACAAAAAAGGAGTTATGAGAAAAACAATATGAAAGGGATTGCATGAACTCGGCACAAATGACACTGAAATGATAAACTTGAGTTGGACGCATTCGCAAAAACATCTCATACAAAGTATGCATTCTCATATCCAGTCCAACGATAATCACAGCAAAGTCTTATCCAATATTGAATTTCAGACAAACCCGGAGATTCTGTTTCTGCGCGCGGGAGACTTTCAAGGATTTTCTTTGTGTGGTTCGATCGATCCTTCTTTTGTTGTCGTTTTTCCTCTTTCGCAAGCATCATTATACAGAAAATCCGTTCTTCGTTTCAGATCGGCCACGTGCGATAAAAAATGAGCGATACGCTGCCGCACAATGTATTTTTTGTTTACTTACACTTTAATATTAGCGCCCTGGAAGTTTAAAAAACCAATCTTTACTCGACGAGAGTTTGGGAATAATATTGGTTTGTATTCACCCCCTGCTTGTATTTGAATTGCAAAATATGTGTCGGGGGAAGAATTCTCCCTTACTTATTTTTTTTGTGAGTTTGGAGCTGTCTGAAATCCTGAATCCCATTGAAAATCTTCAAACTACGAACTCAATATCCATGCAAATCAGATTGCTTGATTCAATTTGAACACTTAATCTCCTCGTTGGGATCGAAGGCTTTGTCATGTAGGATGACGAGCAGTGGTTTGGACTTTTTTCCTCAGAGCAAGTTTGGAAACAACGCAAGGAGACGAACGTTTTCATTAAAGCAGCTTTCCCCTTGTTTACTTTCTCTGATATTTTTGCTGCGATTACGGGCTCTTTCAAATCCGGAGAATTTTGAGGTGCATAAAGAAGAGGTAAATTTTGGTAACAATGGAAGACGGCGAACGGTTTTAGCTCAGCAACTTTACTTGTTTACTTTTACTGGTATTTTTCTTGTGGTGATGCGCTGTTTTGCATATACGGGAAATTTCGAGGAGCCTACAGACTAAATTTTGGTAAGAACAGAAGGTAAAAGTTTTCAATAGAGCAACTTTCCTTATTTACTTTTACTGATATTTTTAATGTGGTGACGGTTGTTTCAAATCCGGAGAATTTTGAAGTGCATAAAGAGGTAAATTTGGGTAACAATAGAAGGCGAGCGTTTTCAGCTCAGTCACTTTCCTTGTTTACTTTTACTGATAAATTGTGGTGATGCGCTGCTTGCAAATCCGGAAAATTTCGAGGAGCATAAAAATAAAATTTTGGTAAGAACGGAAGGGGTGAAAGTTTTCAGTGAAGCAACTTTCCTTGTTTACTTTTTCTGATATTTTAGTTGTGATGATGGGCTGCTTGCAAACACAGATAATTTTGAGCAACACAAGGAAGGGGTGAATTTTGGTAATAATGGACGAAGGCGAAGGTTTTCAACACAAATTTCCTTGTTTGCTTTTATTGATATTTTTGTTGTAATGATGGACTACTTGTGTGCAAGACCAGTGTATTTTTGAGGAACATAAAGGAGAAGCAAATTTTGGTGACAACAGAAAGCGCAATTTTTCAACAAAGCAACCTTTCTTGTTTACCTTTAACTAATATTTTTGTTGTAATGATGGGCTATTTGCATGTCCAGAGAATTTTGAGGAACACAAAGGAGGGGCAAATTTTGGTAACAACGGAAGGCGAAAGTTTTCTACAAAGCAACTTTCGCTATTTACTTTCACTGATATTTTTGTTCTGATGGGCTGCTTACAAATCCAGAAAATTTTAAGAAATATAAAATACAGAAGGACAGGTAAATAGACTGTCGGATAAAAGCAAAACTACACTATTCTCAAATCTCGTGACGCTCAGAGGGTTAAAAAACCAAGAGAATTCTAAATGATTCTATTCTGAAGAAAAGAATAATGTAATCTTTCCAAATGATTCTATTCTAAGGAAAAGACCAATACAATCTTTCAAAATGACTATTCAAAGAAAAAACGAATAGAATCCTTCCAAAGGATTCAATTCTAAACGGACTAATAGAATCCTTCCAAAGGATTCAATTCTAAACGGACTAATAGAATCTTTCCAAAGGTTGAAAGAATTGATGGATTCTTTCAGCCAATAGATGGGGTTATTTAGTCACTAAGTGTGTTGAGGGTAAAATCAATACTACACTACTCGGAAATCTCGTGACGCTCACGGGGTTAAAAAGGTCACTGGAATCTTTCCTATAATTCTAGTCAAAGGAAAATACCAATAAAATATTTCCAAATGTGTCTAGTCTGAGGTAAAGAGACCAATGAAATCTTTCAAAATGATTCTATCCTAAGAAAATAGATGTGGTTATTTAGTCACGAAGTGTGTTGTGGGGTAAAAGCAATAATACACTACTCGGAAATTTCGTGACGCTCAGGGGGTTAAAAAGATCAATGAAATCTTTCCAAATGATTTTAGACTGAGGTAAAGACGAATGAAATCTTTCCAAAATGATTCTACTCTAAGGAAAAGACCAATGAAATCTTTCAAATGATTCTAGTCTGAGGTAGAGACCAATGAAATCTTTCAAAATGATTCTATTGTGAGGAAATAGATGTGGTTATTTAGTTACGAAGTGTGTTGTGTGGTAAAAGCAACACTTCACTTCTCGCAAATCTCGCGACCGACGCTCAGAGGGTTAAGATCTTCCGTAACAAAAGTATATTTCTCAAATTCTGCGTAATTTTGAAATGTTCCAATTGGTCTTCAGAATACGTTGTCCTTCATTTTTGCTTCTGGTAACCCTATCCTGGACCGACCACTATCGTCGGAAGAATGCAGCGTTCGTCTGTGACGTCACCTGTGTGTCGAGGTTGGTCTACCTGTGTCTTTTGATGCTCGTCGCTTTCTTCCCTCACAGCGAGACTTTACTTGTTTTTGAAATGTGGTGGAGGTTTTTCTTAAGTTGTCTGATCTGGCGCCTCCTCCAAATTTGGATGGTTTTTATCAACTTTTCACAGATATTTATAAGTACAATAAAACCTCGTTGAGACGTATTTCATGGACCTTAAATAAATTCGTCTTATCCGTAGTTCGTGTTATCCGAATTCAGTAAAACGCATTGTTTCAACAATAAAATAAAATATGAATACATTTACATTACTTACTGTAAAATGTCTGGTTCACAGATAAATGGTATTCTTCATCACAAAGATTGTACAGATGATTTTTGATTATCGGATAATTCTTGATTCTACAGATAATTCTTAATTTACACAGAAAATTCTTGATTACACAGATATTTCCTGATTACGCAATTTTTGTCTTGAAATAGTTCTGTTATCAATTTTTGTGTTTTGTTTATCTCGTGACATTCTTTAAGAAAATCTTTGAAACGCTATTGAATTGAGCAGATGAATTTTCACTGCCTAACGAAAAGGCGTGAACAATTTCTAAGACAGCAATAGCTTCTTTTGAAAAAGGCACGCTTATTCCTTCATCTTCTTCGGAATCTGCATTTATTCTTTCTTTTTCACTCTCTTCCAAAAATAAACCTACAATTTTGGAGTCAATCAATGTTTCTGATAATACGATTTGAAAAGAATCCGTTTGCCATTGTTTCGAAAATTCGTTCGTCTTAACCGGCTTTTAGTGTAACCCGAATTCTTAAGCGAATGATTAACATTATTTGAGTATACATTTTGATTGAAATTTAGTTCGTATTATCGGTAATTCGCATTAAGCGAGTTCGTCTTAATGAGGTTTGACTGTACTTGTTTTTAACTTTAAATTGAATTCATGCCCAATGTGCATTTTAAAATTTTAAGTTGGAAAAGATTGTTGATGAACCCCTGTGAGTTCTGACAAATCCTTTTTCTGTCCAGGGATGTAACGAACTTAAAGTCAAACCGAATATTTTAGGAAACGAATCTTTTGCTTTCTGATAAAATAATACCTTTTTTAAAAACGAATTTCATAATATACGATACATTTTCTTTATACATTCATGCATTATTTTGAAGAAATAATTCTTATGAATGATAAATCACACGACATTATTGAATGACAGAAATACATAAATAAATTATTAGCCCACAGGGGCACATCTCCTTTAGGTGTGTACGGGCTTCACGTTCCCGAGGTACTCTAGGGATCTTTTCTTTTCCATGGTGTTTACTGTCTTTAGTAAACGGGGGTCGCGTTCCCGGGATATTCCACAATCCCTCTCTTTTCCCTTTCACGACATTTCTTACTTGACGTTGTCTTGTGTTTTGCACAGCTTGGTCTAATATGGCCCATGCGCCATAAACCTAATAACAACCAACCATAAATAAATTATAAATTATATGAATTTTTTCATAAATCGCACTCGTAAGGCAGTGGAGGAGCTAGGGGGTAAGGTCTGGGGTTTATACCCCCGATAAATATTGGTTTATATAAGTATTTATATACCATTTACAGAAAAATATTAAAAGTGCATAAATATTTTTGTTATATTAACGTAAAAAAATGTTTATCATATTATTTAAAATTTATTAGATTAGTCACTTGCTAAAATACAAAAGCATAAAAATTATATTTTTACATGACGTTCATCTCTCACATATTAGCATGTGTTCTTATTAACGCTTTGAAACGACTGAAATAAAAATGAATTTATAGGAAAAAGACTTGAATATATTTATATAATGTTACTTAATATTCATTATTTTTGGTGCACCACAACTATTTTAAAATGATTTCTGTACTCCGATCAAATGAGATTCATTAGCTTTTTTGCTTTGCTCTTACTGTAAAAATTAATCTAATGATGAAATATAAAAAAATACATATTATGTTAATTTTTTATAAATTTTAATAAGGGGGTGATCTCTAGTGAAAAGTAAAATGGTTTCAATTAAGTTTTAAATCGTTACATTAATTTATACAGTAAATCCTTTAACAATCTCCCTGTTTCTGCTATTCTATATTACAGTTATGTTTAATTTAAACAGTAAACTACTTCAGTTTTTTAGAAAATACATTTTTAAAAAGTTGTAAGCAGTAGTTATTTAAAAGAATATCTCGGGTTTTCTGGAAGCTTCAAAATTTCGAAGAAATCTATTAAACCACCACCCGGTCGTGGTTTGAACAAATTACCATCAAAAATGTCCCTGTCTGGGTTTGAACAAACTAGCATTAAAAGTGTCCTGGCCACGATGTGAACAAATTTCCATCAAAAGTGCCCCGGTCCGAATAGAAAAAGGCCAAGGTCCAAATTCGCTGAATTTTAGTTATGTCCACAAATCACTTCAAGGTAATGAAAGTTATAGAAAAATGTCCTCCTATCAATACATTATGAAAGTATCAAAATATTGGAAAGTATTTTTTTACGCAGTGCAAAAAATAAAAATAACAAAAGTTACTAAATCATCTATTACCAAAAACTTGCAAAATGGACATTGGCCCTTTTTCTACCAATGTAGAAATACACTGTACAGACAAAAGTCACCGGACAACTGGAATGGAAACAAAACATAGCATTTATTTTGGGGCCTGACTAAATTTAAATTTTCAATTTCAGAGTCCACATCCACATGGGTAACTACAGAGTTAACTACTAGTGAGTATAGACTGGAATGTAAGGAAGGAATGTTCTATAGAAATGTTCAAATGTTTTATATCAAAATCTAAACACTGAAGTAGCAGTCACTTTATTATCCCTAAATATCCATATTTAGATTGTTAAATACGTACCATCATGAGCACAAGTCCTAGGGGACTGAACTGTGCTGGCGCCCCTTCATAAAATTATTGACTAACCAAAATGGTTCAGTCCCGTAGGACTTGTGCTCATGATGGTACGTATTTAACATTCCAAATACGGATATTTAGGGATAATAAAATGACTGCTACTTCAGTGTTTATATTTTGATATAAAACATTCGGACATTTCTATAGGACATTCTTTTATTAAATTTCAGTCTATACTCACTAGTAGTTAGCTCTGTAGTCACCCATGTGGATGTGGACTCTGAAACTGAAAATTTAAGTTTATAGTAAAAATATCCCAAAAGAAAAATGCTACGTTTCCTTTCTACTCCAGGTGTCCGACAGTGTATATAGGTATAAATAAATTTATTATCTTAAATCAGCGCAAATGTTTGAGGATTTTCTTTGTTGGTAAAAGTAATTAGCAAATTCACTCTGGGTCTCTAAAATTTAGGGTCCCTGAGCACCTGCCCAGAGTGTTCATGCGTTAAGACGGTACAGTACCCAATAGGTACCATGAGAACATGAGCCAGGAGTCACTGGATCAGAACGAAAAGTGCGATCATCCATTGCAATTTCGAAGAGAGAGAGGGCCCCCTTTCTCCCACGTACTTCTACAATTTTCGGTGCTTAATATCAAATATATTTTTGACATTTAAGTACATGTGCGGAGTAAAAGTGCCCGATATTTTTGGAAAGCTTCGCGTTTCCACTTCCTCTTGTAGTGGTTTAACGCACGGGGCAAAAAACTGCCCGTATCATAATGGGATATGAAACCGCTTTTTGAAACTATCAAGTCTCACGATGGGCCTGAAAATTTACTGTTATTACTCACAGCCATCGGGATGGATGGCACACAAATGACGTTCACCAGTCGGGGCGAAATGAGAAAATATGATAAGAAGCCATAATAATTTATGAGCGACACCTACCATTTCTACTTTCACAATAGCTTCAGGGTTGACGAGAGAAAAGTATCGGGGGAAAACGGACACTTTTTTCGTTCTTGAAATACGGTTATTTGCAGAAAATCGTCCTGCCATGATTTCAGATTTCCAGCTAGAGCCATTTATATTTTTTGTCAGATTTTTTTCAAGGCCAGAGTGCGAATAAACTGCGCTTTATTCAAATTTCGCGTTAAAAAAGATTAAATCTTGTGCTTTAATTGAACCAAATAATTTCAACGTTTACATTGATTTTAGGGTTGACAAAAGAGTATCAGAAAATTGACTCTTTTTTCGTTCTTGAAAAACGGTTATTTGCACAAAATCATCCTTCAATGATAACAGATTTCCAACGTGAGAGCCATTTACATTTTTTGTTAGAGTTTTTCCAATTTCAGGGTTTAAATAAACCACGCTATATTCAAATTTCGCTGTTGAATTATGTGTGAAGGCCTGTGCGTTAATTAAACCATATATATAATTTCAACTTTCATAATAGTTTCAGGATGACGAGAGAATAGTACCGGGAAAAAGGACCCTTTTTTCGTTCTTGAAATACAGTTATTTGCCAAAATCATCTTTTCATGATTTCATATTTCTAGCTTGAGTCTTTTATATTTTTATAGAGTTAGAAATTAGGAGTAGAACGTCAGGTGTCAATGGCAACTAAACGTTTCTCCTCAGTTGCCGAACTTGGGTACAGTTAAAACTTTATTTTGTTTAAGGGTATGTTTAACCCTCTGAGTGTTACGGGTTGTTGGTCGGTTGTTTTGGGGTTTTATGGCACAAGGGCCATATTTGGTCAAGCTGCGCCAAACACAGGACAACAATGAGGAAGGATTGAATTTTGCGAGATTTTCGAGTAGGGTAGCATTGCTTTTACCCCAAAACACACTTAAATGGCAAAATAACCACATCTATTGGTTAAAAGAATCCATGGATTCTTTCAACCTTTGGAAAAATTCTACCAGCCCTTTTCTAGAATAGAATCTTTCGGAAAGATTGTATTGGTCCTCTTCCCTTAGATTATAATCATTCGAAAAGATTCTATTGCTCTCCTCTCCTTAGAATAGAATACTCTGGGAAGATTCTATTAGCAAGAAAAAATTGGTTAGAAGTCATGCATGAAATACTGCAGGTTGCATGGTGGAAGCTTGCGAACCCTTCAGAGGTCGAACGCAGTATAATGACTGCGTCCAGGACCTTGATGTGTTTATTTTAAAATAAGAGTATAGTATATTGTGTTAAATTGAAGAATAAATAGTTTCTCGGTGTGAATTTATATAAAACAAGCAAAAAATTCAGAAAAGTTAGGCGTCAAAAATGGTGAATGAAGCCCAAAATTGTGTTTCGAGTGAATACTGGAGAACTTTGACCCTCTATCGATTCCGTTGGTAAGGGTAGTTGTCTGAATCGCTAGCTCGTGGAACGCAGCAAGGTGAAAATCGTCGGGCTTCGGGAGTGGCTGGGAAATTTCCTATTGTATCGAATGAGAATTTTCCTGGGCAATTATTTTTCGCCATTTAGATTGCCAATCTTAAATCGCCAAAACAGAGAATCATTTTTCAAAATGTCGTTGTTCTTCACTTTATTCGTGCTCTGCGGATGGCGATTCCAACAATGGACTTTGCAGTGTTTTGAAAAGTGGATTGGATGTTGAGGTTTTATGACGCAAGGTTTTGAAAAGTGGAAGATACCCTGGAAGAACTGTGTGAGATCGAAAGGTGCCTGCTTTGAAGGAAATTAAGAGCAAAAAGTCCTAGGTATAATGTATCAAATTTTATATCATATGGCTGGATACTTTCCGGACAGACCTCGCACACGCAGCAAGTAACAGCCGTCAACTCGAAGACCAAAAAAAGCAGAACGCAATTAATACTTGATTAAAGGATTAGACTGTTATCTAGAGTTAAGTATTATATATACAGTGCAACTTGGATAAAACGAACGTCTCTAATTCGAAATCGTCGTTAATTCGAAGATTTCTCTTAGTCCCTTGAACTTTTCATTAAATCAAAGTTAAAAAATCGTGGATAATTCGAAGTTCAACTTCCTTAATTCGAAGTTTTTTATAAAAACTTTCGAACCATAACGACTTTTCGGCCTTTCATCGTTAAGAAATCATCGTCGGAATACCCCACCTGTTCGACACGTGAAAGCTGAAATCCCCTTCCCGTCGCCTGTTCAACACGTAACAGCTGAGACCCCCTTCCCGCCACCTGTTACGTAAGCTACAGTACATGTAATATGTACAGTACATGTAATATGTACTGTAGCTTACGTAATGTAAATCTTATTTTGTTTACATACATATAATGTTTAAGTCATTCATACCATGATCTTTCTGAATAAATATTTACTTATTGACGAATAATCTTTTCAAGCATTCAGTGGACCCGAAATTAAAGTTAAAAGATGTAACTTTTTTAATTCGAAGTTTTGGATAATTCAAATTTTTTTAGTGGTCCCTTCAGCTTCGAATTATCCAAGTTGCACTGTACTTGTATATACGCACCAAGTAACAATCGTCAACTGAAGATCAAAAACGGAGCACACTTAATCTACAATTGGTTAAAGTGATTGTCTATTATCTAGTGTTGTTAAGAATTAGATAAGAAAAAACGCAGCAAGTAACATTTAACTCGACGCCCAATACAGAAAGCAATCCCTGACTTATTCATATCTTCCGAAATTATCTTCCTATCATGCTGAAATTGTCTATTATGTTACTATAAAAGAACGCAATCAAACTCTATGTATTGTTTCATGCCTAAGTGAATTTTTACATGAAATATTAATTCTGAAATTCATATTCGAAAAAAATATGAATAGCAACCTCCGCATATTTTAATGAAAATTGATTCAGGTTTTTCGATATGATAATGAAAAATTTCAGCTCTTTCTTCACGATAGTTTTTTCACTTTTATAAATTTAATATAACCATTTTTGTAAAAAGAAATGACTAATTTCTATTAGGACACTTTTCAATATTTTGAAGTCCAAACCATTTCATTTATTTGTACCACAAATGTACTTGCGTGAGAATATATATAACAAAATAAATAAGTGTAAATTTTACAATTTCATAAAAACATTTTTATATTACTACGTAACAAAATATCTTAAGACATTAAAGAAATCAAATATCTTTATACTTTCCAAGTTTGAAAGCAATGTAATAATTAAAAATGGTTTTAAGCACATTTTTGGAACTTTCACGTTTCCTGATTTTTTAGACTTCGATCAAGCCCTACCTTTAAGCATTCAGTGTTTTTCACACCCTAATTTTTCGCGATTCACCAAAAATCCACCACCCACTGCAAGAAAAGTTCGAAGCAAAATTCAAACGAACATCTTCCAATTGTCTACAAAATAAAAAACTTGTTGGAGGTAAATCTACTGATTTAGAGGATAAATGCATCTTATTTTGGGAACATTGATTTTTGAGATTGATATACTTTTGGTTTTAACCATAATATAGGTATTTTAATGAATGCCAATTTATGGAATCATTTTAAAAGTGGTTCCTGACTTGAGGGGAAGAAAAGTGTTTTGAACTTCTTATTCTGGCTTCCCTGTCTCTTGTATACATTTCTTGTATAAATTATATAAATACATTTCTTATTCAAAAATAGTATTCATATTACTCTGTAGATGGCGCCATGCGTTCATATTTTAAAGATATTAGACCTTGAAAGCCGAGCACAAGGGAAACATTCTTTACTTTGCAATCAAATCACTTTCTAAATATTTATATTATTTTGTCTTGAGAGTGGTTTAGTCGCCTCTCCGGAATGTGGTTTCTTATTTTCATCTTTTCACAGAAAAACATGACATTGAATATTTTTGTGACAAAAAATAAGTTAGACGCAAGGCCCAGATTTTGTTGACCTAGAAATGCATAGAAATTACCTATAAAATGACCCAAACATGTAAAAAAGTCGCCTAAAACTTGTTTAAATTTTGACATAAAAAATTTCAATTAACAACTCGAAGATCTGAAAGTAAAATGTGAACTTTCGTTTTTTCCATTAAAACTAGAGTCAGTATAATCAAATTCAACTTTTCAAAATCCATAGGTAATGTACGAATAGTTACGTTTTAAACATAATCCTTTTCTGAATCCGACACTTGTTTTGTAAAGAGCATTATGACATAGATAAAAACATCAGATAATGGAGAGATCGATACTTTTAATCACAACACTAAAGAAGTGTTATGTTATCATTGCTTAGCAATTCCATGATGCTGAAACTCGACGGAACAATAGCTCTTATCAAGGACACTGAAAACGAAAACATGGAATTTCAAGCTTTATTGTGATATGCTTACCATCGTTTTGAAATCTGAGAAAGAATTGCTCTGCGTTCGAGAATTAATTCTGATGGAGTTGTTATTTTGGTTTTAGTTTAAAAAAACAAGAAATTTTCTCTTGTGATTATTTATCGGTTTAAAATTATCCGACTTTCAATGAAAGAGAACGAAAAGTACGTAGCGGAAAGATGTGAATAAATCAAATTTTTAAATGTATAAAATCACATGAAGTTTGCATACGCGATGCTAGATAGGTAATTGAATTACGTCGCACTGGTGTAGCATAACGGGCTATTGGTGACGGTCCGGGATCAATCCCGAAGGTAAAGATTCGAGGACAACACTTCGTAATTTTGAACCATATTCAGATAACGAGGCCAGCGCCTGATCTGGAACCCACCTCTCCAAACTTCCACATCACGCCAACGTGAGAACATTTGAGGCCATGGCAGATTTAACGTGCACCAGCTCCACATACACACTGTCTTTGGGTGGATCGAGTTTTAACCTACCCACCGGTTGCTAATCTGCGACTCTATCAACTGGGCCCTTAAAATTTTCTCCCTTAAGAAACCGTAAAATAATTTGCATGGATTTATTTTTACCGCTATTAGTTTAAAGGAAGAGATTAAACTTACGTTGACCGTTGGTTTTCGAAAAGTAGCCGAAATTTTGAAATTAGGAGCTTTTGAGGCGATTTTGTTTAACAAAATACCCCAAGTCGCCAAGGTTGAAAAATAGGAAAAAGTCGCCTTTTAATAAGCTGTGGCAACCTGCATTTGATATTTATACTAGTTTTAAAATCTCGTTTGGACAACTTCGCATTGTCTTTTGAGAATTATAGATCAATACATTAGACTAAAACATGAAATTCTTTTTCACAAGATGACGATCGAAACGTGTTATTTCATTGAATTAGTTGCTAATTTTTAAGGCGCCAAATTGTTTAAAATCACAATTTGCTTTTAACAATTCAAAGCCTACCCAACCTAAGACTGCAGGTGATTAAATTTTCCCTGATCAATTTTCCGAACCAGTCTGTTACTGTACACAGGAAAAATGAATGCAACCCTATCTGTGTAAAATCACCCAACAACACAATCAGGGAAGAAATGATAGATAATACGCCTCTAAAAAAATTCCACTAGCTCAGATTTTGAAATATACTTATTAAATTTGGGACTAAATGTTACTCGAAAGATGCACTCTATCGGCAAAGGTAATTTTCAGACACGAATATAGAGTGATTCCGATGAGAAGTCAGATGCCCTTGGAAGAGTCCCATCTCTACAAAGGTGGTAAGCTCGCCGGGGGAAAGGGCTGCCATAGGCAAAATGGTGAATGGCAATCTCTATAGATGCTAAAGACGTCAATTGTAGTAGCGTATGTAACGTTTAACTTTACCCCTAATTTAATAGATTCGCTCAAAAGGACGTACTTCAAATGCCAGCTCGTCAGAGCTGCTGGACTATGAGAGGGATTTTTAGAGTAAACAAACTAGACGGAATACGTGGATTTTACTTCCTGTGAATCCAAATACTCTAGTATGATACATATCAGGGTTACCTTAAAATGCAGGTTATCGCCGTTTTGGTATCTTTTCATTTGATTAGGGTTGACTTATCAACTATCATATATCAATTCGGAATTAATTTTTTGGAATGTTTATTGGCGAAGTACTAAAATCGTATTAAAAATACAAGCCAAGAGACGTGACGTACGGAATACACACAGGAGGCACGTTCCGCAGCAAAAACAATACCGCCATCGACATTTATTTTGACAGAAAAAGCCTCTCAGCGACATGGTGCTAGGAAATTTCGTGTGCTGTATTCATCTAAAGTTTATTGGGAACTCGATCCTATATGTAGATTAATTTGCTGATGGCAAAACAAAAAAATTATTAAAAAAATGAAAATCCCATCCATTCGCAGAATTTTTTCTTTAACAAAAATAAAATTTGAAAAGCGGTTAATTCCTAATCATCTTTAAAATCCCCATCCATCCAATTTATAATCCATTTTTAAAATTAAGTTCATTGGGAACTCGATTTTAAATAGATTCATTTGTTAATCGTAAAGTAAAAAAAAAAATAATTTCATTTCTTTAAAAATTATTTTAAAGAAATGAAAACCTCATCTACTCACAGAAATTGTTTTCCATAACAAAAATATAATTAGAAAAACGATTAATTTCTAATCATCTTTGAATCCATCCATAAAACTTAATCCACCTTAAGTTTATTGGGAACTCGATGGATTCATTTGGAACTTCTAAATAGATTCATTTGTTAATCGCGAAGTAAAAAATATTTTATAAAAGTGTGAAAATCCACTCGCAGATTTTTTTTTCCATAACAAAAATAAAATTGGAAAACGATTAATTTCTAATCAGCTTTAAAATCCTCAAAGATTATTAGCTTATAGTTGCAAGCTCGAATATTAGAATTTAAAACCACCAGTATGTATACATAAACCCGATTTTTCTTATTTATATTGAGTAAGATAAATATAATGTATTTATAGCTTGAAATTTTCGTTTTATACGATTCAGATAAAATTCTTCAGTGCATTGTTCCGTGCATTTGTGTTATAGAATTCTGTGAAATTTATAGTTCTTTCAAATATCTCTTACTATTCTTAAGTGTCATCTACCATACCGATAAAACCCGATAGCCCTGTCGATAGGCCTTCACAGTAGCATGGTTATCAAGAGTTATCTTCACTGCTTTATGATTGATAAGGTTGTTTACATCAGTCTTATCTTCATACAAATAATTCATTTTTGTTAAGCAAATATTTTGAATAGTTATCATGCGTACTAAAAAGTGAATTTGAAAGTCACTTACCTATTTCAATAAAGTAAAAAGGTATTTAAACACTCAATTTTATGATTATAAATAAGGTAAATAACAAATTATATAATTCTCAATAAGCCAAAAATAAATTTTATAATTTTCGATTACGGTAAATAATTTTTACAACTCTCAATATAAGTTAAAATAATAAATTTTACATTCTGCAATAAGGAAAACAATAAATTCTATAATTCCAAGTAAGGTAAACAATGAATTTTGTAATTCTCAATAAGGTAAAAATAAATTTTATAATTTGCGATTACAGTAAACAATAAATTTTGCAATTCTCAATATAAGATAAATTAATCGATTTTTGATTTCACAATAAGGAAACAATAAATTTTATAATTTTCAATGAGGTAAAAATAAATATTATAAATTTCGATGAGGGTAAATAGTAAATTTGATAATTTTCAATAAGGTAAATAAAAATAATTCTTAACATAAAATAATAAATTTTATGTTTCTCAATAACGCGTTGTGTTGCTCCAATGCGACAAAATTCAACTACCAAAGAACCTACCTTCTCAATAAGGTAACTAATAAAATTTTCTAATTCTCAATCGGTAAATTAATAGTTAGTGTTTCTCAATAAGGCGTTGTGTTGCTCCAGTGCTACGAAATTCAACTACCTACCTACTCCATAAGGTAAATAATAAAATTTTCTAATTCTCAATTGGGGAAAATAATTATGACTACCAAAAACGGAATTTCAAAATCTCATAACCTCTTTCAATTCTCAATGTAAGATAAAAAATAAATTTATTAGTTTCAATAAGAAAAAAATAAATTTTATAGATTTCAATATGGTAAATTGTAAATTTTCTAACTTTTAATAAGGTAAATTATAACATTTTCTAATTCCCATTTTTAATAAGGTAAATAAGAAATTTTATATTTCTCAATAATGTGTTGTGTTGCTCCAGTGCGACGAAATTCAACTACCTACCAACCTTCTCAATAAGGTAAATAATAAAATTTTCTTAATTCTAAATTCGGGAAAATAATAGATGCTTTCCAAAAAGTGAATTTAAAAATCTCATAACCCTTTCATTCTCAATAAGATTAAAAGCTTTTTCTGAATTTAATAGATATAAAACAAGAAATACAAATACGGAATTCTAACGGATTACTAAATACAGTATTGAAGAAATGCTTTGTACGAAGTCATTATTATGCAGTCAGCTCTCGATTCTGTTAGCAAATTTGAGCGGCAGTAATCTGCTCTTGTGTAAATAAATATTATAAATTTCACTGAGGTAAATAGTAAATTTGATAATTTTTAATAAGGTAAATAAAAAAAGTTTATAATTCTCAACATATAATAATAAATTTTATTTCTTAATAAGGCGTTGTGTTGTGGGGGGGGGGTGCTTCAATGCGACAAAATTTTACTACCAAACAACCTACCTTCTCAATAAGGTAAATAATAAAATTTTCTAATTCTCAATTGGGTAAAATAGTACACTACCTGACATTGAAAATGCAACACCCAGAAGGATGGCGCAGAACTGGATGAAATTTACAGGGTAGACTCAGCTCACCGAGATATGTAAATGATGCAAACTGCGCACGGCGAGTGAAAAACCAGGGAAGGAACCTTTCAAAAGTGGTCATCAGCCAACATGCCCTGCAAGGTACCCAGGTGCTTCCCTGGCCAGCTGTCTCCCCTGATCTCTCACCTATCGAACATTTATGGGACGTCATTGGACGTTGCTTGCATGCGTTGCCACCGGCACGTTCAGAAGACGAACTCTGGCAAATGGTTGACAGGGAATGGGCAGCCATCCCTCAGGACACCATCCGCACGCTCATTGCGTCTGTACCTAGACGTGTTGCTGCCTGTATCGCCGCTCGCGGTGGTCCTACAACCTACTGATCAGACGTTCTTGCTGCTCAGTGGCAAGGTGTATAATATTGCAGTAAAGATCACTTATTGCTCGTTGCTGTCTCTCTCTGTTTGCCAAATTTCATCACTTTCTGCCAACTCCTTCTTGGTGTTGCATTTTCAATGTCAGGTAGTGTAATTATGACTACCAAAAACTGAATTTCAAAATTTCATATCCTCTTTCAATTCTCAATATAAGATAAAATAATAAATTTTCCATTTCACAATAAGGAAAACGATCAATTTTATAAGTTTCAATGTGGTAAAAAAAGTGAATTTCAAAATCTCATAACCCTTTCATTCTCAGTAAGAAAAGTTTTTCTGAATTCAATAGATATGAAACAAGAAACATACAAACACAGAATTCTAACGGATTACTAAATACAGTAATGAAGAAATGCTTTGCACGAAGTCATTACGCAGTCAGTTCTCGATTCCTTTAGCAAATTTGTGAGCTGCAATAATCTGTTCTTGTTCTTTTTTAGGGGAAAAACAAGCCAATTGTTATTGTTTGGAAGAATGGCATAGAGCAGCACTTTTGAACCTCCAGCCAATAAAAGCGAAGACAGGTGTACAATTAAGTTTAAGTGAAACAGCCTGAAGTCTGAAAGGACCACCGCGGCTGAGTTCCGTCTAATTGCAATCTTCTTTTGACCGCGTCTGTTTTTATTGCCGGTTTTATTTCCTTCTGGCTAATTAATTGAGTTTTTTTCTTTCGCGTATACACTGTTTTGGGACGACATAACAGAAGAGCGACAGAAAATTGTTTTAATTTTGTTTTCCCGTTTCGCATGTTTTTCCGGGAAAATGAGGTGAGAAATTACGCTGAATGACGGGAAACCGGTGACGTTGTTTTAAATTGTAACTAATTAGTGCGTTGATGTCTGGGAACAGTTTGGAAAAAGTGAGTTTTGGTAGCTGTAAAATTATGAAAAGTTTAATAACAGTAAAATTAGGAAAAATTTGGTAGCTGTAAAATTATTCAATTCATGAGCACGAAATCCTGAATTATGTTGTAAAGCAAGGACTAACACATTAGTACTCTGAGAGGTTCTTGTGCTTAATTTCACTTTGCAACCTGTAGTTTCCCCTGTATGACTTCTAACCAATTTTTACCTTCTTGGCCAATAGAATTTTTCCAAAGGATTTTATTTCTAGGAAGGGACTAATAGAATCTTTCCAAAGGATTATATTCTAAAAAAGGAGCAATAGAACCTTCCAAAGTATTCTATTATAAGGAAATGAATAATAGAATAGTTCCAAACGATTCTAATCCACGGAAAGGACCAATAGATTTTATTTCTGGGAAAAGACCAATTGTGAATCATTTTAAAGAATTCTATTTTAAGGAAAGGACCAATAGAATCTTTTTAAAAGGATTCTATTCTAAGGAAAGGATTAATAGAAATTTTCCAAAGGATTTTATTCTAAGGAAAGGAGAGTAATAGAATGTTTCCAAAAGATTATAATGGAAATGACCCTCCCCAATAGAATGTGTAGGCCAGTATCGAAGTGCATACCTCGAGGTCAAAGGTTGGCAAATCATCTAATAAAATTCTTTAAAAGTTATGGATACTCATATTGTAATTTTCTCTCCGTGGTTCCAAAGCAATTTTGATTTTCTTGATTTGAAATTTTACGCTATGGCTATCTTACCGTAAAATCTGCTAATAGTAGATATCTGCAACCTTTGAGTACAGATGACATATTAATAAATATGAAAGCTATCGTGGGCCACACATCTGTAGGCATTGATAGAGAATCACAAAAATAATGCAATTTAATTAGACATATTCGACACTTTTAATACTTGAAGCACATTTAATACCAATATGCTTTTGGCATAAAAGTGTAGGATATAATCATCATTAAAAGTCATCATTATTCACTAAAAGTATAGGATAACCTCAATGATTACCTATTAGACTCCGTATTTGAAATCCGTAAACAATAAGGTAAATTACACAGAATTGATGATGCCATTGCAATCTGAATGAGGTAGGTACCGTGTAGCAATTACAGTATAGGAACAAATCAGACCAAACCAAACAAAGCAGTATGAATGAGAAACTTAACGCTGCTTTTTCTCAACTAACATTTCAATATCAGGAATAATCTGAGTTGTGATTTGTAACACATCCTTATGTTTTAGTGTCTCAGATGTGCTTTTTTCATCAGACTGAACAACTGATCCCATAAGTAGATATTGGCAAATATAGAAGACTTGAACAATGTATGTTTACATATTTCAAGATATTTTTCTTTGGAAAAATATTTTGGTTTGGGTAAGGTAGTTAAATTAAAACAGCACTGGGACAACACAACGGGCTATTGGAAACGGTCCGGGATTATTCCCGAAGGGAAAGATCCGAGGACAAACCTCATAATTTTGAACCACGGTCAGATGACGAGGTAAGCATCTGAGATATATCACTCCACTCTCCAATACATACTTGGGATAAAAGTGTGTTGGAACTTGTAAAAATCTGCAAACCTAACTGCTAATAAGGAGGATCTAACACTGTAGCAATTGTCTGGGTGTTGAACTCACACCTCATCATATATTCACCAGCCTTGCAATAGTAGCTGCTCTTCAAACCATCGATTACCATCATGAAGAACAGTTTTACGGTAATCGACATCGCCAAAGCCGTGCAAAATGCACACGGTGACATCTGACTCAGAAATGGACACAACAACAACGATGAGGAGGATCTGGTTGGACATGATATAAAGTTTTAGGTAAATACTGTCGATGGATCACAATAATCCGCGGGCTACGGATCGAAGAGAGGCAAAATGGGTGTGAATGACTAACCAGTCTTTCGCTTTGTTAGACTGGAACTCCTAGATCCAATTTTCCACCAGTGTCCCGACACATTTTGCCTTCTTTTTCGGAAGACTTCATTTCCCCCCTGCGGGCAGTTTCATAATCCAACACTCAAACCAATTGATAGAGGTGACGATGTTTTCGAAAAGGGGGATGGGGCTTGCTGAGGTTCGCATGTGGGCAGCTTAGACCTCAGGAACAACCCTTCCGGCTTCCTAGAAGCATCCAGACTCATTTGAATGCTCGAATTTCCTGGAGGGCATATCAATCTCTACTAATACTTAAGGACTTGTCGGACCAAACTTCGTAAAATAGGTGAGAATGACTTACGACTCTCGCTTTGTTGGATTGGAAACCGATCTTATCCTGATCCAATTTTCCACCAGTATCCCGAAGACGTTTTGCTTTCTATTTCTGAAGACTTGATTTTTGCTTGCAGTTTCTCAGAATTCAACACTCAAACCAATTGATGGAGGTGACAATGCTTTTGAGAAGAGGGGCGGCTTGCTGAGCTTTGCACATGGACAGCTTATACTTTAGGAACAACCTTTCCGGCCTCCTAGAAGCACCAGCCTCACGTGAATTTCCCGATTTCCCGGTGGGCCTGTCCATCTCTACTAATACTTAAGGACTTATCTGGCTAAACTTTGTAAAATGAATGAGAAGGACTTACCAGTCTCTCGCTTTGTTGGATTGGAAACCGATCTAATCCTAGATCCAATTTTCCACCAGTGTCCCGAAGACGTTTTGTCTTTTTTGCCTTCTTTTTCGGAAGACTTCATTTTTGCGTGCAGTTTCAGAATTCAGCTCTCAGACCATTTGATGGAGGTGACAGTGTTCTCCTCCACAGGTATCGCTGATAAGCCATTTCCTTCTGGTGCTCCAACTACTTGCATTGTCTCCCCTAGGAGGTCAGAGTTCTATCTTGGGATAGATATGCTGCCACTTTTGAGATATTCTCCAAGCTGCATTGTAAGAAAAGGATGGAGATACAGGTTTTCTTCTTTCTCTCAGTGGCGTGAGTACTTTCACTGATCATATATGCGTAAACATAGGAAGGAGGTCGGCTTATCTTTCTAGAATTAGTGATAAGACGAATAGCACCTTTCTAGACATGTATAGCTTTTCTTAATCGCAGATTATATATGAGTTTACAGCATTCGTTTGCATACGGTGACCTTCATCTGCAGTGAGGTTTTTGATGGAAAGTTCATCAGGTCCAATGCTTTGATGGTAGAATAAACAGATTTTTTATATGTTCAAATGGAGCTCTCTAATGTAAGGATCAAAGACAGTTCACCTACAGAGCTATGGTTACAGCATTCCCTTCTATTGTGACCTTCATCTACAACGGTTTTTGATGGCAAGTTCACCATATCCAATGTTTTTAAATGGAACTCTCTAATTGTAAGATCAAAGTCAGTAGCGCACCTACAAAGCTTACGTTACAGCATTCGTTTGCATAGTGACCTCCATCTGCGAAGTTTTTGATGGAAAGTTCATCAGATCCAATGCTTTGACGATAGAATACAGACTTTTTAACTGTTCTCATGGAGCTCGCTAACTGTAAGGATCGAAGCCAGTAGAACACCTGCAGAGCAGGCCATGAGGGCTTAAGCCCTCCCAGATAATATAAAAATCTAAAAATAATTCATCGATTGCTTCTTTGAAAATCGTGCATAAAGAATGTTTTTGACATGCTCTCCTTGCAGTCAACAATATTCATAACGTTTAGCCTTTTATAGAATTCCTTTTCTTATTTGCAGGGTAAAATAATTGAAATTTATGTTAAGTTGGCAACCTTTCCCCTCTAAAGTACCTTCTTTTCGTTTTGGTAGGCAGGTATGACGGTAATTGAATTAACGTCTCACTGGAGGAAAACAACGGGTCATTGGTGACAGTCCGGGATCCATCCTAAGGGAAAGAAACGAGGACAGCATCTCGCAATTTTGATCCACGGTCAGATGTTGACGTCAACACATCTGAGCTGGCTCTCCTAACTTCCCACTTCGTCTTGGAGAAGTCAGTCTAAAACTGGTCTCTAGTATCTCACTCTAAAACTAGTCTCTAGGCAACACACTCAAAAACAGGGGTGTCCAACCTGTGGCCCTTAGGGTAATTACCATAATATGTTCATATTATATATTATTACCATAATATATGTAATATTACTCTGTGTTCGCCCCTGAAGCACTATCGTAATTTGCTTGAAATGAGAAGCATATGCGCATATCTTGAGGTTAGGAAACAATATATGAACGCTATTAATAGTATGCTTTAAAAATATCCGTGGTTAAATGATACTAATCGGTATGAGCGTTTCGAAATTTGCGTGTAGTGTAATGTTGCTTTTACACCACAAAACACTTTAATAACTAGATAACCACATCTTTCTAAAGAATCCATGGATTCTTTCAATCTTTAGAAAGATTCTATTGATCCTTTTCTTAGAATAGAATCCTTTGAAACGATTCGATTGTTCCTTTCTTTGGAATAGAATTCTTTGGGGCGATTCTATTGACCCATTCTGTGGAACGGAACCCTTCGGAATGGTTATACTGCTTATTTCCTTAGAATAGATTAATTTGGAGAGGTTCTATTGCTCATTTCCTTAGAACAGAATCCTTTGGAAAGATTTTATTGGTCAAAATTGGCAAGAAGTCATGCAGGGAAGGCTGCAGGTTGCTAGATGGTATTATTGGTGTGAACCCCTCAGAGGGTTAAATAAACCAGAGAAATTCTATTCTACTGATATTCCTATTAAGAATATGATGGACGCAGTTGACATAGATGACCAATTAAGGGCGCACATTAAAGTACACTCCAGTAACATTATCTACAAAATATAAAGCTTTTATAATTTTTGGAAAGAAATGACTATTCTAGACAAAAAGGATTTCTTACACATCCGGAGTCCCCATTAATTTCGTAGCTTACTTTTATATAGTGTTAAGATAAAATATGTGCAATAAATTCAAAGCTGTTTTAATCACATTGAAATTTTACGATTTACCAAAGATTTTCTCAGAGTTTTCTCAGGGCAATTGATGAATCTCTTGTCAAAACATTAAAACCTTTCTTTAGTCTTTTTTTAAAGAAAGTAGAGGTTCACAATTTTTTTCATCTAATAGTTTTCAAAGGTTTGATTTCCCCTGACTGGTTTCACATATTTTAGATGTCCTCACGTTTTGACCCTCAATACCATGAAAACTTCTCCACTCATTTCAGTTTTTTAAACATCATTTTTTAAAGAAAATTAGATATATTTTACTGAATATGTAACTAAAGATTTCATTTTAACTATATTACGATAACAAATTTACAAAACAGCATTTGGAATATTTTTAAATTCTGGTGAGTTTTGTTGACGGAACTTTCAAGATGTCTTCCAATACTGCTACAGTATATTAAAATGCATTAAATAATTGTTGTGATTTTAATAACTACCAGGTTTCCCATTCCCTTGCAGAAGACAAACAAAAAATTTACATTTATAAAACAACCGTAGCTAAAAATTAATTAAAGCTTTTTCTTATGTTTAGTATATTCGCAAAAGGACAAACAACGTTGAATTTTTCTCTGTGAAACTAGAATATATTTATAACATTTTTCTAGAGTATATTTGGTCATTATACATATTTTTTCTGATCTCTCCCACCCGAGCCACAGCATTACATTAGTACCCAACTTCAAGAAAATTTCAGGTAGAATGTTATCTATTTTAGTGCTGCCATCTATTGACAAATAATCAAACGATTAGCTCTGTCTCAATAGACAAGTATTTTTGAACTGTACATGTGTTACAGTTTTACACGACTCATTAAATGACTGATCTAAACAGGATTAAAAGCATTACATACAAGAATCATTTCAGGCAGTGAAAATTGCACTAGTTATAGAATGAAATGGTTATATTGGTCAGAAATTTTCATTCATAATTAAAGTTGAAATTTATTTATTCGGAGCAAACCATTCTCATGGAAAAATAAAAAAAAGAGTCAAATAGATAAATGTATTTCGATACAACTAATTTTAAATTAGCTATATTAGATAATCCAAATCTATTTTAGTATGAATACAATTTCACTTGTTGGTTCTAGGAGTTATTTTTATAATTACATCTCAAAAATATTTTTCCATGATTAATTAGTGTGGCGTCAAAAGCTACACTATACATTTAAAAGCAAAACTACAAAGGGAAAATACACATTTAATGAAACTGAAAATAAATGGGCAATGCATATTACTTTTACTTTAGAAATTAGTATGGTAAAATAATTAGTTTAGTTGATTTTTTAATTTACATTCTATTCAATGAATGTATAGAGTAACTCAGAATGAAATATGCTTAGTTTGCTTAGGAAAAGTAATATAAACCATTATTAAAATACAAAAATAGTTTTTCTGTGTAAATTAATTTATTTGTTAAATTTTAATTAAAATCAAAACTTAGAAAAGCTCGTGGCGACGTTTAAGTATTACATAAAAATTTACATATAATTATGCAATGATTTTACATCCGATATTCTTTTTTAATCATTCTTATGCTAACGATTAAATTTATTTTTATTACACTATTGTATCACATAAAAAATGTACAAATACGAAGAATATAAGATGCGTGTTTACGGAAATATTCGAAACAATTTTGATAAATATTGGACTGAAAAAAATGCTTTTGATGAAATAAAAGTCGATGTTCATTAAGAACTAAAAGAAGAAAACACGGATTTCCTTTTATTTATAATAAAATATGCAACTATATTTGTCCATACGCATTTGATTGATTTCTTTGTGGTTTTACGATCATATCTCGCTTCACGAAATTAATTGGACTGGTTCGGATTAAATCTCTTCTCGTGTCAGTAAAAACTTTCATTGTGTGTGTATGTCTATTACTTGTATTACTTGATATTGCATGTCTTGTGTCTGGCGTAGCATGGCCCATGCGCCATTAAAACCTTAACCGAAAAATCGGATTTTTAAAATGTATAGCTAATTATTGAGGAACAATGATTTTGTTTCATATTTCTAGAGATTTTCATGAAAAGCATTAATTTATTAATGAATTAATTATTCCACAGCTGAAAATTACTATTACTTTTAGCGCATTTTCATAACTTAGATATTTTATGCGACTTGGAACATTTTTTGACGAATGCCATATTTAGGATTTCCGGCATAAACGTTGTTTACCTCTAAAAGCTTATAGGAAACTAGCGATACAAAGGAAGCGGATATCAGGCAATTTTATTTACTAGAGATGAAAATTAGCATTGATCCAGCTGTCTTAACCGTACAGCGATATGCAGAAATCCGAACGAATTAATATAATAAAAAATGTATAAAACTTGATAAATGATAAAAATGCGTTTGAATGTACGTATATCCGAGATTAGGTTCAATTTTGTAGAAATATAATTCTTGTGCTGCCATCTACTGAGTAAATATGAAACTACAAAAAACGTCAGCCGAAGCATCAAATATGTTAAAAAATAAATTTATAAATGATTTCTACATAACGAATTTCTAGAGGAAGGTCTTCGGTGGTAAAGCCCTCTTCGAGATATTTATGTAGATGAAAAACAATTAAAAGATTTTGCTGTAGATAGTTTAATAACAGAGATGCTGGTATTGCTTTGAAGTGGAGGATCATTAAAATTATCGAATGCAAAAGGAGTTGTCTTTTACCTGATCATCAGAAATAGAAACAGTACACTCAGTTGTCTTATGCAGAAACGCTGACATTACTTTGAAATGAGATTTTTGAGTACCTTAATTTCGAACATTTGTAGGACGTAATACCTGATACATAAACTACAGTATGTCATGTTACGTTTGACTAACAATTATAAAAAAAGCAGCATTTTGAAGAAATATCTGGAAATTAATCTGATAATAAATTATAAGACCACTTATTTAAAAATAAAATTTTTAGATAAATTCAAAAGAATAACGAGATCTTGATGGACGAGGTACCTCGTCCATTACGATCTGGTCAGTCTTGCTAATGACGAGATACCTCGTCGAGACAACCACCAGGAGGGTTAAGAAAGGACTAAATGATATAATCAACAATTTGCACAATTCTTAAACAGAAACCTATCGATATATTGAGCTTTTGGGGGACAAGAAAAAGGTAGGTAGGTATTTTAATTAACGTCGCTCTGGAGCTACACAACGGGCTGTTTGCGACGGTCCGGGATGAAGCCCGAAGGGAAAGATGCGAGGACAACACCACGTAATTTTGAACCACGGTCAGATGACGAGGTCACATCTGAGCTGGAACCCCACTCTCCAAACTTCCACACCACACCAAGGTGAGGACACTTGAGACTACGACAGATTTAAAGTGCATCAGCCCCTTTGTACACGACGGTCTTTGGTTGATTTCGAACTCGCAACCCCCCGGTTGTTAATCCGTTACTCTTCCAACCGGGCTACCGTTGCCCGATAAGAAAAAGTGCGATATACGGAGGGGAGCGATATATTGAGGGTCAGGAAAAATTTACCCCTAGCTTGATGTGTCTGCATATGCCCCTACGAAATTTCATACTGTGGCAAGCAGGGCAGCAGGATTGAAACAGGCGCCTTTGAACTCCCAATTCTAAAGAAAGTGACTGAGATTTTTTCTACGGTTACAGCTAAATTTCATCAGGAGACGAAGAAAAGAACACGATACAGCCGATAGTGTGATATATCGAGGGATTGATGTAGTTGTAAAATTCATTCATCCCCAGGAATTCGCTGTCAATCACAATTTTCAGTATACCAAGATGATCATAAGATCCATCATTTGTTTACTAGAGCAATTTTCAACCCTCTGAGCGTTGTCAGATTACAGAGTAGTGTAATATTGCTTTTCACCCATAACACGCTTAAAGACTAAATAACCGCATCAATTGGTTAAAAGAATCCATAGATTCTTTCAACCTAAAGAAAGATTTCAATGGTATTTTCTTTAGAATAGTTGACCTCTCCATCTGACCATGGTACGAAATTACGAGGGGTCCTCGGTTTTGTTTCCTACGGGATTGATCCCGACCATCGCCAATAGCCCGTTTTGTTGCTTGAGTGCAACGCAAATTTATCTATCTACCTACCTTAGAATAGATTCCATAAAAAGAGTCTATTGGTATTTTCCTTAGAAGTGAATCCTTTGCTAGGTATTTTAATTGACGTCACACTGGAGCAACACAACGGGCTATTGTGACTCCTTCGGAAAGATTCAATTGTTTCTTTCCTTATAATAGAATCCTTTCGAATTGTTCTACTGCTACTTTCCTTGGAAGTGAATCCTTTAGAAAGATTCCGTTGGCACTCTCTCCTTAGAATAGAATCCTTTAGTAAGATTCTTTTGGTCATTTCCTTATAATAGAATCCCTCGGAAAGATTTTTCTGGATAAAGTCAAAGTTGGTTTGGAATCATGCAGGGGGAAGACTGCAAGTTGCAAGGTGGTATTATGCATGTGAACTCCTCAGG
Source organism: Meta bourneti (assembly GCA_933210815.1). Classification (NCBI taxonomy): domain Eukaryota; kingdom Metazoa; phylum Arthropoda; class Arachnida; order Araneae; family Tetragnathidae; genus Meta; species Meta bourneti. The sequence goes on from OW119934.1 coordinate 42,493,406, forward strand.
AGGTTAAGTTCTTTCCTTCAATTATGACAGCAGTAGTTTCAGCCTTCTGGTTCATCAGTATAGACGTTTTCATCCGAAAGGATTTTTTCGAATCTCATATCAACATGACACCTTTGCCCTATTGAAGTCTTTGTTCTCTATTTAAGGTTTTCTAAAACTAAGTGAGACTCAGTCCAGCCAAAGACCGTTGTGTACACTGGTGCTGGTACACGTTGAATCTGTCTCGGCTTCAAATGTCCTCACGTTGGTGTGGTGTGGTGTGGAAGTTTGAAGAGTGGGGTGCCAGCTCAGGTGTTGACCTCGCCATCTGACCGTGGTTCAAAATGACGAGATGTTGTCCTCGGGTCTTTCCCTTCGGGATGGATAACGGACCGTCGCCAATAGAACTTTGTGTTGCTCCAGTGATACGTTAATTAACTACTTACCTACCTACATCTAAAGCTAAGCCCCATGAGGTGTTTAAAATTTTGCTTCCGATCGAATCACAACATCCCCGGCTCTAATGATGTATATTAAATCCCCGATAGGGTAGGTAGGTATTTAATTAACGTCGCACTGGAGCACGGATTTACGTCAATGTGTAGACGTTGAAGTTAAATAACAAAAATGGCATGTCTATGACGGGGCCTCGGGATCAAAACTTGTCTAAGAGCCTTTGGGCATCTTTAGTAGGAATCAAAGTAAAAATTTGCGCTGAAAAAAGATTGAAAAATCAATCGTCTCTCCTACACTGCTTGCTACATATCGCTGTGGTATTTGGCGGAATCCTGCTACCTCGTTAAACTTGGACTGCTTTGCTAGACCGCTGTAGCCCGGTTGGAGGAGTAACGGATTAGCAGCCGGAGGGTTGCGAGTTCAAATCCAACCAAAGACCGTTATATACAAAGGGGACTGGTGCACGTTATATCTGTCGGAGCCTCAAACGTCCTCACGTTGGCGTGGTGTGGAAGTTTGGAGAGTGGGGTTCCAGCTCAGGTGTGACCTCGTCATCTGACCATGGTTCAAAATTATGTGGCGTTGTCCTCCGATCTTTCCCTTCGGGTTTGATCCCGGATCGTCTCCAATAGCCCGTTGTGTTGCTCCAGTGCGACGTTAACTGGAGCAACACAACGGGGTATTGGCGATTATCCGGTATTAATTCCGAAGGGAAAGATCGCGTGATTTTGTAAGGACATGTAATTTTGAACCACGGTCAGATGACGAGGTCAAAAAATTAGCTGGTACCCCACTCTCCAAACTTCCACCCTCACCAACGTGAGGATATTTGAGGCTACGACAGATTTAACGTGCACCCGCCTCAGTATACACGACGATCTTTGGCTGGACCAAGTTTCTAACCCGAAACCCTTCTATCGATAATCCGTTGCTCTTCCAACTAGGCTACCGCGACCTTCGTTCCTTTTGGAAAAATAAAGTTTGACTGAACATCGTTCAAACTGTTTATATTTACATTTTGATAATACACTTGAAACTTAAATACATCAAAGGATTTTCAACTCAGAATGGTATCAAATTGCTTCCTTTTTATCCCCCGAACAGTCTTGTGGTTATACAGGATTTTAATCGCGACTGATTAGATACTTTTAGGCGACATCAACTATGCTAATGTATACAGACAAAACAGCTAGCGTAGTATTAAACTCGATAGTACTGAAATCTTAAACGATCTAGTTTGCGAATTTTATTTGTTCCTCTTGAAAAAAGAAGTCTGACTCCACGTGTAAAACTATTTTTAAATTTTGATGATGCACTCTAAAACTGATATGCATCAAAGGATTTTCAACCGAGAATGATATTAAACTGCTTTCTTACTCCCCAGTAAGTTCTGAATCGTCTTTTGAAAGGGATTTTAACCGAGTGATTCGATACTTTCTAGGCGATATCAACTATGCAAATCAAACACAACGAACGAATAAAACGAACTATTCAAAAACAGGACAACTTGAGTAGGGAAACTTAATCGAACTGAAATCTTAGGATCCATTTCGTGAGTTTTATCTCTGTTCATGTTTAAAAAACTAGTCTGGACTCTCCACGTTTAAAACTTTTTTTATTTTGATGATACGCTCTCTAAAACTGAAATACATCAAAGGATTTTCAAACGAGAATGTTATCAAACTGCTTTCTTACCATCCGAAATGTTCTTAATTGTCTTTTGAATTGCTTGGTTGGTTTGGGGTTTTATGGCGCAAGGGCCATATTTGGCCAAGCTGCGCCAAACATAAGGCGACGACGAGGGAAGAACTTTTAACCGAGTGATTAGGATACTTTCAAGGCGATTATAACTATGCTAAAACAGAACTTTGAGTAGGGTCAACTTAACCGAACTGAAATCTTAGGATCCACTTCGTGAGTTATATCTGTTCATCTTGGGAAAAAAAACAGTTTGGCTCTCCACGCTTAAAACTATTTTTTTATTTTGATGGTAAGCTCTAAAACTGAAATACATCAAAGGATTTTAAACCGAGAATGTCTACTTTCCAACTCCCTCGAAAAGTGCTGAATTGTCTTTTGGATATCCTGGATTTTAATCGGGCGATTAAATATACTTTCCGGACGATATCAACTAGGCTTTATGAGGGTGATTAAAAGTTCTCTTTAGAATGAATGGGTTTGTGAAAAAAGAGCAGATCACCTCCATCATCTTTTCACCCCATCTTCGAAATTCCGGACACATCGCTGGAGCCAATTTCTTCGGGACTGCTTCTATTTTTAGAACCCTGATGGAACCCTCCTCCGTTCTCTTTTAAGAGGCCCGACGGAAGAAAAAAAAATGAAGGTTGGTTCGACCATGTAGGCGGGGCCATCGAACGATGTGACGTCATAATTCGTCGTTTCCTAGGTGATACAAAACCCCATCTCGTAAACGAGATGCGATCCTGCGCAAATTTGTTTCTGAAATTTTTGGTCAGTCTTAAATTTTTTTGGTGATGTAATTATACAGAAGTAGGAAATTAAAGATGGAGACGAGGGCTTTTAAATTGAACTGGAACCGTTGAGTTTGTTGATCAGCTTAAAATAAATGAGAACTTGGTTCTTTTAACACAGAAAGTTGAGCAATTCTCCACCCGAGGTGCTCTAGTGATCTTTTCTTTTCCTATGGGGTTTATTGCTTGTATTATAAACACGGGTCATGCTCCAGGGGTACCCAAGCGATCTTTTCATGCTTTCATCCCACTACTACATTTTTCTTTTTCACATTTTTTACTTGACGTTGTCTTGCGTTTGGCGCAGCTTGGCCGAATATGGACCTTGCGCCATAAAATCCCCAAACAACCAACCTTTCAGAAATGAAACTGTATAATTCCACGCACAAACTGAAAAATTATTTTCCTTCTAAATTTATATTTCTGAAGGTTGGTTTGTTTTGGATTTTATGGCACAAGGCCATATTTGGCCAAGCTGCGCCAAACACAAGACAATGTCAAGTAATCGGAGAAAGAAAGGATGGAGAGGAGAAAGTAGAGAAAGATCGCTTGGCCATCCTGGGTTCGCGACCACCCTGTTTACCAGAGACAGTAAACCCCATGGGCAAAGAATAGATCACTAGGGTACCTCGGGTTAATATTTCTAATGGTCAAACTTAGGTTTCTAAAAATGTAGCTCTGATGTACCATTTTATTGAAAAATAGTTATTTGATTTTGAAATGGTTAATAAAACAACGTTATTCACGAAAGTAATTTTACGATATTCAATGAGTCAAATATAGCAATTTCTAACATTTCTACAATGCATCGAGAAAACAGGAGTTATAGCTTGAAATGGATTAGGAATTAAAGACAACGTATGATGTTGCTTATGATATATGCATGAAGCAGTTATGGACTTTGTGGTAAGGACTTAACCCTTCAAGTGGTTTCGATGAGATATCTTGTCCATCAAGATCTGAATAATTTTGCTAATGATGAGATGATTTCTCGTAATCAAGATAGTCGCCGATTTTTTTGTGAAGACGGGATCAAGATCTGATCAGTTTTCTTATTAATGACGAGATATCTTGTCCATCAAGATCTGGTCAGTTTTGCTGATGACGAGATACCTCGTCGAGACAACCATCATGAGGGTTAAACAAGCTGATTTATTGAAACATAATACAGAGGCTGTTCGGACATTTTTTGGACGGTTTTGATGAGCTGTAAAAAATTGTAAGCTACGAAAGAATTTTATTTCCGCAGCAGTTAAATAGTTAAAGTATAACATCGTTTGCTAACTTAGAGTTTTGTTTACTTTCAAAATGGCGCTTTTAAATAAGCAATGGATGGAAGGCTATGTTTCCAGAGAGAATTGTGTTTATTCAATTATTCAAAAACGCTGAAAATGTCATGTTTTTCGATATCTAAAGGTACAATAAGTAATATTATCAACGAGGAAGGAAAAAGCGTAAAAGTGAAAAATACTTACCAAATACGTATCCAAAAAAGAAAATAATTTCTGAGAATATTTGTAAGGTAAGATCTATAATTTTAAAAGAGAATCCGCCAAGTCAAAGGACTATTGCAAAGTCATTAAATGTTCAGTTTCAACTGTAAATAACATAATTAACAGTGATTTGAATCTTAAAAAGGCCAAAAAATACAATGTTCATAGTCTATCTCCACGACATATTGCAGAACTCGCTGTAGAATTCTGTATGAGAAGGATTTGGCTGGAGAAACATGGAAAAATGTTGTGACAATAGACGAGGCGTGGGTGTATTTAAATAATTGCAATAAAAAAAGAACAATTTATTATCATAAAAGAGGAGAAAAATCTTAAAACTGGTTCAAAGAATCTAAAGAAACTTTCTCTAAGGGATTTATGATTGTAGCCGTTTTGCGTGTAGTGGAAAATTAAAAGTAAAGAGAGTGGGAAAAAATGTAAAAATCAACTCCCACATACTATCAAGACCATATTTTATCCCCAATATTCAAAAGAGAAATACCATATAATATACCCACAGTGGCAACAATCAGTAGAGCTGCATCAGGATAAAACAAGCAGCCACCCTCTAAATCCACTATTAATTTCTTGGAAAAAATGGAATATAAAACTGGTATCAAGTCAATACCCTTTACTGATATTCCTGCTAAATCTCCAGATGTGTCACTTTTGTGCTTTTGGACTTTTAAAAAGCATTATCGAAACGTCGACCGAAAACCATTTAAGGACTTTGGAAAACTGTGGAACCAGAATGGGACAACATACCTGTCGATACTACAAAAAGTCATTACTATCATGGAAATTAAGGTGTAGAAATATAGTTAACAATAAGGGCTATCAAATAGAACATTTAAAATACAAAAATTTCATGTAAAAAAGTGATTTTCGATCCATTAAAATCGTTCAAAAAATGTCCGAAGAGTCTCTGTATAGCGATGTTATGAACATAAATTGCGACCAGACCAGGGTTGAGACATCCGAACTGCGTGGAGGTTAAAGTCAGAAGAGAGAGGGAGAAAAGGTATGTGCGAAACGGCAAGCAGAGCGTGGGAAATGTGTACACTAACAAATTTAGGGGTTGATTTCACAAGTTTCTAAGAGAGTAATGCAATGGCATTAAATAGGAAATTAGGCTGTCTGGTTCCTAATTCCCTATTCATAACGCGATCGCGAAATGAATAGGGAATATATAGTGTATTAACCCTTCAAGTGGTTTCGACGAGATATCTCGTCCATTTAAATCTGATCAATTTTGCCAATGACGAGGTATCTCATTATCAAGATATTGCCAATTTTTGTATGATGGCGAGATATCTCGTCCACATGAAGATCTGGTCAGTTTTGCTAATGACGAGATACTTTGTCGAGACAGCCACCAGGAGGATTAAATAAAAGTATTATGGGATTTCTCCTCTTATATGTATCAAGTTATTCGAGTGTTCATAGTAATTAATACTTTGCCTGTTTAATGATTCCCTTTTACATATCGTAGAGAAAATTGTAGCACAAACCAAAAATATTGGACTTACGGAGTCTTGATAGAACGATGACATGATAGTTTAAACAAACTAAAATATTGGACTTGCGTGGTTTTGATAGAAGGACGACGTGATGGTTCAAAATTCATGCTTTTCACTCATTTTTTTAATTCAATTCATAACAGAAAACGGATTAGATGGGACTTGATAAGTTCCATTTACAACAATGCAATTAAGTGCTGAATCCATTAACTAAGTGACTCATTTCCCCGACAGTTGACTCGTCCTTGATGTAGAGACAGCTATCAATTGAATCAGAACAAATCACTTATGTAGCATATCTAAAACTTATGTAGATTTAGGAGCTTCTGAAACTACTTTAGTAAGCATATTTGTGTGTGTGACCAAATAATACAAAAACATCACAAACCAAAAAAATTGGACTTGCGGAGTTTTGATAGAATGACATGATAGTTCAAACTTCATGTTTTTCACTCATGCTTTTGAATTCAATCCACAACAGAAAACAGAGATTAGATTGGACTTGATAAGTTCCATTTACAACAAAGCAATTAAGCGCTGAAGCCATTAACTAAATGACTCAGTTCCCCGACAGTTGACTCGTCCTTGATGTCGAGACAGCCATCAACTGGATCAGAACAAATCAAGTGTTTGTGCAGGCAGACTCGGTGAAAAATAACGACCGAATGTTATGAATGAGTTGATGAAACCATTGTTTACGTTCTTTCCCCCCTAAACGTAACAGTGTGTAACAGCTGATACTTTTGCAGTCGTTCCAAGTCTATTAGAAGAACAAAGGATCAAGACCGCATGAGGTAAAGGTTGCCTGTAACAAATAGTAGACCCAATAAATCATCGACATCTGACAAGAAGTGTTAAAGATAGCTCATGTCTTCACTCACAATGCCCAGTCTTCAAGTAAAACCACTAATTAGACAATGCAAAGAGATAATAGGGTGCAGTTGCGTATTTTTATGGAAAACGACCAATTCTTCCAGGACTTCGCGAAATGAAACGATCCTCTCGGCTTGAAGGGAGCTCTTTTCTCCACGCTGTTGGGGTTTTTAAAATAAAAATTTTCTCTTATCTTTAAAACATTTAACTTCGTTGAGGCTTTTTAAGTTGAAGAATTTATTATTCATGCTAATACTTTGTTGCTTATACTGAAAGGAAAGGATTGCTGTTGGAAAAGCACCAGCATCTCTTAGACGATCTTGGCGAATTTGTTTTTCATTTAGTAGAAAGTTTAATTTAATCCTTTGCGTTTCTGGGGAGGAAGACTGAAACTGTTTTTTTGTCGACTTCATTTTCTGTCATCCGAAGAAACCCCATTGGTGGTTGTCCCGAAGAGGTAACTCGTCATTCGCGATACTGATCAGATATTGATGGACTAGCTATCTCGTCATTGGAAGAAAACTGACCAAACCTTGATGGGCGAGATATCTTGTCATTGGAAGAAAACTGACCAGATTCTGATCTCGTCATCATAAAAAAATCTGTAATATCTTGATGACGAGATATCTCGTCATAAGCAAAATTGGTAGTCTTAATGAACGAGATATCTCGTCGAAACCACTTGTAGGGTAAATTAAATGGAATTATTATTTTTATTATAAGTCAAAAGGTGGAAAAATTATTATTTCAGTTGAAAGGTTCCGGGCAACGTAGAGTTATATCTTCAAACCGAGCGATAGGGAGAAATAACATGAAGTCGAGCGCACATGCTCCGTCTATTTTATTGGACTACTGATGTTCGAAGGTGGTTATCAAAACACAAGCGCCCTCTGTATTTAGCTTCAAGAAAAATCTCATTATACATTAAGTGAAACGATTGAGTTATTAAACTTCGTAGAAATGTGAAGAAATTGAGTACATATGATAACACTGAAAAATTAAGATGCTTTTATTTTGAAATTTCTTAGCTATATGATACTTAAAAAAGTCCTTGTATGAATATTTATTTATGTCAATAAAATTTTACTTTAGTTTAATCACTTTTAGACTTAAATGAATAATAAAAGGCACTTTTATGAAATATTATGAATGAGTCTGCTACTAATTAGTTACATGAAAAAACACCTGTTTTGTGAAAAAAATTAAAGTTTAGAGTGTTAAGTAAGCATAAGAGACCAAGGAGAAAAGGTCACACTTTGTGTTTGATACACGTATGAAAACTTAGTTAAACTGGTAGTCAAAAATTTAAAAACTTTATGACCAATAAAGATTAAAACAAGAGATAAAATTGTCAATAGTTATTTCAGTGGAGCAAAAAGTCCATCACCATCAGGACAGAAGTAGGTAGTCAAAAATTTAAAAACTTCAAAACATGATCAATAAAGATTAAAACAGGTGATAAAATTGTTAATAGCTATTGGGATGGAGCAAAACGTCTACCATCATAAGGACAGATGTTTCTAGAAGACTAACTTCTGTTCTGATGATGGTGAACGTTTTGCTGCACCACAATAGCTATTGAAAATTTAATTACTTTTTTAATCTTTATTGATCTTATTTTGAAGTTTTAAATTTTTGACCACATTCGTGTTATATAAAACAATTTTTGCTAATTTCATTAAAAGAAAATAATTTTCGTTAATCTGCAAATTTCGTTAAAACTATGTTTGTAGCTATTACTGGAACTGTTAATCAAGGAAAAGTACAGATTAGACCAGTTATCATTTTCTACATACTAAGAGGCGTCGGTTAAACTGGAATAAATGATTAGATTATACACCAATCATTATCAATAGAGAAGAGCATTTTTATTTTATATTAGATGCACTAGATGGCGCTATAAATTTTGATAGCCTTTCAATTGTTTTAGAATGGGAATTTCTTAGACTTGTTCTCATGCTTTGCTGACTAAGACAAAGCTTTTTCAAAATTAACCGAGCTTTTGCATCATCACACATTTAAAAAAAATTGAAAGGATATAATTCCTATTTTTTATTATAGAGGCTATTATTTTTTGTTAAGTTTGTTATTATTTGTTGTTTATTTATTAAAATAAAGAGTGTAATAATTTTGCTACGAGTAGATTTGTTTAAACTGTACAATCCTTTCTCGGAGGTTGATATACTTTTTAATGAATTCCAATTCAATAAGTGATCTGTTTCAATGAAGTGTTTTGTTACATCTCTTATCTAATTGTATTTGTGTATATTTTTTTCTTGAATTGTTTTGGATAATATATTTTTGTTCTCTAATTGAATATTTTTCTGTAGAGAAACACAATTAAATAAACAAAATAAATAAGGTGGAAAAGATGAAGGTAGTAATTAATTCTTGCATGACCAGAGAAATTTTGAGTGAGTTTGTAACATTGCTTTAAATTTCTTTGAAGACGCATTTGTATCGATGAGAAGAATTAGTATAAATAAATACAATGCTTTACAATATTCAATTCATCACATTAAAAAAATTAGTAACTTAATAATTTATTAAATTAATCATCCACCACGAAATATGAAAGTGTGATTTTCTTCATTGACTTAACCATCTCGTATATTCGCATTAATTTAATTTTACCACAATTAAATTAATCATTCACCACGAAATCAGAAAGTGTGAATTTGTTTTTTCTTCATTGATCTTAACCACCTCGTATATTCGCATTAATTTAATTTTCGTATTACTAAATTCATCATTCACAGTAAAATATGAAAGCATGGATTTCTTTTTTTTCATTGACTTAACCATCTCGTATATTGATATTATTTTAATTTCAGCATTATCAAATTAATCATTAACCACGAAATATAAAATTACAAATTTGTTTTCCTTCATTGAGTTAACCACCTCGTATATTCACATTAATTCAATTTTTTCGTATAATTAAATTAATCATTCACTATGAAATATGACAGTAAGAATTTGTTTTTTCTTTATTGATTGAACTACCTCGTATATTCTCATACATATCTCAACAACTCTTCAAAATATAAAAATTGAATTTAAGGAAACAACATTTGAATATTTCTTAATGTTATTTGAGGTCTTTTTATTATGTGTGTGTTGGTACATTATACGATCATTGTAAAAGGTACATTTCTATATTCGGATAGACCGAAATGCGACACTTTTTATCCTTGCAGTGGCCCCTTACTTTAAACCAAATATAAGATAAACAGACTTTGAGCGGAACTTTAAAAATGTAATCAGATCTTATTTGGTATAAATATTGAATTTCCAACTTTATAGAACTCTTCAGAAATGAATTCTTGGCTATATTACCGAACATTCCAGTGGACAGGGTTGTTCCTGAGTGATGTGCAGTGACTGCTTTTGTACATTGTCGGAAAATAGGGGTGGCCAAAAGACTGGCACAGTATGTCTCCAGCTTTAAAAAGAAACAAATCTGCAATGAAATTTGTCCGATATTATTTTTCTTCTCCTTAATCGTTCTTTGTACGTTCTTTTTGAGATTGTAATAAATTATATTTGGTGGTTTATCTTCGTGTTAGAAACTGCCTTAAACTGGCCAGCCTATGATGCAAAAATCTGTTCCAAACTGTCGCCAGTTCTGGGCAAAGCATAATTTTATTTTCCTACTATACTACTAATTCATTCACTCTTGAAATAATAGAACAGTTTTTCTCGATGAGATATCTCGTCATTAGCAAAACTGACAGGTTGTCGATGAAAAGGACATCTTGTTATTAGCAAAATCGACTGGATTGTGGACGAGATATCTCGTCGAAACCACTTAGTGGGTTAAGAATCGGTATATTTTGTTCTTACATTAGAATATTCAAAAGGTATTCATCAAGGGGAGAGATGGTGAAAAGCCAAGGGGGTTCAACTCTTTCCCAAAATGATATTGGAAAAAAAAGTTATCAAAACACATACTGAAGCAGGTTTGAAAGTTCTGAAAATGATAGTGAAATATATGTCTGAATTCCAAGTCCGAAATCAGTAGCAAAAATCTTTAAAAGCAATGCAATGCTCATTTAACATGGCGGCATTTGGGGAACCGGGAGAAAGAAGAATGGGTCATCCGAAATTATTTTCGGAATATGTGGTTGATGAAGGGGGTGCTATTAGAAAATCAGAGGTTTTTAGAAGAGGGGTTGGCTTGCTGAGGTTTGCACATTTGCAGCTTAGACCTCAGGAACAACCCTTCCGGCCTCCTAGAAGCACACAGCCTCACGGGAATATTCCAATTACCCGGTAGGCCTGTCCATCTCCACTAATACTTAAGGATCTATGGTCAAACTTTATAAGATGAATGAGAATGATTTCCCAGTCTCTCGCTCTGTTGGATTGGAAATCGATCTTATCCTAGATCCAACTTTCCACCAGTGTCCCGAAGACGTTTAGCTTTCTATTTCGGAAGACTTGATTTTTGCGTGCAGTTTCAGAATTCAATACTCAAACCAATTATGGAGGTGACAATTCTTTTGAGAAGAGGGGCGGCTTGCTGAGGTTTGCATATGGGAGAGCTTATACTTTAGGAACAACCCTTCCGGCCTCCTATAAGCACCAGCCTCACGGGAATTTCCCGATTCCCGGTAGGCCTTTCCATCTCTACTAATACTTAAGGACTTATCTGACCAAACTTTGTAAAATGGATAGGAATGATTAACAATGTTGGATTAGAAACAGATCTTACCCTGAATCCAATTTCCCACCAGTGTCCCGAAGACGTTTTGTCTTTTTTACCTTCTTTGTCCGAAGACTTCAATTTTGCTCCATTGTCACCTCTACCAATTGGTCTGAATGTTGAATTCTGAAATTCAACACTCAGACCAATTGGTGGAGGTGACAATGTTTTTAAAAAGAGGGGTCTGGTTTCTGAGTTAATACCTCAAGAACGTTGGACAAATTGTCCAGATATAACCAAAATTCAAATTTGAATGCATGTAAATTTCAACAATGGAAAGCACGACCTTTAGTTTTCACGCACAATTCTTTCAAAAGTTAACAATGATACTTTTCCGAAACAGTCCACAGTGGAGCATATCCAGTTGATTAAAATCCCCTTGTGCATACACTTAAGAGTTATTTTGTATGGAAATTCTTTATTCTGCTTATTCTCGCTTAGGCAAATAATTAAAAGAACAACAAAGGGTGGAGGGATAAAAGCTTCGTAAAGAATCGTCACGATGCGAGTTTTTCATTTTCGTATAAAACCAATCTTTCGCGCGTACTTTGGTGAAATTAATTATTCAGCTATCCTTTCTTCTACATCTGAAATTTCGCACTTTCGGAAATAATAGAACCAAGTATGTGCTTAAAGAGGAGTTAATTTTATTTGAGATGAGAAATTCAGTAAATGTATTTGGGAAACTATAAAGTAATAACTTAAATTTGTTCACCGCAGCTTCATTCTTTACTTCTATTTTTTAAAATTATTAAAAAAAATTAAAACAGATATGAAGGGAGTAAAGTAAACTTTTTAACAATTACACTTCAACCGAGAAAGTTATTTAATTTCCTGAAAATCTAAATTTGATATCCGTATATATATTTAACATCCATTGATTTAGTATTTAAAGTATGAGATGCGATTTCAACTATTTTTTAATAAACATGTTAGATCAAGGAATATATTGTCATTTCTATGAAAATAATATTTGAAATTAATCTTTCTCTCGTAATTGTAATTAAGTAGAATCGCAGACGTCTTATAGACATTAATCCTTGAAAACAATTTTTGTGTTTGTATCAAACTTTACCAAATTTTATGTTACGATTAAACATTAAACTTACATTAAAGTTGTTTTAAATTTGAGGGTGAATTTTATAAGTCTTAGAAACTCTAGTAGAAGTTTCATTCGATCTCCGAAGCAAGTAAATAAAATATGAGGAGTCGAATGGCAGTGCAGATTATCTCATTTTTTGACGTTGGGTTTTTATCCTTCTTTAAGGCAGTAGTTTTTAAAAAGTTTATGTACAATCTTATTTTACGCGTAAAAAAATTGTAGCTCCTTCAATTTTCTCACAACTGTCCAACTTCCTAAACACTTTCCTTAGATCAAGGTTTATTTAATAAAGCACAATTAGGAAAATATTTTGCCAATATGTTCAGTTAAAAGTTTTTTCCTATCAAATAAAACTTACAAAATATATTTACTGTAATATAACTATGTTAATATTATTATTTCTAAATATGTTTGAATTTTAGTTCTTAAACATAAAATAAATAAACCCGATGGGGCTGAAGTGGATTCGTCCACTGTGTTTAAATGTAGAGAAGAAATGATGGTGAACATTTTTGTCTTGATGGTGGGTGTTTTACTCCATCGCAATTGCTATTGACTATTTTCAAGTGGTAATTAATTCAAGTGGCTATTAACAAGTAAGATTAAAATCTTAACCCTTCTGGTGGTTTATCTTGTTGTCGAAAACCACTCTGTAATGGTCAACCTCTGATGCAAAAACTTGTTCCAAACTGTCACCATTTCTAGGCAAGGAACAATTTATTTCCTACTTGGATCTTCATTCCCTTGGAGTAAGTAATAGGACAGCTTTGTCTCGACGAGATATCTCGTCATTAGCAAAATCCACCAAATCTTGAACGAGATATCTCGTCGAAACCACTTAGAGGGTTAATTGGTCATAATTTGAAGTTTTTTAAAATTTTGATTACCAAACGGTTATAGTCATCGTTTTATGTAGAGTATTTATTTCATCATCATATAGCACTTTTGTTTCATCTTTAAACATACAACAGAATATCAATTTTGTCTCTGAAAAGAAGTCTTCGGTACGAAGTTAAATTTCCAAAATCATGGCACACAGCCGAGGTGGATACACCCACTTACACCAACCTGGTACTAACTACTTGTTGGATTGATTGTGGAACACTTCCCCTCCGACGGGAAAATAAGGTTCCAAAAGATACACACACAAGAAAAAACGAAACTGCGTATTTATAGAAACGGGCCCCCTAAGAATACTCATCAAAGACCCGCCCTGCTAAGTGTTTTTCGCTCCTGACAAAGTGCAGTCTCTGTAATAAAGTCGACGCGAACCAAAACCAAGTTCTCGGCCTGTTCCCACTGAAATCCAACAGTTTGGCACCATTTTTCACCCGTGAGACATAGATTTGAAGAAGGCGAAATCTTCTTCATCCACTTTTTGAAAGATATTCTGAGCCAGCTGTCCTGTGAGTTGGAAAAGATGACAAAAAAGAAGTGCTGAGGAAGCTCGTGGTAAAAATATCATCCACCGCACACGAGCTACGCTCCCGTCTCGCGTAAATACTCTTTCCATCTTTCAGCATCTAGCCCTTCCTGATGACACGTTTCGATTCCACCTTCATGCCAGGGAACGGTGCCTTGATGAGAGCCTTCCTCCGCGATCAGCATCAAGCACTAACGACTCGTCCCCACCAAACTCAGAGGATTCGTACTACTGTGGAACAATGACTTCTTGTGCAATACACAATTTCACTTAGGGGTCTGATATCGAGTTAGCAACCTCGTCAACTTCTGCAGTAGCGCTTCAATTAGCGAAGACTTAATTTCTTTTTGATCTACATTTATTTTCAGTCACAAAATGACCTTATTCTTCCTCCCATGTCAATCGTACACGGGATGGTTTTTTCCACTACGGATTCCATTGCGTAACGGGGTAATTGTATTGTAGACAATGGCTTTTTATGCTTTACGTTAGGGTGGAAATTCGATATCGATATTGACACACCCTGTATCGGTTGTGAGATGTAGGGTGTTTGATTTATTAAAGGTCCACTTTTCTTTCATCTTCTTAGTTCCATTCATATGGACGTTTGTTTTTGTCTTTTTCAACCCAACTAACATTAAAATTCTTCATTCTAACTAAGGATTGCAATATAAAAATTCTCACTAGATATTTACGTGTGTACACTTAAATGTCTGATATCGAGATAGCAACCTCGTCCTAGACGATTTCTGCAGTAATGTTCCAGTTAATGAAGATTTAATTTTTTTGGCCTATTATTATTTTGAACAACATCATCATATTTTTCTTCTCAGATTAATTACACACGTTATGGTCCTTCCAACCACCGATTGAATTATGTAGCAGCGAAATTCTGCTGTAGACACTGGCTTTTTATGCTTTACGTGAGGGTGGAAATTCAATATGGATATTATCATACTCTGTATCTGTTGCGAGATATACGTAGGTTCGATTCATTAAAGGTTCACTTTTCTCTCATCCTCTTAGTTTCATATATATGAACGTATATTTTTGTCTTTTCAACTTAACTGCAAAATTCCTCATTGTAACTACGGATTCTAATATATAAATGTTCAATGAATATTTATGTATATAGACTTCGGTATCTGATGTCGAGACAGCAACCTCGTGCTGGACTTCTGCAGTAATGCTCCAGTTAGTGAAGATTTAATTTCCTTTCGGTCTATTATTTTTTGCTACAATGTCATCATCTTTTTCTTCTCAGATCAATCAATCACACACGGAATGATTCTTCCATTCTTCCAACTACTGATGGAATTATGTCACTGAGTAATTCTATTGTAGACAATGATTTTTATGCTTTACGTTAGGGGAGAAATTCAATATCGATATTGACACACCCTGTATCGGTAGTGAGATGCAAGGTATTACATTCATTAAAGGTCCACTTTTCTCTCTTCCTCTTCATTCGATATATAAGGGCGTTTGTTTTTGTCTTTTTCAACCCAACTAACGGCAAAATATTTCATTGTAACTACGGATTCTAATATATAAATGTTCAATGACTATTTATGTGAGTGTACTTCGATATCTGATATCGAGTTAGCAACCTTACGCGGGATGACTTCTACAGTTCTGCCAATTAGTAAAGACTCAATTTCTTTTTGGTCTATACTTATTTTGAGCAACAATATCATCTTATTCTTCTTCCGCCCAGATCAATCATACACGGGATGGTTCTTTCCACGGGATAGATTGAACTATGAAACAACGTAATTCTATTGTAGACAATGGCTTTTTATGCTTTTCGATATGGTGGAAAATCAACATCGGTATGGATACACCCTGCATCGTTTGTTTCCACCACGCTGCCAGGGTGTTTGTTTCATTATAAGGTCGACTTTTTCAAAAGTGGTTCTGTTAACTGAAAAGCTATTTTAAACCTGTTCGTTCCGGAGGTCCACACGTTTGTATGAACGTTTGTTGTTGCCTCTTGAAACCCAACAGCAGCATTCATTGAGCTCTGTATTACAATACAGAGCTCAATGAATATTTACAACGCTATAAAGAATTAATACAACACAAAATTTTGCCGTTAGACTGATCTATGAAGAAATTGCGTCCAGTGTTAAAGATATAAACGAAACTTGGAGGAATCTCTCATGCTTATTCTATCGGCCATCATCAAACAAGTTATTTAAATTTTGCGTATTCATGGCGAAAACAATCATTATTCAGTAAATATTTCTGTATTTGCACATTTTATTTCGAAAAACAGATTTTGCTGCATAATTTCAACACATGTGTTGCTGTCTGGAATCTGCATTTTGAGAATTTGCTGAAGCCATGATTAAGCAGACAATTTTAAATTTTTTCAAAAAATGCTCCTGCTGAAATGAAGGCTACATTGTTTTTACGAGACGACTAACTTGCATATTTAGCGAAGCCAATCACTATTCAGCAAATTTTTCTCTATTTACGCATTTTAATGGAAAAGAACAGCGATTTTGCACAATAACTTCCACACATCTGCTAGCAGTCTGAAAATCTGCATTTCTTGAGAATCTGTTGGGTTAGTGGTTAAGCAAATCTAATTTACGTATTTATGGGAAAGCCAATACTATTCATTAAATGTTTCGCTATTTGCACATTTTATTAGAAAATACCAACAATTTTGCACAATAACTTCCAGATACATATATGCTCTATCTGAGAGACGGCATTTTGTGCTTACTTCTGAAAGGAGCAATTTAAATTACAAAAAATAATAGTAAAACTAATACAGAAAATACGTATATCGATCTGACATATATTTGACTTATTCATAATTGGTAAAGTTTTAAACCTATGCATTTATTCACAAGTGGAACATTCCCTGCATATTGATAACTGTTATTGTAGATAATAGTCACGTTTTTTACACCGCAATCAGCATCTGTAACTTTCTTATCTGAATTGAACAGAAGAAAGCAACTGTTTTGACAGCTGCTTTATAAGACACTGTGAAGGTGTAGATTTCGATAAGATTGTCAACGTTAGCAAATTGACACTACGCTAATGTTGCGAAATTTGAATCGAGATTTAGGCAGTGTTTCCGGAATTTGTGGTTGGGAGACACAAATAGGTTTAGTCAATTATACAATTTGATTGCATTCCTTTTTCATGGAATGAAATAGGATGAAATTTGGTATTGAATTTAAAGCAACATTTTTAAAACTCAGTTTACTCTACGTTTTTTTGAAAAAAAACATAATCAGTTTAGAGAGGAAACTCACTAATTAATATTTTTTCGTTAGGTAGTTGAATTAACGTTGTACTGGAGTAACACAACGGGCTATTGGTGATAGAGAGAGAGACGGTCTGGGATTAATCCCTAAGGGTTTTCTCCCGTACCGTGAACTAATGAGATGATGGATGTTCGTTTCCACCAGAAGACGAAAGTACTTGTCTAAGGGTCACGTTAATACTAGTTTTGGTCACATGATCCTCGGCACATAAAAATGCTGCCATTGATCTCTCTACTTATATATTTCCTCTTTGGTTTAGACCGAGACCTACGGCTTAAAGTGGAATACGAATCACTACGAATGAGAGGGATTTTCAGTGTAAAACAAATAAGACGATCTGCGAAGATTTTACTTCTGCTATTCAATAATCTCGCATCATACATATTGGGGTTGCTTTAAAATGTAGTTTATCACCGTTTAGTCCAACTTTGGCGTTTGATCTCATTAGGGTTGACCAATGAGCTATCATACATCAATTCGGAATTTATTCCTTAAAGTTTTTATTGCCTAAGGAGCTGAAATCGTATTAAAAAACAAGCCAAATGATGTCATGTTCAGAAAACACATATCGCCGCAGAAACACTACCACCACCCATATTTTGCTTGATAGAATATGCCTCATATCCATGCCCAGACCGGGAGTCGAACACAAAGCCAGGTGAACCGAAGGCCAGAGCTCTAACCACCCACTCGACTACTAGGCAGGCCAATGCAAACATGTAAAGTATGATTTGAACACTTTTAAATTACAAAAAATGCAATCATTGCTAAATATGATGCAACGAAAAACCAGTATCTAAACTTAAAAAAATTAACGAACCCCTGAAAAACGTTTTTCGGAGCTCAGTTTGATAAATAAAAATTAAAAGCATATTTATGGCTAGACATTGCCATAGAAGAACATTTTCTGTCTTTATGAACAATTTGAATTACTCTCCTATCTTTTGTAACTGAGAACCAAAGTTTAAAAAAGAATTATAAAACAAAAATCGGAAACTACAAAAACTTAAAATTCTCCCAGCATCGCTTTAGAGCAGAGATCCCAATCTTTAAAAAATCGATACGTTTCATAACGGAAGTTATTAAAACGGTCGCAATTGCGGAAAAGCAAAAACAAACTGTCTCCCCGGTTTCTAAAAAACATATTTTCTCTTTGAGTCCCTCGTTCAAAAAACGATACCCTAATATTTTAAAGACGCTTCTATTCAAAACCTTTCCGAGAAGCTTTCGTGTTCATTGGTGCGTAAGAGTATTTCCAGAATCAAGAGCTCTATTCCAAGAATTTAAGCAAGGCCACTGTTTGTTTGACAAACATGATTTGAGTATGTAGGCGTATTTCAGGCCACGTCGTGAGCTTATCATAACACGAGACTAATTGAAATTCAATGGAATCCTCATTAGTTGTGGCCTATGAATTGTAGGGTTGCGAAGACGTAGGTGATGTTAAGATAAATGAAGACTATTTTTCGAAGTCGAAGTATACAAGCCTCATTTGCTATGATCCCAAATAAAAAATAATTCCGGTTGAGTTGCTCCGTTTCAAACCGGGGCGTGAATCGGATATAAATGCTATGCTAATTGAAGAATTAAGACCCGTGATGTTAAGCTAAGGAATTCGTTGGAGCTTGATATTTTAATTGCCTTCTTACTAATCTTGGAATTGATATTTTTGCTTCAAGATAAGCATGGCGTGCTTCGAGAATGTGGTCTTTAATCTCTTAACTGCAGTCATGTCCAACTCAGACTAGAAAGAAAGCCAGACGGCGGAATCTGTGACGTCACGCTTGGGGGCCGATAGAGAGATGCGGTTGGCTCTAGGTTTGATCCCGACTGTTAAATGAATCTAAATATAGACTGAGTATTCTGAAGATTTTTAATTGCATTGCGTAATATCTTTTTATTATTCGCTTCTGGTCTAATATTTCAACTGGAATATTTATTGTTTTTGAATTTTTATTAAATATTTTTAATAATTCACTTGATTTTTACAGATTTTAACTATTTTTTTGTTCATAATAGTTATTATTCCATTCATATTACTTTCTGCTAATGTGTCCTCTCATTGGCGTGATGTGGAAGTTCGGAGAGTGGGGTGCCAGCTCAGGTGTTGACCTTGTCATCTGATCGTAGTTCAAAATTAGAAGGCGTTGTCCTCGGTCTCTCACTTCGGGATTGATCCCGGACCGTTGCCAATAGTCCATTGTGTTGCTCCAGAGCGACGTACGTTCAACTACCTGTGTCTATCTGTTTGTTATATTTTAACAATGCCCTACATTCATGTAAATAAAGCTTATGTCATAGTAGCGTCTATATTTCCTTGTATTTAGCATACCTAGACTCAGATTGGAAAGAAATGTTCATATGAAATTTAAAAATTAAGTACATATTCATGAAATATCGTGTCTATAAGCAATCTCTTCTTTTTTGCAACGTAAATATCAAGACACAAATTTGACTCTAAATCCAAATTTTGAGCACTTTCTTTTGAATTGCTCGTAATTAGAGTGAAATATTTCACTTTTCCGTGATTTTATGAATGAAAATAAATTTCCCAATCCCTCCAACCTACATATAACCTCATTCAAGCACCATAGAACCTCATGGAAACACCTCCATGATTGAGAGTGGGTATAATGTGTGATCATCATAGTTAAAACCCATGTTTCGAAACATAAAAAAATACGGAACTGTTTCTTAGCCTAACATATTTCTAAATCTATTATACTTTATCATTCTTATAAGAAATTAAGTATACATTTTTATTTCCCAGAGTTCTGGGCTTTTAAAAATCTCTTCATGATGCATACTCGATTAGGAGAGCCACTATATTACTTTATATGAATGCATTCTGCACATAGCAAAAATTTTGTATTATTTTAGGGTGTGGATGGGACTTTTAATTTCTCATGGCCCATCTTAAGGCATACTTAGACATCAAAATATCAAATAAGACACCCGTAACAGCTTTAACCCTCCCAGTGGTTTCGACGAGATATCTCGTCCATCAACACCTGACTAATTTTGCTAATAACTCGATACTACGTCATCAAGGTATTGCCGATTTTTTGATTATGACGAGATGAAGATCTCTGGTCAGGTTTCTTCTAATGACGAGATCTTGATCGACGAGATATCTAATTATCAAGATCTCGCCAATTTTGCTAATAACGAGATACCTCGTCGAGAAAACCACCAGGAGGGGGTTAATATACACTAAGAGTATTGACATACTTAGCTCAAACATTTCAAGGAGATGGGGAAGGCACGGTAGCCCAGTTGGAAGAGTAACGGATAAGCAACCGGAGTGTTGCGAGTTCGAAACTCGGTCCAGTCAAAGACCGTCGTGTACACGGGGGCTGGTGCACGTTAAATCTGTCGTGGCCTCAAATGTCCTGATGTTGGTTTGGCATGGAAGTTTGGAGAGTGGGGTGCCAGCTCAGGTGTTAACCTTATCATCTGACCGTGATTCAAAATTACGAGGCGTTGTCCTTGGCTCTTTCCCTTCGGGATTGATCCCGGACAGTCACCAAAAGCCCGTTGTGTTGCTCTAGTGTGACGTCAATTAATAACCTACCTACCTTGAATAATCTGTTCTCTGTGAGCATTGATTTTTTCGATTTTGTTCATTAAGCTACAATTCTTTAAACATTCAATCTGACATCGGAAAAACATCTGACATTGAAATGTAAAACTTAAAAAATCATGAATCAAAACCGAATAGACAGAGCGTACGTAATTTTTCTTTTTTAACTGAAACTATTCTACATAGAACTCGAGAAAGCTGTGTGAATCAAAATCGTCTTTTAAGAAATAAATTTCGTAATTCAAGATGATCAGGAATAATAAAACTACTGCTCGAAGGCGAAAGTCCGATGAATGGAATATATAGAAGTTAGAACATCATTCTGTATGTATGGATTCTAAGTTCATGTGGGAGGGTCTGTAGGAGAGAAATTTGCATCGCACATTCAAATGAAATGCTAATGTGGTGGAGCGTTCAGAATACGTGCTGTGTTTAGAGAGACAGTTAAATTATTGATCGCAAGGGTTTCAGCGAAGCTTCTTGCATTGGTCTCTAAAACCTAAGGTCAGACACCGTTTCTAAAGGTTACGATTACAAAATCAAATGAGACATCTTGGAGCAATTTGCATAAATAAGGATGGCTATAGTTATGAATAGTTGGGAAAGCTGACGGACATGTAGGTTTTCGATGAGTACAGCGGTAAAGTGGTAACACTTAAACCTATAAAAAACAGTAACCGATGGTGTTTAAAGGAAAATTTGAGTGTCTGTTATTTTAAATAAATATAATCGGATTTAAAGTCCCGAACACAGCAGTTGATCTACATGAAAGTACTGCTTGACATCACAAGAATATGCAGAAAAATGATTGACATGACACAAAATGGTAGTATGCAGAGAAACTGAGTTACAGGTATTGGAAAATGGATGGTGAATATTTATCCTGAATTAAATGTCAATGCGTATCAAATTGTAATGGATAAGGTTTATACATCCCATTGTGTGAGAAGGAACAGTAGCCATCTAATTAAAGGCATTTTTAGAACTTTTGTTGATTGATTTGTTGGTTGTGATTGGGCTTAATGATGCTAGATCCAAAACCGATCGAACTGTGCCAAACGCAAGATCCAGAAACGGACGAACTGCGCCAAACGTAAGGTCCAAATCCGGACAAACTGTACCAAACTCAAGGTCCAAAAACAAACTGTGTTAAACGCCAGGCCCACAAGCAGTCAAACTGCACTAAACCCAAAGGCCAAAAACGAACAAACTAAGCTAAATGCAAGATCCAAAAAATAGAGAACGCAAGGTCCAGACGCGGACAGACTGTCGCAAATTAAATTAAAATTAATGCAAAAAAAAGTAACAAAATTAGTAAAAGACTAAGAGTTTACCGCAATAATTTAATTAACAACATAGAAATATTAAAATTGAGGTTCGGATGAAATTGCAAGTGCAAAACTTAGTTTTATTTATGGTAGCAATTTACCGTTACCGCTAGTCGTTAATTTCATTGGATTCAATGAACAAGTTAATTCTTATAATTCTTTGAAATGGGATTTGCCCAGTGCTTTACTCAACATGATATTTATCTGTAAGTGAACATCACATTCTGAAAACTTTGGAGACTGGTGATAGTATAGCTCAATCACGAACAAAGGAGTTGTATTATTTCAACCGTCATTGTAGTATTCGGCTTAAGGGATTTCTTCTAGTGAAAAAGCTTTGTGTTTATCTATTCCTCCAAACTCAGTTCTAACGGTTAAGCAAGAAAACCTACCGAGAACTTTTATAGTCAGTGATGACAGCTGAATGTTTTGGAAGAAAGAAATGTTTATGGTAACGGCAATTTTTTTATAACTTCTATATGTTTTCGTTTCCGATTCTCAAAGTGGGAATGGTTCCATTTTCAAACGAATGATGTGATTTTATCAGGCATCGCTCGACCGAAGTTTATGAAGAAATACGGAGTGCGTTAAGAGCAAAACACAATGACTCAGATCTTTATACGTTCTAATATGAGTAACTAGTTTAAAAATAAGACAAACATTGGATAGCTTCGAAGTCACATGTAAGATGTTAGGGTTTGACAATATCTTGCTCCTGAACCATTTATCTTAAAGAGAAATGAGTTTTGATTATTCCGCAGCATTTTTATTATGAGTTTAGTAGAAAGGCTGACTCTGATAAGTTGTGATTTGAGTCATGTGGTTATGAACGAGTCTTTTCGTTAAATTAGTTGACAGGCTAAATGTTAACAATGAGCTTCCACAATTGGCGTCTTTGGCGTGGATTCTGGCTCTGAGCTTATCGTTCTGTACTGGACGCGATAGCAGTGATTATGAGTTGGCGAAATAAATAATCACATACGGTGATCGCCTTACATGGTTTCGAGGATGGCAGCCCTTTAGCTGAGCTTACTATCTTCCCTGAAGGGATTCGCTCAAAGTCATCTGCCTTCTGACTAGAACGGTCGTGCACTTAGCACGACTGTATAGTACAGTTCTAGTGGGAAGGCAGATGACTTTGGCAGATAGGGAGGATAGGTAAATAGAATTTATGGATTGTCGAGTGAAGAAGAATGTGTGCCATATAGAGAATGACGTTGAAGATATATGCATAGATATCAGGAATAGATAAATTAAAAGGACGAGATACTTAATGATATAGGATGATATAATCAGAGAAAAATGAGACAAAGAAAAGGGAAATGAGACAATTACAACAATGAGAGAGAGAAAAAGAGGTAGCGAGAAAAATTGGACAAGACGCAATGAAAGAAGGAAATATAGAAACAGAAACACGGTTAATGCTAAGAGAAATATTAAGAGACAGTAAAGAAATAAATAATACAAAGGATTGGAAAGAGGATACGTGTACTGTCAACCACGAGAACTATTACCCCCACTAAGTCTGTGCCTGTCTGCGTTGTCCTATTATCATGCATTCTTTAGAAAGATGGGGTTTCTTATTTGTTTCATTACATAAATAAGAACATATTTTCTAATCGAAAGTTTCTTAGTAGAGAAGATACGAAAAGTTAAACTTTATACAGCAACGCTCCTTTATAAAATAAATGCTATATCCAACGTCAGTAACATTATTTTATTGGAAGCTAGTTTTTAAGACAAACATTTATAAAGAGAATTGTCATAACATTCATTGGGATTGAAAGTTTCTAACACATCAATTACGGAGAACTTAAGTCGAACCCTGAACTTCTACGACTTCATTAATGTAAAAGAAATTATGATCAATGAAATTGATTTCAAAATAGGATAATTTTTATACATACCGACGACCCCTTGTAAAATAAATCATTTATCCAACATCTATACACGATTTTCTAATTGGAAGCTCATTTCTATGACACACGATATAAAATGTAAGATATAAAGATAAGTTTATAAAGATAATCTCCGTAAGCAAAACAACAAACTGATAAAAAATTTCCTAATAAAGAGAAGGTATATAAAGTTGGAACTTCGTATTTTTATAAATATATGATCCCTCATAAAGTAAATGATATATCCAACATCTATATGGCGAATTTTCTAATTGGAAGCTTGTTTCTATGATAAACGTTTATATTGATAATCATCATAACATATATCCATTATGATTGAAAGTTTTTTGAAAGTTATAAAAGTTAATATTCGTATTTTTATACACATATGATCCTTCGTAAAATAAATGATATATCCAACAGATATATAACGAGAAATCAATACAAATGAAGGTTAGAAAAGTTAGAAAAGCAGTTACCGGCAATCATGATTCATTCTTATTTGTAATTGTTGAATTTCAAATTCATGAATTAAAAGTACGAATTTGACTCTTTTAGGGATGCCTGGAGTCCTACCTCCTTGAAATGGTTAAGGCTAGGTATAAGAATATTTTAGGGGTATGGCATATATAAATATTATGATAACGTATATAAGTAGGCTGAATAACGTATATAAAAATTATCCATTTGATGTTCTGATTTCTAGGATTGCTTTAGATGGGTAGTGATACAT
Organism: Meta bourneti; assembly: GCA_933210815.1. Lineage (NCBI taxonomy): Eukaryota > Metazoa > Arthropoda > Arachnida > Araneae > Tetragnathidae > Meta > Meta bourneti. The sequence goes on from OW119934.1 coordinate 42,518,281, forward strand.
AAATAACATATTTCATGTCCTAAGCACTAGATTCCAATTGACTCGCTAAAGTCTGCTTTAAAATTTGCAGCTCACTATAATGTGTTTCTTTAAAATTTGCGGCTCATTATAGTTCGTTTCTTTAAAATCTACGACTCTCTCAGTATAGTACTACTACTTTTCCACTACTCATAAATCTCTAGCCTCGACTGTAGTCGAAAAAGGAAGTAAATATCCTTACTCTCAGCGGACGTTATTGTGGTTGCCCATTTCTGAAGGAAAAGAAAGCGTGTGATTGGGCCTTTAATTCTAAAATAGACTATAAAGGCCTTCCTATGAAAACACTATAAGGTTTCATAAGGAGATGGTTCTCAATGAATTCAAAATTGGAAACTAGGAGATGGCTCTCAATGGATAGAAAGCTAGGAAAACGCTAAGTTATTATCCACATAGAGATTGCTTAACATCCATCAAAATTTCAAGAGCACTACGCTAATATACTCTAATAAATCGTACTCTTATAAACTCTGCCGCACCTCAAAATTACAAATTTGCATAGAAGAAACCAATTGCTTTTGATACAAAAACCTGTTCCAAACTGACACCAGTTCTGGGGAAGAGACAATTTGTTTTTCCAACTTGGATCTTCATTCTCCTTGGGAAACTAGGGCAGTTTTATCTCGTCCTCAGCAAAATTGACCAAATCTTGGACGAGATATCTCCTCGAAACCACTTGGAGGTTAAGAAAATAAAATTAAAAAATTCCAGAACCTGTCACGGCCTGGTTCCGGGCCATGTTTCAGCGGTTGAAAAACATTTCTCTGGCACATCCAAGAAACGCTTGCAGACAAAAACATTCCTTAGTGAAAACGGATTAATTTTTTGTTCCTACCTCCCATTAAAGTATGTACAGGAAGTTCTGAAACACCCTGAATATAATACACTCCTGCCGTAAAAGTACTACATGTCAAAGTGTATTTTTACAGGAGAAGCATTTAAAAGTTTTGAAGCCATAAAAAACACTGTGCCAGACTGTTGGTCACCACAGATTTGACGTTCAAGATTTGAGTTACAAGAGACAGACTAGCGAAAGAGGACACCTCTCAAGCAATTTCTGAAATATTGTCAAGTCATTCTGTTTGTGTACGTATCTTAATGATGATGTCAAAGATTCCCGCGCTGTCAAAAATTCCCAAGAAAAGTTTCGACTAAAGCTACGATCGAAGAAATTCTATTATATGTATCCAAGACTTCTAAACAAAACTATTATGAGATATTTTGTAAATCATGTAATTGTTTCATCAAACTTTTTGATCAAGACATTCTTGTAAAAGGGCACTTTATACTCATATAAAAAGAGCAGGGGTTTGAGCCCTGTTGCTCTCCCTCTCTGCCCGGCCGTGCAATCAAGTAAACCCTCCAAGCGGTTTCAACGAGATATCTCGTCCATAAAAGTTCTGACTAATTTTGCTAACGAATAGATATCTCGTTATCAGGACATCTCCAATTTTTTGATGATGATATCAAGATATGTTCAGCTTTTTTCTAAGGACGAGATATCTCGTCCATCCAGACCTACCAGTTTTGCTGATGACGGAATTCCTCGTCCAGGAAACCACAAGGAGGGTCAAGATATGAACTTTTAAACCAGTTTTGACTTCTTGACCAATAGAATGTGTGCTTCCTAGAATACTTTCAATGAATATAGATATAATAATTTAGTTATTAACCCCCCAGTGTTTGGACGAGATATCTCGTCTAAGATCGGCTCAATTTTGTAAGGACGTGGTATCTCTTCGAGACAAAACTGCCCTATAACTCCAAGGGAATGAAGATTCAATTAGTAAAAACAAATTGTTCTTTTGCCCAGAATTGGTGTCAGTTTGGAACAAGTTTTTGCACAAGAGGCTGGCAACTACGGGGCAGTTTTCGACGCGAAGATAAACCATCAGTAGGGTTAAATGTGATTTAGGGTAAAAGGTCAAATAAATAGTACACTACTCTGAAATCTCGGGGCGCTTAGAGGATTAAAGCCATCTCAAAACTACTCTTAATCTTTTTGTGTTGGTTGGATTTTATGGTGAAAAGGCCAAACACAAGTCCGACAGCATCAAGTGATGGACATACACACACAAGGAAAGTTTTACTAATACAAAAGAGAGGAATATACACAGGGTAAGTTAAAGGGATCGAACCTGCACCACCTACAACTCACAGGTTGATAGCGCAGTGGGAAAAACCCACTGAGCCGCTAGTAATCTTATTTAGAGTGCACTGAAAGCAATAGTATGAATATTTTAATGATGAGATATAAAGAATGAGTGTGTGTTGAACGTGCACTATTGACAAAAATGGGATTAAACACTGCATTAACAAGCTCCGACATACCAACAACGGCAGTATTTATCATCCAAGAAAGGGTGTGAATAGTAATCAAAGAGAGGTGGATCAGTAACTGTATAGATAGAACGTCAAACAGAGCATTTAAGACATCTTTTTTAGAGCCTGAGGCTTTGACCGACAGCAATCAATAAAGACATTAGTATGCAGTCATTAGCATTCAGCGAACTATCATAATATTTGCTCTCAAACAGGAATTTTTCGTTTTTGAAAGACAGGGCTCGGTCACCCCCATTTTGTTCAGCCGAGGGAAACGTCGATTCCTACAACGGCGTGTTAATCACGTTTCACAAGACGTTCACTTGTTCGATCACGATTTTGTTTTTTGTTGATTATGTGGAGGGTATTGACTCCCGAGCAAATTAAGGACCACCTCAAACTTTCTCCTGCGAGCAATCAATGTGCAGTCAGTTTGACTGGAAGATTCATTAGGGAGCTGTTTACGAACGCATTACCGGTGGGATCTTACTCTGATTTGTCTCGATTTCTCGGCGTTGGCTTGTGCGGTCGAGAGATTCAATTAATTGCGGATAAGGCGTGTCATGCCCAGAGACGTGCTTAAAACTTTGCTGTCAAACACTCTCGAAAGTATCATTCGGCTATTTAATGTAGCAGAGTGTGGAAGAGGCAGAACTTCAATCAATTAAAAAGTAATTTATAGTTCAGATTAGTTGCTCACATTGGCGTGTGGTATAGAAGTTAGGAGAGTGAGTAGAGGAAATATAAAAGTCGGTGGAAACGAACATTCATCAGCTGATTGGTCCTCGGGACGGGAGAAGACGTCAAACATTGATTCATCACCGCATTGGCCACGTGACACAGAAGTAAACTTTGGCGATTTCCCCATTTTTGTCACAACTCTATAGAAATTAGCATTCAGACATCTACCTCTCATAAGATGTTATTCACCTAACAAGGCAATAAGATGCCATATTGGCCATCTATGTCAGATTTTTACACAGCAATCACGTGACTACTAGTCACCATGTTCGTTACACTTTTTGAAGCTCCCTCAATACCAATGCACAATCTACTTATATTTCACGCTTATGGTTTTTCCTGTCAAGCTAAATGTAGGTGGCGAAGTGTTTTTGGGGTGGGAAGTGATTCCTGTACGTATTCCGGACGTGATTGTTATATGTCTTCCTCTGTTATATGTCGTCCCTTTATTGAAATGCACAATCACACACCTCCCCTGCCATACGATGTTATGTCGTCAAACGAGGCGATAATCGGCCAACCAAGTCAATTTTTCACAGAGCAGTCACGTGACTACTAGTTGATACGTTGGTCACGTTCTTTGAAGCTCCTCTCTGTAGCAATGCTCACGTATATGGTAGCGTGGTGTGCCAGCTCAGGTCATCTGATTGTGGTTCAAAATTGCGAGATGTTGTCTTGGGAGCTTTTCATTCAAGATTGATCCCAGATCATTGCCAATAACCCATTGTGTTGCTCCTGTGTGATGTAAATTCACCTACTTTACCTACGTACCTCACATCAGTTGCTATTTCCAAGATGCTATTACATTGAAAGTTAAATATTGCAATGATGGGTAAGCTCCGCATCAATTTTTAATAGTTTGTAGCAACGTCGTTAGACAGACGTAACTTCAATCTAACCAAACGTACTTTATGGTTGAAATTCGTTGCTTTTCCTATATATGCTATTTTTCGCAAGTTATCTGTTGTAGTGGTAGGTAGGTTCCCAAGACTCCTCTAGCGTTTAACAGCGGCTGAGCTTGATGCTACCATTTGTTGACTGGTTACCAGTTGTGCGAGACTGACAGAATTGTATAAAATTCACAGTTGTGGTTCCACATACGTGGTCATGGAAGTGTGCCCAATTGACTTTCTATTATTGCCTTCATCAGCCTAGTGATTGGAATATTGCAGTTTGGAATGTGGCTGATTGGCAACTAAGAGTGACGTTGATTAATTAGAAGCAGTGTCAGCTTTCGTGCAGCCATGGTTAATTTCGACTTCAATTTGCTTTTAGTTGTGATGCTCTTACCATCCTAGTGAGTGAAGTCATGGAATTTAAAATGAGTCTGAGCGGCAACGAAGTGACGCTGATGAATTAGAAGCAGTGTCAGCTTTCGTTCATACGTGGGAAATTTCGACTTCTATTTGTTTTTAGTTGTGCTGCTTTTTTAGCAGCCTATTGAGTGAAGTCCTGAGATTTAAAATGAGGCTGAGCGGCAACGAAGAGTGACAAAGATGAATTAGATGAATTAGGATCAGTGTCAGCTTTCGTGCAGATGTGGGAAATTTTGACTTCTTCAATTTGCTCTTAGTTGTGCTGCTTTTAGCAGCCTAGTGAGTTAAGTCCTGCAGTTGAAAATGAGGCTAATTTATGCGATTTTCAATGCGGTTTAATAATTGGAGCTTGTGAGAAGGATCACAGCATTTCGGAGGTAGAGAAGTTTAGATTTTCGCGTACTATCCCTTCAAGGGTATACCATGATTACAAACCTGTAATTTACGTCAACAGTGTGTCTAAAAAATCCTGTGTGAAAGTGACCAGCGTCGGTGGCAAGGATCGTTTCAAGCGACGGGTGTTAACACTGCCTCAAATGACATAGAAATTCAATACTGGGCCCTCAATAAACATCAGCGTTAGAAATGTGCAACGTTCCCTAAAAGATATGGACTTTAGGAGCCGACGAACAACGTGAGTATCCTTGATGAATACTTAACACACAGGTATGAGCCTCGGCTGGGCTCGGGAACACCGCCACTGGACACTTGGTAACTTGAAACGAGTAGCTAGTCTGACGTGTCGAATTCCAACTGTTTCCAGGCAGATGGAAGAGTCCGTGTGTGTGGAGAAAGCCCTAAGAAGCCATGGATCCCATATGTCAACAGGGAATTGTACAGGCTGGTGATGGCTCCGTAATAGTATGAGGATTTGTTTAGCTGGCATTCAATGGGACCCTGGTACATCTACAAACCTCTCTGAGAGGTGAACGTTATGTATGTATCCTTTCTAACGAGTTATACTCGTTCATGTCCAGCGTTCATTCTGAGGGCTTGACCTCTTGCAATAGGACAATGCCACCACACGTCTAGACACACCAAATTATGGTTAGAAGAGTATTCATCTGAATTTGGGGTCTTGCCTAATATGGGGTCTTGCCGCATAAATCACCAGATCTCAACATTATCGAATACATCGGGGATGTCATGCAATGCGATGTGGAACACAGAAATCCTACACCTCTGGAAGCAATAGAATTGTGGACCGCTCTTCAGGAAGTATGGTGTTCAATGTCTACAGAATACTTTCGCAAGCTCGTGGAGTTCATGCCCAATCATTATTCTGTAGTTCTACGTTCCTATGGGAGGCTGCTTACCAAGTATTAGACTGGTGAACCAGTTTTTCTGTCACTTCACTATATACAGTGTCTCCAGAAATTTAAATTATACCATGACTAGATTTCTTTAAAAGCCCAAAACTCTAATAAATAATGATACGAATTTATATTTTATGGGAATGGAAAAGTACACATTTAGAATCATATTAGGCTAAAAACAAATCCATATTTGCTATAATGTTTTAGAGATAGGTTTTAAATGCAAAATTCTAGGTCACAAAATAGGTCCCTTGGGAGTCCTACTAAATATTAGACTAATATGCCAGTTTTTCTGACACTTCAGTATATTTTGCGCTTTCTTTGTTACTAACCTTTGTATTGTGTAATTTTATTTTGCCCGCCCGCCTTTGGAAATGGAAAAAACCTATTTTACGCAAACATAAATAACTAGACAACTTTCTTTCGACTGTGCTTAGTTTCTAAATGCTCAAGAAATTCGAGAGAAATTCCTCACTAAGTCACTGAAATTGTATTCCACACAAGTGCAAGAAACTATTTCCATTTATCTAATTCTTTCTTTACTGGAACCTACGCTTCGAAATCTGCAGAGAAATGGAATTTGAATACCATTTTCACTACTTATTTTTATTTTCTTAAAAAGTATCGTGTCTCCGAGTTTCCAATAGCAGGGAAACTACGAATTCCATAAGCGTCCCCAAAAGATATCTTGTTACAACGAACTACTGTTTGGGTTATTCGTTTTGGTTGTATTTCTCAAAGATATTTGGGCAGAAAAAATATAATTTCCTAATGTATATTCGTAGATGAACTTTATATCGAATGCTTGCTCATCCTTAAATTCCATTTTAAATTCCGTTTTCTTTTGTCTGACGATGCGAGTTTTCTAAAACTAAATTTCCCATGTCTAATGCAATAGAAGTTCCCGTTTTCTTGTCGACCAAGTAATCGGAATGAAGTTTCCGGGATATAAAAAACAATTTCTGAGTTTCTTATATTTTATCACTAGGGAATTTTGTATCTAGAGCAGAGATGCAGACTTGTTAAAATCAAGGGCCACATAGATTCACTGTGACTTATGTAAGGGCCGCCAAAAAAGCATGAAAGTTGTTTATCATACTATTTAATTTATTTATATTTATCATATATTGTTACAAAGAAAGATAATAAAAGTAAATAAAGAACTTAATTTGATGCTTGATATTACATTGATTTAGCAATTTTTTAAAAAGTTGGTTGGATTTTTGTAGTATTTAAGCGCAAAATTCATTCTAAATTTTCATTAGTCAAGCGGTTTCGATTTTTCTATTTGTTAATATCCATGACTAAATAAGTTTGTTCACAGATATATCTTAACCCAAAGAGGCTTGCGCATTTTAATGCATTATCTACCAACGATTTGCGATTTTTTTTATCGACACAACGATAGGAGTTTAGTAAATTGTCTTCATTAAATTTATATCGCAGGTTCTCATCGTTTCGCATGTCGATGAGTTCAGTCTGTACTGATTCTGTGGCATTTTCAGACAAAATAGTAAAAGGGTTGCGAAATAAATCCAGCAACGTTTTTTACTGTTTGAAAATCAGTAGGCTTGAAGGCTGGTATCAAATTATCAATCTTTTCAACATAGTCTTGAAGTTGGCGTATTGAACTTTTCAGGAACTTTCTTGTAATTAGGAAATGGACTGTACAATTGAGTGATACACTTGCCTACACCATTCACGCTTTTGCGTCTGCAGCCTTCTCTTAAAGACCTTTCACACCTGTTCAAAAATCGACTGATCTTATGTCGACTGCCTTCTAGTTGCACACGCACACAGACTTTACAATTGAGTGATACACTTGCCAAAAACATTCATGCTTTTGCTTCTGGCAGCCTTCTCTTAAGACCTTTCACACCTGCTTAAAAATCGACTGATCCAGTGTCAACTGCCTTCTCATTGTACATACACACAAACTTTACAATTGCGTGATACACTTGCCAAAACCATTCATGCTTTTGCGTCTGGCAGCTTTCTCTTAAAGACCTCTCACACCTGCTCAAAAATCAACTGACCCAGTGTCGACTGCCTTCTCGTTGCACACACGCACTTACACACACAACCGCACTTATAAGTTAAAAATAAATACTCCAGTTTTAATTTATATTTTGGGCTTTGTATGTTTTAAAACCTGTCGCAGTAGGTGATTTGGTACAAGAGTCTACATTGTTCTGCATTTTACTTTTATTTCTGTTACTTCATTTTCACGACGTTTTAGGTGCCTTGACGGGACGCATAAAATAATATGCCGGGTTCGGATTGGACAGCTCAGGTTCAATTTTAAACTAAAAACAAAGGGGGAAGATAAACAGTCTGCCTCGTGAAATCTTTCCGCAACGATTCCATTTCAGAGTTCGTATTATTTATCATGATTTTATCCATTGAGAGTTGGGATAGATAGGGTTACCAAGTATAGAATGTAAACTCAGCAAAAAGCATTTGGTGGCATCAGAGTGGTTGCAGCTGTACTTGTGCATGCATCACTCCTTTTTCTCGTTGGATAATTTTATTTTTATTATAAACTGGGAACATTCATTTGAACTTTCCTACACACCATATTCCCTCTCGCTTTGCTGAAATCAATTGCACAAATTCTCCAGCACTTTGATCACATGTCTCATAACGAACAAGGGAAAGAAGTTTAAGAGTGTTTTAAGCATGAACGTTAGTCACGGATCATCAGCATGTTTTTAATTACTTATTATACAAAATCTTAGACACAAATTATAATATAATCTAGCAAAACCTCTAACGATACACAAATCTAGGCATAGTAAAGTTCTTACCATTACTGTTATTAAATGAAAAAAGGTTTTATGAACATAATGCATCATGTTACAACTAACTTCACCTAAGTGCTTAGTTTTGCAATTTATTTTCCTCGCGTTCGTTGAGTGGTAAAATGACTGATTTATATTAAAAAGCAAGGATTTATAAAATGAAATATTAATATAAAATCGTATATACAAATTTATTTTTTCTTTAGAAATTTATTTATTTGATATGGGCGATGAAAATAAATTTTATAATCCTTTAATTGGGGGATGCATTTTCAATCCTCCTTATCTTACTATTCGTAAAAATAAGCGTAATTCCGTTACGTTAAAGAATATAAATTCTTTTATTAATTTAATATAAAATCAATGAATGAATCACATTTTCATATCAAGTTGCCTTTCAAGATATCTAAATCTATCTACAAATATAAGCAGTGAACATGTTTGGATTCAAATCGTATGATGATGAGTCTAAAGTCAAAATTGGAAAAACCCCAAGTGTAAAACGTCAAGTGGAACTGACTTTGTTTCATTTATCTTTGAAGTACAATTTAAATTCAAATCGGTGCACTCAAACGGATTCAGAACTAATCAGCAACAAAAAGGCATCAATCACGAAGTAATAAGATTTAATCCCGCCTCTAAACGCAATATAAAGAGCTTTGGTTTTATGGTATACTGTGATATTTTGCTACACAATGACTGATTAAACTGGATTCTACTGCTCAAACGGATTTGAACCATTGCGAACATCTTTGTCATGACCGGGATTTGAACCCAGAACCTGTTAAATGAGAGTCAGGGCAATATTTAGAGACCAGGAAATTGATTTTTCCCTACTTTTACGGTGGGTCCCGGTCAAATTAACTCTCACGTAGCAAAAATGATAGTAAAACGAAAATATCCACGTCCAGACCTGGATTCGAACCCAGAGCCTTTTGAACTGAGGGCCAGAAACATTTGTTTAATGAGCTAATTTCTTAAAATGGTAAACATTCATAACGCAAAAGGATATTATGTGTATCAAATGTCAAACTCAAGCAAGAGAACGAGAATATTTGTCTTTTGTTAAAGTAAATATTTCCTCAATAATTATTTGGCACATGTGATAAAATTTAAGACTACAAATTAAAATGGTTTTCTGAATCCTGCTTTTGAGTTATCATTGGTTGACAGGGTCTATACGTCACTATAATCATCCAATCAAAATTAGAAGCTTGTTGCATAAAGCGAGAACAATAACATTTGTTTAACGAGTTAATCTCTTAAACTGATATACAGTTATAACGCAAAGTAATATACATGATATATGTATCAGATTCAAACATCTCAAAACCATAACAAATTTTTCTTCTTTTAGCAAATGTTACCACAGTAATTATTCAGGACAGGTGATAAAAGTCTAGACTGGAAATCAAAACAAGCGCGAGGAAAAATATGCGCATAAAATCCCCAAGTAAGACGAGTCGCGTAATGGAAGGACTTTACAACTTTCTCCGGAAAAATATGTCTACCGTCCAAATAAGAATTCGGATGCTTCCCGTTAAAATAAATGGTTGAATGCTTCCAAAGGTATCGTAAAATGTTCTGTACGCAAAGGGCAAAGTTTGCTGCCCACAAAAATCAATGTCTGAACGGAATGAACACCGAGCGAACCATTCCTAAGCCTCCAGACACATCGGCCGCAAATATTCACGAATACTCATTTCTCGTGTACTTGGGAAAGTTTTGACGGCTGAGGAATTCAGGGCATATTTTATGAGGTTGGATTCAGGTATGAAAATGTTCACGAAGATTTTAAATATGAGGAATCTGAAAAATTTTGGCGTTGCATTACAGATAGCAGGAAAAGAGAACTGAAAAATGTTTAGATTATTTTTATTTATTTCCAATCTAATGAAACTTTTATTAGAAGGCTAATTTTATTCATCAGATGGCTCGTTATGCATAACATGGTTTATTATAGTCATTAGATGACTCACTGTACTCGTTAGATGGCTCATTGTATTTATTAGATGGCTCATTGTTTTCGTTAGATGGCTGATTGTATTTATTAGATGTCTTGCATTCATTAGAAGGCTCATTTTTTCCTTAGTTAGAAAAGATAACTGAAAAAATGGTTACATTATTTTTATTGTATATCCTGTTTAATGCAGCTTTCATTAGATAGCTCCATGTAATCATTCGTTAGTTTATTATATTCATTAGATGACTAATTGTATTCATTAGACGGTTCGTTGTATTCTTTAAATGACTTTTCGCATTCCTTAGATGGCTTTACGTATTCATCAAATGGATCATTATATTTATTAGATGGCTCGTTATATTCCTTAGATAGCTCATTATATTTGTTAAATGTCTCATTGTATTGTTTAGATGTCTCATTGCATTCATTAGACGTATTCGTTAGATGGCTCGTTATATTTATTAAATGGCTCATTGTATTTAAGTAGCTCATTGTGTTTATTTGATGGCTCATATTATGCATTACATGTCTCATTACATTCATTAGACGGCTCATTATATTCATCAGATGGTTCATTGTATTTTTAGATGGTACATTGTATTTATTAGATGGCACATTGTATTCATTAGAGGGCTGATTCTATTCGTTAGATGACTCATTGCATTCATTATATGATCAAATCTGAACGGAATATACACCTAACGTGCCATTCATAAGCGTTCAGACGCATTGGCCCAAACATTCACGATTAATTTCTCTTGTACTTGGGAGAGTTTTGATGGCTGAAGAATTCAGAGCCTATTTTATGAGGTTGGATTCATATTCAGATGTGAAAATGTTCACGAAGATTTTCAATATGAGGAATCTGAAAAATTTTGGCATTGCATAACAGATAACATGAAAGAGAACTGAAAAATGATGAGAGTATTTTTGTTTATTTCCAATCTAATGAAACTTTCATTAGGTGGCTGATTTAGTCATTAGACGGTTCGTTGTATACATTAGATGGTTTATTGTAGTCATCTGATGACTCATTGTATTCATTGTATTCTTAAAAAGACTTTTCGCATTCCTTAGATGGCTTTTCGTATTCATCATTGGGCTCATTACATTCATTAGATGGCTCATCATATTTATTAGTTTGCTCATTGTATTTTTTAGATGGTACATTGAATTTATAAGATGGCTAATTGTATTCATTAGATGGCTCATTCTATTCGTTAGATGATTCATTGCATTCATTATCTGATCAATGTCTCAAAGGAATATACACGGGACGTACCATTCCTAAGCCTTCAGACCCATCGGCCGCAAATATTCACGAATACTCATTTCTCGTGTACTTGGAAAAATTTTGAAGGCCGAATATTTTATAAGGTTGGATTAGTAGATATAGGTATGAAAATGTTCACAAAGATTTTAAATATGAAGAATCTGAGGAATCTAAGAAATCTTAATGCAATACAGATGATAGGAAAAGAGAACTGAAAAATGGTTACATTATTTTTATTGTATATTCTATCAAATGAAACTTTCATTACATGGCTCATTGCATCCATTGGATAGCTCCTTGTATTCCGTTTATCGTTTATTATATTCATTAGACGGTTCATTGTATTCTTTAAATGGCTTTTCGCATTCCTTAGATGACTTTTCGTATTCATCAGATTGCTCATTATATTCATTAGATGGCTCATTCTATTTTTTAGATGGCTCATTGCATTCGTTAGGTGTCTTATTGCATTTATTAGATGACTCATTGTGTTTATTAGATGCCACATTACATTCATTAGATGACTCATTGTATTCGTTAGATGGCTCGTTCCATTCGATGACTCATTGTTTTCGTTAGATGGCTCATGCATTTATTAGATGGCTCATTTCATTCGTTAGATGGCTCATTGCCATTCATTAGATGTCTCATTATATTTATTAGATGGCTTATTACATTTTTAGATAGTACATTAAATTTATAAGAGGGCTCATTGTATTCATTAGATGGCTCATTCTATTCGTTAGATGACTCATTGCTTCATTATTTGATCAATGCCTGAACGGAATATACACGGAACGTACCATTCCTAAGCCTTCAGACCCATCGGCCGCAAACATTCACGAATACTCATTTCTCGTGTACTTGGAAAAGTTTTGACGGCTGAAGAATTCAGAGCATATTTTATGAGGTTGGATTCATATTGAGGTATAAAAATGTTCACGAAGATTTGAAATATGAAGAATCTGAAGAATTTTAGCATTGCATTACAGATGGTAGGAAAAGAGAACTGAAAATGGTTATGTTATCTTATTATATATCCAGTCTAATGAAAATTGCATTAGATGGCTCATGATATTCGTTAGATGGCTCACTGTATTCATTAGATGACTCATTGTATTCGTTAGATGTCTCATTGTATTCGTTAGATGTCTCATTGTACTTACTAAATGGCTCATTATATTGATTAGATGGCTCATTGTATTAATAAATGGCGCATTGTATTCATTATCTGGCTCATTGTGTTTGTTATATGGCACATTTTATTTATTAGATGAGTTACTGTATTCATTAGATGACTCATTGTGCTTATTAGAAAGAATCCATGGATTCTTTTAACCAATATGTATGGTTATTTAGTTATGAAGTGTGTTATGGAATAAAAACAACTACACGGAAATATTGTGACGCTCAGAGAATTAAGCAAACAATTTCAACCTCACAGACAAAAGTGTTAATTTAAAAACTCAGGGAATGCATTACTATAGTATTTTAAAACAAAAGCCCAATTACTGATCCAATCAGATACACAGGAACCTAGAAACTTGCAGAGACTCACAAAAAGTTCCCAAATCAACAAAATTAGATATTAATTTAATTAAATTCTCAATATCGATATTTGGGTCCGGTAAATTTGAATGAGCTCATTAACAGGTCTAAGTTTTCTTTTCTAAGACGGCAATTTCCTTACCTCAGCGGAGCTCTAGTGGCGCCAGTCTATCGACCAATTTAAGATTTCCGATGGGTACTTGGTAGACTTTATCGTTAAGCAACACTAATGATATACGGTGGATATTATTTTAGTTCTAAGAGCTAATTAAAATAGGAAAATTTCTAAGGGGCACCCTATTATGTGGTATCTGGAGGAGCTTAGTACTGGCGCAAAATGAACAGGTAGCTTTGCCGAAGCTAGTTTTAAAACTAAAAAGTCATAATTAAAAGGAAGTATCACGTTCGTCTTTCTTAACACTCTGAGCGGTTCACACACATAATTCCACCTTGAAATTTGCAGTCTTCCCTTCATGACTTCTGACCAATTTTGACCTTGGCCAACAGAATCTTTTTAGAGGATTCTTTTCTAAGGAAATGGGAGAAAGAATCGTTCCAAAGGATTATATTCTACAGAATAGGCCAATATAATCGTTCCAAAGGATTCCTTCTAAGGAAAGAACAAATATAATCGTATCAAAGGATTCGATTCTAAGGAAATAACCAATAGAATCTTTCTAAAGGTTGAAAGAATCCACTAGTGTGTTATGGAGTAAAAGCGATGCTACATTACTCACAAATCTCGCGAAGCTCAGAGGATGGCTAGCTAGTTGAATTAACGTCGCGCTGGAGCAACATAAATGGCTATTGGTAAAAATCCGAGGACAACACCTCATAATTTTAAACCACGGTCAGATGACGAAGTCAACACCTGAGCTGGCACCCCGCTCTCCAAACTTCCACACCAACGTGAGGACATTTGATGCCACGATATATTCAATTTGCATCAACACGAAGGTCTTTGGTTTAATCGAGTTTCGAACTCGCAATCCTACGGTTTCTAATCCCCTACTCTTCAACCAGGGCTACCGTGGCCCCCTGTTTGGAAGAATAAACGTTACTTTTTATGTACAATAAACCTGCCATATCTGTAATTTGTGGTTATACAGTCATTGTTTGCTACATGAGGGCTAATTAGATCGAGACCTATAACTTAAATTAGATTACGAACTACTACGAGACCGGTATTCGAGTCCATGGCCTGTTGAACCGAGGCCTACCAAGCATTAACCATTCGACTACTACGTTTCATTAACAAATCGTAAGTAGTAAAATTGATCATAAAATTGCAGTTAATGCAAAACTTGTACTTTAATGAAAATAACTCAATTTAGAAGGATAATTTTTAACTATTTTATTTATATTCACAAATAATTTTATAGACTCGAAAATGTAACTAACAAGTATAAAAAATTATCGTATACTTAGTGTTTCATAAAAATTTTGAATTTTTATAAACAATTTTACGTTTATGGTAATTAATTTCATGTCTGAACTAAAGGAGAAAGTCGAACCCATAACGGAAATAACATTGTGCTATTTAGGAGGTTTTTCTGAAAGGAAAATGGAAAATACGCCATAGCCATTCTGTTAGATGAAAGACGGAGTAAATAAATTAGACTACATTTAAAATGGTGTGCTGAATTGAAAACGCAAGATTTGTGTGGAATTTTTTTTTAAGTTTAAAACTCGTAAATTTATCTGGTATTGAAGTTTGTAAGGATGGTCGATAAACTCTTTTTGAGGATTGTGAATTCTTGTGTTATTCTTGAATTCTTCAGTGCGAATAGAAAAATGTTTAAACTTTGTGAGTGTGGCGCCGTCGTTTAATATAAATAAATTCTTATTTACAACCCTCAACTTTGTGACAAGAAAACGCTTTTGCTATCTTTCCTATCTATATTTAAGGTAAAGTTTATAAACCTTTGGATTAACTTATATTATACAGTAACCCCTCGATATATCGCACTTCTTGGGGACAAGAAAATGCTTTTGTTATAGCTCCCATCTAAATTCAAGGTAAAGTTTATAAACCTTTGGATTAACTTAAATGATACAGTAACCCCTCGATATATCGCGCTTCTTGGGAGACAAGAAAATGCTTTTGCTATCTCTCCCATCTATATTTCAGGTATAGTTTATAAAACTGTACCTGTGTGTGTTAGTACTGTACTTGTGCAAAAATACTTTACAAATTTTTTAATGACTCCAAGCTCTTAGACTTTTGGATTACAAATACACTCTCTACAACAATATGGATATTTACAGATCACAGGATTTGTGAAAATAAATTCCTTCTCGGCCCAGGTTTTCGAGACATTCAAATCTACTATAACAATTCAGTTCAGCACAGTCGCTTGAAATACGACCTCTGAATTATTAATTCTAAAGCAATATAGATTGAGATTTCCTTTGATGCTCGCATAACGAAAATTCATTGAGGACAAGTTTGATAGAGCTATATAACCATATGTGATATATCAAAACGAGATATAACGAGCGGTTACTTGTGCAAAAATACTTTTTTAATGACTTTAAGCTCCTAAGAGATTATTAGATTATAAACACCCTCTCTACAACAATATGGACGTTGGTAGAATATTAGAGCAAAGAACTATTGCTTAAATAATGAGACTGAAATTCCGATGCCCTTTAAAAGAAAACCCAAAATTTTTCCCAAAATTCCAACACTATATAATTTCAAAAGTGAAGGGGAAATCGCCGATTCATTTCATGCTTTTTCTCCGTCGTCCATTACGAGCACACTTTTCTCCCAACTTCCAGTTTAAAATTACTGCCCTTGTTGTGTTCAGTTTTAGAAAGCAGGGTTGATCGGATTGGGAGCCGAGATAGAAGTGGTCTGGTCGATAGGTAATGGCTTCGAGTATAGTTCCAACACCCGAAAATCGTTTCTCGAAATAAACAAGTCTCGCAAGTGGCGCTTGAAAATTACGAGACTTCGGTCGTTGATCCGGTATGTGAAGAGAAGCTTGGTGTTAACTGCGGGGCTTTCCTTCAGGAAAGATCCCAATTTATCCAATAGCTACGATGGAAAAAATGTGTTATCTAGAATGGCGTGTGGTCTATTTTCAGAAATCTGAACCCAGTCGAATCTTAAGCGTTTCACTCAGAAATCAATATATTTGTAAGAGCTTTTCAGATGTCATTTGAAATTCTTAAATAAAATCAAAGTAATAACTGCAAGAAAAATCTAGTTGGAAGTGTAGGCTGTTTCAGTGACAGGGCAATATCGAGCTTTGAGTCGTGTGGAGATTTTAGGGATTTGAATTGTTCGACCGAAAAAATATACAACATTGGTGACTAAAAATTGGAAAAAAAAGCAATAAATTGAAAATATATAATTTTTCTAATACGTTTGGTCTGTTAAAAATTGAGAGAAAATTGGAAAAAGATAGTATATTAGTTAAATTAAATAGATGATAACTGCTAAGACTGCCAATTTATTTTGGTACAAATGATAAGTTTTGTCAGTTTCCATAAACTACCTCTGTGCGAAGCAAACTAAAAAATGGCAAAACCCTTCAAGTATTCAACTCACACGACGTATATTAGCGAAAACATTCTCAAGAACTCAAACCCCTTCATTGTCCACTCAATTTTTATAAGGTTTGATAATTAAATTCGAATAAGCTTTCAATTATTTTCGATACAAAGCATAAATTTTATCAGTTTCCATAAACTACCTCTGCGCAAATTAACTTAAAAAGTTGTCGAAACGCTCTAAGTAATCACCACATAACGGCGTTCGGCGAATAAATTCTTTCCTCCAACCTATTCCCCTAACCTACCTAACTCCAACCTATTCTTTGTCTAGTTAATTCATATATGAATTTGAATGAAGTTTTCAATTATTTTCGAGTCTCCACAAACTACTTGGGAGTAAAACAAATTAAAAAGTTGTCGTAACACTCCAAGTAATTACCTCACACGCGGCTTTCAGTGAATGAGTTCTCAAAACGAACTCCAACCCGTTTATTGTCCACTCAATTTTTATACGGATTTTAGGTAGGTAGTTGAACTAACTTTGCACCGGAGCAACACAACGGGCTATTGTTATTTATGATAGCTTCCACAAACTACTTGGGAACAAATAAAATTATATAGTTGTTGAAACGCTCCAAGTATTCACCTCACACGACGACTCTTGGTGAATAAATTCTCAAAACCAACAGCAAAACTGCTAATTCAATTTTTATCAATTTTTCTGTTCAGTTTTATAGGGTTTCAAATTTGAATTCGAATTAAGTTTTAAAATAATTTTTATGTTTAGAAACGATGTGGGAGTAAAACAAATTAAAAGTTATCGAAACACTCCAAGTAATCACCTCATATGACGGCTCTCGGAGAAATAATTTTCAATACGAGCTCCAACCAGTTCATTATCCACTCAATTTTTATAAGAATTGTAGGTAGGTAAATATTTGAATGAACTTCGCACTGGAGGAACACAACGGGCTGTTGTTATTTGTTATTTTTGATAGCTTCCAAACTAACTTGGAGAAGAAATTCTCAAAACGAACTAACGACCCCGTTCACTGTCCGATCAACTTTTCTAGATTCATATTTGCTTTCGAATTAAGATTTCAAACTCTTTTGACAGCTTCCACAAACTACCTGGGAGCAAATGAAATTATATAGTTTTGAAACACTTCAAGTATCCACCCCACACGGCGACACACGATGAATAAATTCCAAAAACGAGAGCTCCAACCAGCTCATTGTTCGGCTTAAATCTAATTATGAGTTAAAAATTTTCCGCATGTTGTACACCTGGCAGAGCATATAAAGGAAGCATCTAGGCATTTAAAGGGTGATGTGACGCCAAACGCTAATTCCTGCAGGAGTCTCGCTAGGAATGAATTGCCAAGACGGCGGCGCAGTTGCACAGAAGTTGAGTTTTAAATAAATTTTTGTTTTTCACAAAGTGGGAGTAAAACAAATTAAAAAGTTGTCGAAACACTCCAAGCAATTACCTCACACGACGGCTCTGGGCAAAACAATTATCAAAACAAACTTCAACCTGTTAATTGTCCACTCAATTTTTATAGGAATTCATATTTGCATTCCAATTAACATTTCAAATTTTTTATAGTTTCCACGAACTACCTGGAAGCAAATTAAATTATATAGTTGTTGAAACACTTCAAGTATTCACCCCACACGACGGCGCTCGGAAAATAAATTCTCAAAACCAACTCCTACCCGCTCATTGTTCGGTTTAAATTTAATTACGAGTTAAAAATTTTCCGCGTGTTGTACACCTGGCAGAGCAGATAAAGGAAGCATCTAGGCATTTAAAGGGTGATGTGACGCCAAACGCTAATTCCTGCAGGAGTCTCGCTAGGAATGAATTGCCAAGACGGCGGCGCAGTTGCACAGAAGTTGAGTTTTAAATAAATTTTTGTTTTTCACAAAGTGGGAGTAAAACAAATTAAAAAGTTGTCGAAACACTCCAAGCAATTACCTCACACGACGGCTCTGGGCAAAACAATTATCAAAACAAACTTCAACCTGTTAATTGTCCACTCAATTTTTATAGGAATTCATATTTGCATTCCAATTAACATTTCAAATTTTTTATAGTTTCCACGAACTACCTGGGAGCAAATTAAATTATATAGTTGTTGAAACACTTCAAGTATTCACTCCACACGACGGCGCTCGGAAAATAAATTCTCAAAACCAACTCCTACCCGCTCATTGTTCGGTTTAAATTTAATTACGAATTAAAAATTTTCCGCGTGTTGTACACCTGGCAGAGCAGATAAAGGAAGCATCTAGGCATTTAAAGGGTGATGTGACGCCAAACGCTAATTCCTGCAGGAGTCTCGCTAGGAATGAATTGCCAAGACGGCGGCGCAGTTGGACAGCCTTCAGAAAACAAAAACTAGTACTCCTCGCTATTAATGAGCTATATATAACGCACATCGTAGTCGCTATGTTATTCTGAGCCTGCAACGAGTGACTGATGACTTCATAATTGTAAGTGCCATGAAAAGTGTAGAATGGGTGTGATGAAAAAACAAGAGTCTCGCAGTTTAGTAGACATCAAAGTGAATCTCCCCAAACAATGGTTTGTTAGTTGATGATCCAAAAACAAAATTTCCCATTACGGCAGAAATAGATCCTTTTAAATAGATCCCGATGTGTGTAGAACTCCTGGTGTTTTGATTTATTATGGCGTTCTTTGATATTTTTGTAAGAGATTTCGATTTCGTATGGAAAAGAAAGAGTAGAGGACAATAGAGATCCATACATCTCGCGAAGTTACTTGTTGGGAACGGAATATTTAGGGAGATAAATTTTAATTGTCTAAGAGGTTCTCTTGATAATAGTGATATTTTATCTGTTAATATTAAACCGTTAATAATTAAAAACAATTATATTGTTGAATTAACTGCAAAAGAAATAATCGGATATATACACTGCTGGCCACCGTAAATGCAACACCCTGAAGGAAGCATGCAAATAATATGAAATTTACAACATACATTTGCGGAGGTGAGATATGCAAATGAGTAGAATTTCAGCGCAGACGCACATCACGCTCGCCTGTGGCGCCACTTCAAAGCGCTATTTAAGGCTTGGAAATTTCGACGATTTCAAGTACGGCAATTGTGTTTTTCTTGTGTTTTTTTCAAAAAAACGATCAATTATGCCTCGTAGAAAACAGCGATCATCTTTTGATCAAGTATCCGAGTTCGACAGAGGAAGGATAGTGGCCTACCGAGATTGTGGATTATCTTTCAGGGAAATCGGTAGTCGTGTTGGACGAAACCAAACAACTGTAATGCGGATATGTGATCGTTGGATGCAGGAGGGTACGACGGACCGACGTGTTCGATCGCATCCACCTCAGTGCACCACTTCACGTGATGACAGGCATATTGTGCGTATGGCAGTGACGGATCGCTCAGCCACATCACGAACCATAGCACAGCACATTCAGTCTGTACCGCATCATCCAGTGTCTGCGCGTACCATTCGACGCCGTTTACATCAGAGTGGTCTGTTCGCAAGTCGTCCATTGCTTCGTCTACCCTTGACGCAGAACCACAGACGTTTCCGCCGCCAATGGTGCGATGAAAGAAGGATGTGGACGGCAGAATGGAATGAAATTGTCTTTACTGACGAGTCACGCTTCTGTCTGCAACACCACGATGGTCGGATTCGAGTCTGGAGACACCGTGGAGAGAGGATGCTGAACAGCTGCGTTATGCACCGCCACACTGGTCCTGCACCGGGTATTATGGTATGGGGCGGTATTGGATATCACTCTCGCACTCCTCTAGTACGCATTGCCTGTACTTTAAACAGCCAGCGCTACATCTCCGAGGTGTTGGAGCCAGTTGTCCTTTCTTACCTTCAGGGCTTGCCCACAGCCATATTTCAACAGGATAATGCACGACTACACGTGGCACGCATTGTCCAAGGGTTCTTCGTCAATCGCCAGATTGAATTGCTTCCCTGGCCAGCTCGCTCTCCGGATCTTTCGCCGATAGAAAACATGTGGTCCATGGTTGCTCAACGATTGACCCAGAATACATCCCCAGCTTTGGCAACGTGTGGAAGCTGCTTGGTGTGCTGTACCCCAAGAACACATCCAAAGTCTCTTTGAATCAATGCCGAGGCGTGTGGCAGCGGTGATCTCCAACAATGGCGGCTACTCTGGCTACTGATTTTGGCAGGAACCACACTTCACAGAAGTCTATAAAATTAATCATTTGATACTTGGTCAACATGTTATCTATAAAATAAATTTTGTTGTGATATCTCTTGTCTTTCTTGGTGTTGCAATTTGGGTGGCCAGCAGTGTATGTAAGACATTTCGATTTCGGATGGAAAGAAAGAGTAGAGGATAATGGAGATCCATATATATCGCGAAGTTACTTGGGAATGCAATATTTCGGGAGACAAATTTTAATTATCTAAGAGGCGCTTTCTCGATAAGAGTGATCTTTTATCTGTTAATATAAACCGTTAATAATTAAGCAAAATGATATTGTTGAGTAAACTGTGAAAGCAATAATCTGAGATCATAATAACCATGAGACTGTAGACATTTACACAACCGGTTGTATCGTTACATTGTCAGTTATGCCATCACCTCTACAGTTTTCAAGGCTTTATTGCACTTTTGAGATCACGAAGAAAAGACATTGAATGCGTTCAATAGGAATATATTGAATGTAACTTTTATTTATTTAGTAAAGCTAAATAGCGTACGCTTCTAAATCAAACTGATAAATTAACACGTTCTAACATAATGTAGTCATAGACCTTCCAATGAAATAGACAGAACCTGTGGTCGGAGTCACTGTCGTAAGATCTCAGAAGTATAGGTCTCGTGGGCTTGGGAATCGAGTTGTGCCGATTGGCTACCGAAGCGCAAACTAGTATTTTTCATCACGCTTCTCAATTAGTCCTACATCAAGATTCGTGTTTTTTCCCAATACCACGTGACCTTCATCCGGAGGTCTTCAAACCGAGCGTTCCAGCGAAATAACATGAAG
Source organism: Meta bourneti (assembly GCA_933210815.1). NCBI lineage: Eukaryota > Metazoa > Arthropoda > Arachnida > Araneae > Tetragnathidae > Meta > Meta bourneti. The sequence continues at coordinate 42,540,131 of OW119934.1, forward strand.
TTGCTAGCGCATGCTACGTCTCTTTCATTAGAAGGTCGATGTCAAATTGTCAGTTTCGTCATCACTGCCACGTTTTTCAAGGGCATCTTGGGAATGCCACGTCCATTGACGAGAGGACAACTTTTGTGGGTTGTTATTTGTTGACAAGGAATCGCGTGGTATGATTAGTGTGTGGTCAATTCTGAGTATCCTCTATACACTATTGAGCTGTACAGTTTTCTAAACAGTATTACGCAATGGTATATAAAAAGAGAGTAAATAATATTGTGGGATAACTGATATCGTAGTCAAGGTAAGGGGTTATACCCCCATAGTCTGGTAGCTTAAGAAAAATACGTAACATTGAATGCTGTTTTATATAATTATAATTCAACTTTTCTTCAGTATTAAAAAACTACAAGAGTTCAGTTTTGTAAATAACTATAGCTCACAATGACAAGGAATGAAAATAAGCACATGGAAAATTTACTGACACAGAAGAGAAAAATACACCCAAGGTAAGTAACTGGAATCGAACCTGTGCCGCTTACAATTTTCAGATGCTTATTTTTAAGTTGGTAATTGATAGTTGACATTACTTCACACTGGAATACAGTTGTTATTGGCGGCGGTCCGGGATCAATCCCGAAGGGAAGATCCGACGACAATTCCTCGTAATTTGGATACGGTCAGGCATATGTTAAGAAAATCAAGTTAAAAGTTCAAAATTTAAATTTCTCTAATAGAGTTTATAAAACGTTTTATTTTTTTAATCTTCCAAATAGGAGTTAAAACACAAACGAAGTATCATTTGAAAGAACATAAAATAAATTATCGAAATCTCAAAATTAATGTTTTCGAAACTTTTTGGTTCCGATACCTTTTGAATACATTGTAAATTAACCAATGTTCGTATGTTAAATCAAATGAAAATAATAAAAAAAACCCGGAATACAACATCATGACAGCGAAAAACACTAAATCGACTAAAACCATGCCAAGGTCTAGTCATTTCAGGCACCATCATTGCCATCTTGTTGCGATTGCGGAATGACTCAGCATTTACATCACTCAGATTGTTAATCTTTGGAAGTTAAAATGGCGTCATCAAGGCTGCCAAGTTTACATAGAAATTCTGTTGAATTTATTCGTTGTCGTTTACGTGGTGTCACAAACACGTGCCACAAAGAAGATTTAATGCGTTCAAATATGTCCGGAGCTTATGCAGCTTAAATATTTTAAACGGATTTTATTGCTTTGAATAAATTTTATAAGTATACTGATGATGCAATTATTTTACTTTACGACGGAGGTTCCCAAATATCTGGAATATTCCTGATTAAATATTTCTAAGCTCCATCTAGTTTCTACGCATTGTTCGCGAAAATGTTACTGAATAAATTAATATTGGGAATAGAAATCAATCTACCTACACAAACTTCAAAACTAGGGCTTGCAAATTACCGGCATTCTCATTATCGGTAAATTGCCGACGAAAATTCTCAATACTGGTTTTAAATTCTAGTTTTTACTTCCAGAGCTGCTTTTAAGCACATTTCCGAAAGGACAGAATTTGCCGTTCAGAGACAAAAGGTTTGTAAACACGTAAATATTGATTTCCCAACAAAAACGTGTTTGAAAAAGGGAAGCAATCAGTTTTTTCTTCCAACAGAGGATACCAAACTGAGAAAATAAGCTAAGGTTCTTTTAGGTTTATTCAACGAAGGGACACATGGCTACTGATAAACAAACATATTGGTATACAACAGTATTTACAACTACCGAAAACATAAATTGATGCCTGACTTAAGATATTAAAAACAAAGCAAACATAATAACATATCTCAGATAAAAAAGCCAGTAACGATGCTTCTATAACGATAATTCTCACCAATCCTTGAATACCAGTTACATATTACCGGTTTCTAAACCCTATCAACTGTTTTGCCCGTACCGTACGTGCGTACACCAGTACGTTTTAGTACTCTCCTGATTTGTCCGTGCGCTGTACGTGCGGTTTCATTCCTGTGTCTTTTTCTGCTTTGCCCCTATTTTTCCACTTGTAGGTTTTCTAGATTAGTAATCTACTAGATTTTTCAAATTGATGAATATTAAACTGAAAGAAGAAATAGGTAAGTATATAGTAAAACGTAAACCATGATTTGTGTTTTGTACCAAAATTATAAAGCGCGCTTCTCTGTACCCAGCTTAACTGCTTGAAAAAAACAACTTTTAGGTAAATGTCTACTGCCGTTTGGAAACAAAAGAATTCTTTCAAAAAGTAAAATTTCATCAATGACCAGAGGAGGATTCAGAGACCAGAGATTCAGTAACCTCCCTGTTGTTGTGCACCTTAAAAAGTCTTCTTACCTCAATTAAAATAATTGTATATGATTAAACCCGGTATTTTACTTTGTAAATATCTAAAAATTATCCTTAATACCATTATTGAAGAAGGTTTCACTTGGAATACTAGTGATAATAATAACGTTTTAAATTATATAAATAAAAATATTAATAATAATATACTAACCTACGACTTTAAAGACCTATTTACTAGCATACCACTGGGCAAACTTAAAGATGTACTTAACTACTATTATCATGACTTTAAAAATCTGATTACTATTGATTTTGAGGATTGGGAATTTTTGGTAAACTTCTGTATCTATAATAATTTTATTTTTAACGGTGAGCATTTATTTATTCAAGTTAAGGGTATACCCCAGGGTTCCAATTTTTCATCCATTCTTGCTAATTTATTTCTTCATTATTATGAAAAAAATTTTGCCTACAAATTAATTCTGCTTTTAGATATATTGCTGATTTAATTGTTTTCAATGATACTAATTTTGCTAACTTTTGGAAATCGATTTACCCAGATGAATTATATTTATTAAAAACCAATTCAGATAATAATAAAGCCGTCTTTCTAGACTTGAATATATACACTTTAAATAATAAAACTGATATTAATATTTATGATAAGAGAGATTATTTTGAATTTCCGGTTTTTAAATTAATGTATTGGGATTCTAATATTTCTAAAAAAATTTATTATAATACAATTGCTGGTCAACTGATGCGTTTCAATAAAATTTGCAACTCTAAGTCTAACTTTCTTTTGCAATGTAATAATCTCATTAACACACTTAATAATAAATACCCTCACTCTTTTTATAAGATTATTTTTGAAAGATTTAAGATTACTAATATTATTTAATAGCTTATTTTGGAAACTTTCCTGTTGACTATCAATTTTATTATTTTTTTAAAAACTGGATTTGAACACTATCTTTTCGATTTCCGATTCCGATGTTCCGGGTCGGAATTCCGAGTCGGGGTTCCGTGTCGGAATTGCGGTTCCGATTTCTCATCTGTTGATTTTTCGGCGTTGTGAATGGCATTTGTTGGCGGTCCTCATGTAGTTTGCGGCGGGTTGTTATCGAGCTTAGGTCAATCAACGTGGGTAAGTTTGTTTTCTCCTTTTTAATTTTGTATTATACTTATCTTTGGTATGTGTTCTTGATTGTCCCTGGTTTTGTTTTTCTAATTTTTGTTTTCCTAATTTATATTTTCTAATTTTGCCTTTCTTCTTATGGTGTTTGGAGGGGTGTGTGGGCTACTTTTGGTGTACTGCCGCTCACACGCAGAAAACACCATATTGTGTTGACTGGGTGAGGCTCCTCCCTGATGACGCCCTCATCCACCAACACTTCATCATTTTTTTCGAAATTTTCTTAAATTTCTTAATTTGAAAATTTTTGGTTTTCTCTTTGTTTTAGTTTGCAATTTTGAATTTTATATATATATATATATATATATATAACTGAAAATAATTGTATATAAATTAAATATTATATATCTAAGTGTAAATAAGTATACTTAAATTAAATATTATACGTGTAAATAATTGTATACAAATTAAATCAAAGAAAGGTGAATTTTTAACTGACATTATATTCGAAAATGTAAACTATCATTTCAAGTATATCCCTCTTGGCCCCCTATAAAATTATTCTCGGTCCATGTACTTGACATTCGAACAACTGCGTGTCCTACACTTTCATAAACCCCGGCATTGGCAAGAGAGAAAAGTTATAGAGTATCGAATATTAATAAAGGCTTCAATAGCTCTTGGTAAAGCTAAGATTTCATAACAGGAAAGAATTCTTATGGATCAAAACTCGAAGTAGATAAACATAAACAGAATATACTCCTGGATTGACGAATCTGTTTCCGCATCTAATGTTACAGCTATAAGCTTGGTATTGGGGTTTGTTAAAAGTGGAATAACACTTTTTGCATTTGTACTTCTAACCTACTGAGGGGTACATACGCATAATTCCACCTTGCAATCAGCAGTCTTCCCCGCATGACCTCTAACCAACTTTAACCTTGACCAGAAGAATCTTTCCAAAGGATTCTATTCTAAGGAAAGGAAATATAGAATCTTCCCAAAGGATTCTATTATAAGGAAATTAAACCAAAAGAATCTAGAGGATTCTGTTCTAAGGAGAGGATCAACGGAATCTTTCCAAAAGAATCTTAAAAAAGGAGCAGTAGAATGGAATAATTCCAAAGGATTCTATATTAAGGAAAGGAGCAATATCCAAAGTTCCAAAGGAATCACTTCTAAGGAAATGAGCACAGAAATCTTTCTAAAGGTTGGAAGAATCCACATATGGATTTTTCACCCAATAGATGTGGTTACTTAGTATTTAAGTGTATCATGGGGTAAAAGCAATCCTACACTATTCTAAATCTCGTGAAGCTCAGAGGGTTAAAAAGACCAATGTTATCTTTCCAAATGATTCGATTCTGGGGAAAAGACCAATACAATCTTTCAAAATGACTATTCTAAGAAAAAAAAGAATAGAATTCTTCCAACTGATTCTATTCTGAGGGAGGGGCACGGTAGCCCAGTTGGAAGAGCAACCGGAGTTTTGCGAGCTCGAAACTCGGTCCAGCCAAAGACCATCGTGTACACGGGGGCTGGTGCATGTTAAATCTGTCGTGGTCTCAAATGTCCTCACGTAGGCGTGGTGTGGAAGTGTGGAGAGTGGGGTGCCAGCTCAGGTGCGACCTCGTCATCTGACCGTGGTTCAAAACTACGTGGCGTTGTCCTCGGATCTTTCCTTTACAAATTGACCCCGGACCGTCGCCAATAGCTCGTTGTGTTGCTCCAGTGCGACGTTAATTAAAATACCTACCTATTCTGAGGGAAAGACCAATGGAATGGAAAAACAATACTACAATAATCGGAAATCCCGTGGAACCTCGGAGGGTTAATTTAACATCGTATACTAAAGAAGAGATTGTATGTGTTAAACTTCAGATGTTACCAAATAGTTTTTTTTAGAAGTAGTTTAACAATTTTTCGAAGAAATAATTGGATCGATTAGACGTGGCTGGCTACATTGGACAAATCCAAACGCTAAGGGGTGGCTAAAAATAGGCTCTTTGCAACGTTACTTCAACCCAGTTTTTCAAGAAAGCAATTTAATGGTTTACCCCTCTGAATGTCCTTTAAAGTAGTGTAGGGTTGCATTTATTTCACAACACATTTAATGATTGAATAACAACATATTTCATAAAGAACCCATCTATTCTTTCAACCTTTAAAAAGATTCTATTAATCTTTTCCAGTGAATAGTCTTTTGAAACGATTATATTGACCCATTGTGTAGTATAGAATCCTTTGGAAAGATCCCATTGGTCGTTTCCTTAGATGATAATCTTTTGGAACGATTCTATTGCTCATTTCCTTAGAACCCCAATCCTTTGGACAGATTCTATAGGTCCTTTCCTTATCATAGAATCCTTTAGAAAGATTCAATTGCTCCTTTCCGTAGAGAAGAATTATTTTGAACTATTATATTGGTCCTCTCCTTAGATAAGTATTCCTTGGAAAGATTCTTGGTCCTTTTATTAGAATAGAATCTTTTGGAAAGATTGTATTGGTGTCCTTTCTTTGAATAGAATATTTCGGAAATATTCTATGGCACTTTTTATTAGAATAGAATCGTTTGGAAATATTCTATTGCTCCTTTCACAAGAATGGAATCCTTTATATATAGAAAGATTCTATTGGTCAAGAAGGTCAAAATTGGTTAGAAGTCATGCAAGGAAAACTTCAGTTTGCAAGGTGGAATTATGTGTGTGAACTTTTCAGAGGGTAATAAAGCATACAAAACCCGGTATTTTTTAATGTTGAAGCGACAATACAAATGAATTTGATTGAAAAGCATTATTTATAAAATATGATCAATAATTATCCGCAATGCAGTTGTATTTGTGTCTCTGTTGGCAGTATGGTCGTTTTTTGGCATTTCTCTGGGAGCGATTTCTGACTTTTCACTGCTGTCTTTTACTGCTGCTGAAGTTAGAATGGATCACTACTAGTAACGAGCCGTCTTCAAATAAAATTGCGCATAAACTTCATAACTTTCAGTACGTTACCCAATTTTGGCTCCAAACTCTCAATCGATACCAAGAAAATCCAATCTCCAATATCAAGTATCAAGTGGTTTGGTTCAACTGTTTCTGGATTGTGTATGGAAAATTTGAAGCACCAATGTTAAATTAGCTTACCAGACTTTTATTCATATCTTTCGAAATAATCTTCCTATTTTTATTGCGTTATTATTGATCTCAAACGTGATCTACGTAATGTTTCTTTTTAAGTTAATTTTCAGAATGCAATATTAATTATGAAATTAATATACACAAATATTATGATAGCAATCTTCGAATAATTTGATGGTAATGGTAGCGGTAATAAATTAACGTCGCACTCGAGCAACATAACGGTCTATTGGTGATGGTCCGGGATCAATCCCCAAGGGAAAGATCCGAGGACAACACCACGTAATTTTGAATCACTGTCGGATCACGAGAACACCTGAACTGGCACACCTTTCTCGAAACTTCTACACCAAGTCAACGTGAGAACATTTGAGACTACGACGGATTTAACGTGCATCAGCTCCCGTGTACACGACGGTCTTTGGTTGAATAATATGATTGAAATCTATTCAGCATATTATATATAACCATGCAGATTTTCAGTTCTTTCCTCCTTGAAGTAAGTCATGTTTCATAAAGTAAAAAAATTACATTTTATAGTGTCCCAATGCTTAGAACATACTATAATGTGATCTTATTAAGCATCCTGATGGTTGACTCGACGAGGTATCTCGTCATTAGCAAAACTGACGAGATATTGATGGACGAGATACAAAAACATCTGACCAGAACCTTATCTCGTCATTATAAAAACAATTGGCAATATCTTGATGACGAGATATCTCGTCAAAAGTAAAACTGACGAGATATTGATGGATGAGATATCTCGTCCTTGGTAAAAATCTGACCAGAATTTGATCTCGCCATCATAAAAAAGTCAGCACTATCTTGATGATGAGATATCTGGTCATTAGCAAAATTGGTCAATTCTTGATGGACGAGATATCCGGTCTAAACCACCACCTGGAGGGTTAATAACTTACTTTGCAAGGACCAATTTACGAAAACCATTACGGTTGTAAACATTTAAGGTGACTAATTTTGCAGCACCATATATTGCAATCATAATATTAAAATCAGTTACAACTTGTGAAATCATCTTGTATAGTATAGTTGATAAACCTTGCACCAGGATTGATTGAATGGATCAAAAGTCAGGCATGGTAAAAGGTAAATGCAATGCTCTACATTTGTTGCAGTTTATTTTCGCATGCGAAGAAAACAATAAAATTACCATTCGAATAACTTTTCCTCGTCTTATAAACCTTCAGTGATGGATCAGTGATGAAAGCGTGAATACAAAATTGAACGAAAATTATATTTAAAGAATTTTGCCGTCTAGTTTAACTTGATCAATGTCCTGATGGTGCTGTATTTAACACTAAATTTATCAAGGGGGTCAAATGACCCGTTTTAACACTTAATTTATTAGGAGTGTCAAATTACTCGTTTTGACACTAAATTTACCAAACGGGTCAATTGAACCGTTTTAACACTAGATTTAGCAAGCGTTTTAAAATTTTAACTTAAAATTACTTTTTCATTTTTATCATTTTCCTCAATTGAATTCGACTTTTCTAGAAATGTTTATAAAATTAATTTGGTAATATATATTTCTTTTCATCTCTCTGCATCCGACACACGTTTGAAGAATACCTCTTTTTACCGATGAGGGGTCATTAACCGGTTTAATGTTTTTATGTTTTTACCAACATTGCCAACTCTAAGACCATTCCATACATAACTGCTGTGCAAAATAATAAGCATACACATCACTTTAAAGAGATATAGCGTGAATCGTAGATGGCCTCTGCAAGTATTTTTCAATATTCTTGATTTAGCCGGAATAAATGCCTGGGTGGTGTGCAATGAAACAGCTGGTGAAAATATTTCAAGGAAAGAATTTTTATTTCAATTATAACTTGCTGGTAAGTATCAATTCACTTTTTTTTATAAAAAAGAGACTAATATGTCAGCAGCATCGGCAAGCTCAAGCAAAGTTACTAATGTGCGTAAATAGTGCCAAATAAGATACTGCCATGAAAATAAAGGCATCAAAATATGATCTCTGTGCAAGAAATATGTTTGCCGAAAGTGTTTAGCAAAGCAATCATGCATTTATAAAAATTGCGGAAAATGAATCGGTATGTTATCGAAAACTAAAAAAAAGTGAAACAACTGAATAAAATGTCAAAATAATATCTTACTTCAATTTTTTTTGTTTATAATTATAAAATTATCATTTAAAGACCATTTTGTTTATTATTTCAAGCAGTAATTCCTTACCTGCATCCAAATGGAAAATGGATCATTTAACCAGTTTCGGTAAAAATAGATATTTACAAAAGGTCGGTTAATTTTCTGTTAATTCTGTGCTGAATTGATGAACCAAATATACTATAATACAATCGATGGAAAGACCTCGTAAAATAATATTAAATGCGATTTAATATTATTTTACTTGAAGAAATTTCATCTCATTCATTTTTTCGAGACATCTAGCTTGTGTTTGGTTTATTGCTTACGGTCATTTCATGCTTCACAAGGACAATTAAGATCGAGACTTACTCCAAATTAGAATACTTGTTAAAAACAAGAGATTTTGGAGCTCCTAATTCCAAAGATGGAGATTTTCTCTGCCGTGCGCAAAACCAAAAATTCATAGGTGAATAAGTAAAAAAGAAAGATAGAATGCGTGATATATCAAGGTATGATATAACGAGGGTTACTGCAGCAGTGTTCACAATTTATGAAATATTATGCTCTTTTCTTCCTTTTTAAACAAAGTTCAACAGTTTCAAGCAAATCAATATGACATATCAGTTACTTAAAGTGCCTTTATCAAGAGATTTTGGAGATCCTAATTCTAAAGTTTGAGATTTTCTCTGCTGTTCGCAAACCAAAAATTCATAGGGGAATAAGTAAAAAAGAGAGAAATATAGCCTAATACGTGATATATCAAGGTATGATATAACGAGGGTTGCTGTAACAGGGTTCATAATTTATGAAAGATTATGCCCCTTTCTTCCTTTTTAAACAGACTTCCACAGTTTCAAGCAAATCAATATGAAATATTAGTTACTTAAAGTGCCTTTATTTCCATATTTTAAGCGACATCAGGACTAATGATTACAGGAGTCCCTTTCATTCGTCATAAATAAAGAGGCAGTATTTAATGCCGTTAATGTGCCTGGAAGAATAAAAGACAGGGGCTTTGATAAGCTGTTTCTCCTTAAATAACGGTTTGACCAGAGCTACGAGCTCTTCCAAATGTGTCAGGAAGCAGGGACAAGATTCGAAGATAAATTGACTATTATCTTTTATGAAGCATCATTATCGCTTCGCTTTACAGGGGACGGTTAGACTTAACTATGCCTAAATAAAGCTCAACACTAACGCCTGGATACAGTCATAATAATACTATTCACGCAATTTTAGGGGAACAATTCTGAGCGTATTGTATTGCTTTCATGCTCACTAAGTATTATACCAATCTCTTTAGAAAGACAACTTGTGCGCGATAATCATTTTTATATACAGCAGAACCTTGGTTATCCTGGATTATGTGGACCGGGGTCATTTTAGATAACCAGAAACTTGGATAATTACGACGTTGTAGCACAAAATATCCTATGTCAATACAGAAAAAAATTAGTGTTATTGTTGCTAATTGCTCCGTCTAGCCACCTTCTAGACCAAGTCCAACAAGTTATTCGTCCTTAAATAAATTAACTCTCCTTGGTGGTTGTCTCGACGAGATATCGCGTAATTAGTAAAACTGATCAGATCTTGATAGACGATATATCTCGTCATTAGAAGAAAACTGACCAGATCTTGATCTCGTTATCATAAAAATATCGGCAATATCTTGATGACAAGTTATCTCGTCATTCCAAGAAAACTGACCAGATCTTGATCGCGTCATCTTCAAAAAATTGGCAATATCTTGATGGGGCGAGATACCTCGTCATTAGAAGAAAACTGATCATAAAAAACCCAGAAATATCTGAATGACGATATATCTCGCCATTAGAAATTTTTGTCAGATCTTGATGGACGAGATATCTCGTCGAAACTACAAGGAGGGTTAATAAGCAATCAAGATTCTGTAATAACTCTCCCCTTACACTTAGGACAAACTGGAAAATATTTTTGACTATTCAGTATTTTTATACTCTTAACATGCCCACTTCGCAATCTGGACCAAGCCGTTTGAATCCCTCTTTCCCCTTTGTAAAGCAAGGATAAACCAGAAATTTTTCTGGGTACCAGTCATGATTGGATGGAATTCTCCACATTGCATTATTTGAAAATTTCGTTTTGGAGAATTCATGCGAAGAGAATCAGGCATACCAAGAGCAACTAAAGAACCTTTCTTGGTCAGTCTCAAAATTTACCGTACATGTCACTTTTACTTCTACCGAAAGATTCATAAAGCAAGGATTAACAATAATCTATACTCGGATTTGTGTATCAGTATATATTTATTGGGATATAATTTTACAATAAATCTAGTCTTGTGAGTTACGTACCTTTTAAACTCTCTTGAAAAAGTCCTGAACGATCTTCTATTTCGCAGCACTTCCACATCTCAGCAAACTGCATCATTTCATCTTTCTCATGAATGCATTTCAAACTACGTTTAACTTTTCATGTTTATGATTTATGTTTTTGATATATATTTACTTTTTCATACATTGAAGTGTTTATTTTTCATGTTGCTTACTTAAATGTTTTATCATGCTTTTAATGTTAATCTGACATTCTAAACATCTATTCGAATTAAATTTTATTTTGTCTTGCGTTTGACAAACTTGTAATTTTTGGATGTTGCGTCATAAAATCCAAACCAACCATCTGCCCGCTAAACCAGACCAATCAAGGATAAAGTGCGCATACTCGTGTCAAAAAGCTTGGCATCGAATTCGGCTCGGATAACACGGACAGGACATAAGGGTGGGCCGATCAGAAAAGTGAAGTTTTTGTTTTACGAATTTGAATTTGCAATATGGGAAAAGTTGTCTCTTACCTTCAAATACAAGGCTATATTAAAAAAAATTTTCAACGACTTGAGCCTTCTACCAGACGTTATATTTCAGTGTTTTAGCTGAAAAACTATGTCGTTCCATAAAAATGTTACGAGTCCAAGAATATAGAAACTGTTTTAAAAAACTTAAAAATCGATATATAAACATCCAAGTGAATGTAGTAAAAATATTTTTCGTACAGGTACAGTATTTACCAACGGCGCACAGATGGAAAATTAAAAAAAATCTGAAATTTTGCAGATTTTACAATGCTATAAAGAATTAAATATATATTTACACACAAGGGTTGAAAGAATATAAGCTAAGGTATTTTTACATAAAAAATATAGAGTACTGGATGTAAAATATGACGTATAATTAAGATAGTTTATACTGCTTTTTATAATCACATTTTTAGGACAATTTCGTTGTGATTTTATCTTAGCTCGAATGAAATCATCTCATGGTCCCTGTCCAATGACAGATATTTATGCCTTCATAACCAATTTCACGCACCTTTTGACCACCTGTTAGACATGAGTAGCGAAGAAACTGAAAAGTTTGTGTGTCTGAAGAATTTATACAAGACTAGAGTTCCTTTATAAAGTATATTAAAATAGGGGTAAGCTACTAAATCTGTCTTGCCAATTGATCAGTTTGGTGAAATCAATCGCATCGAAGTACATTTTTGGTATTAAAAAATTCTCTTTCGCTTTAGTCTCTCTCTAGAAATTCTTAGTCCCAGTTATGGAATATGGTGGAGTTCATCACTGATCTTTGTAAGGAGCATATTAACGGCATGAAGGAAGTATGCATTTTGCTGAACGACTTGGTGAAAACAGCTTTTAGTTCGTCACTTAAATAACGAGGATGGATGTATTGTTTTAAAAACATTCAAATTTCCTTTTTACCAAAGTCACATTTAAAAGTCAGATATCGCCCCTTTTTACAAGGAAATCCGAAATCAAGCAATTTCTGATTATTTTTTAATGTACTGTGGAGGTGGTTACTATAAACTAATTTTCCCTTGATTGATCCCGGATCGTCGTCAATAGCCCGTTGTGTTGTTCTAGTGCGACGTTAATTAAATACCATTACCTATAAACTAATAATATATTTTCCTTACATCGAAAAAGGTATACTCTTAATTAATTGATAGAAACGTGCGTCTTCTAAAATCGATTCCCACACAAGTATGCGAATCTTTTGAACTGCTCTGAAATCGATACTAACAGAAGTGTGTAGATCGATAAGCACATGTGAAAGTGTACGTATCAGATTCGTCTGAATAAAAGTTTAAATCCCATGTAAGAATAAAAGCTAATATTGGTGGTTCACGTCAGAGCGTATCATGATGCTCACTTAAGGGTGCTTCAGAACTTCCCTGCAGAAACTTTAACCCTATGAAGGATTCACACGAATAATTCTACTTTGCAACTTGCAGTTTTCTTTGCGTTACTTCAAACCAGTTCCAACCGTCTAGTCCAATACAATATTTCCTTGAATTCTTTCAACCAATCGATGTGGTTATTTAGTTTTTATGCGTGTAGTGATGTCACAGCAATTCCACACTACTCGGAAAATTCGTGGAAGTTCAGAGGGTTTTAACAAAAGCGTGAAATTCGCTTTGACTGCATTTTCCCGAAGGATTCTACTCTAAGGAAATGAGCAAAGACTATTTTCAAAGGATTAAATCTGAAGAAACAGACCAACACACTTTTTCCAAATGATTCTATTCTATTTTGGTTAAACTGATCGAGGGTTTCACACCCACAATTCCACATCAAAAATTGCAGTCTTCCCTGTATGACTTCTAACCAGTTTTGATCTTCGCGGCCAATAGAATCGAAAGAATTATATTCTAAGGAAAGGAACAATAGAATTTTCCAAAGGATTCACTTCAAAGGAAAGGAGAAGTTGATTAATTCCAAACGATTCTATTCTAAGGAAAGGACCAACGGAATTCTCCCAAAGGATTCACTTCAAAGGAAAGGAGCAGTTGAATAATTTCAAAGGATTCTATTCCAAAGAAAACCAATTAAATCTTTCTAAAGGATGCTCCAGTGCTCTAGGCGTGTGTGTGTAGGGCGACTTGGGGGTTCAAGCCCTTCTGGTCACACCACCACTGAAATGGTTGATTGGGTTTAATGGCGCAAGATCCAAAAACAGACAAGCTGCGCCAAATGCAAGACAAAACAATAAAATGGTTGTATAGGTAAAATAATAGTAAAATTACCAAATCAGAAACGAAATTCCTAAAGTCATAAGTGATGATTGAGTTGTACTTTACTGATGAAAATACATCAATCAATTGCTGAATAGTAAAAATAGTCATGATAATAAGAATGCTGATTAAAAAATTAAAATAAAATTAGTAAAAATATGCATTTATGACACGTCGATCAACAATAAAAGGTCGTTTTAGAATGTGAAAGACATGAAGGGGTGAAAAAATATTACATGCAGTTAAGAAAACCAATGGAATGCCACTGACACGATTCATGAGAGTAAATTCACTTCGACACTTTTGGAATTAAGTGTACAAGAATATATTTAAAACTAACCAGTTCACGAAAGAAAAGTTTTCTAGGGTTTTAAGGATGGAAAACATGCTATCCAAAATGAAATAAATTTCCCGACCATATCATTGTTATCGCTTAATAACGTCGGGCAGGAACTGTTGGAAACTTAACGCATAAGATCAAAAGATTACACATTTTGAAGCACAGAGAAGAGTCTTTCAACTGAGCATTACCGAAGATTTATTTCATTTTCCTATTTATCTTTTAGGAAATGGCATGACGCCAGATTATTTTTAACAGTTTGTAAATTGGCCTCGTTTTCTTATCGCTCTATCAGAAAGAACAGAATTTCTTGTAATATTTTGAATAGTTGGCTGTATGGGATAAGTACGCGCAGAAAAAATGCCTCCCCTTTTCGAGAATTACTTTTAAATCTATAACTCCAGTTATTATCAGAGAAAGGAAATAAGTTTCCAGGGCCTCCCCCGAGCCTTAAGGAGGCCTAATTTTCCATTTTGGTTGTTTTGAGGGCCGTTAAAAACCTCAATATTTGATGAAAGTCCTTAATTTTTTAAACAAGCTTTAAATTTTACAAGAACACTGAATGTTAAATTTCACCTTCATTCAAAAACCAAGGTCAATGGTACTAGTTCAAGGTCATACCACCAAAAATCGAGGGTACAATATTTATAGGTTTTATTTTTTACAGGGTTTATATTTTAGCTAAAAATTGATAATTTAAAAGTGTGTGTGGTGAGACCGAGTCCTAGCACTCTCGTAAGTTCCTTCACCCGTGGGGCCGTGGTAGCCCAGTTGGAAGAGCAACGGATTAGAAACCGTAGGGTTGCGAGTTCTCTCCTTTATATCAGTAAAAACTTTCCTTGTGTGTATATATCCATTACTTGATACTGACTGCCTTGTGTCTGGCGCAGCATGGCCAAATATGGCCCTTGCATCATAAGATAAAACTCCACCCAACCCTTTCCTTAGAGTAGAATGCTTTGGAAAGATTCTATTGGTCAAGAAGGTCAAGCAGGGAAGACTGCAGGTTGCAAGGTGGAATTACGCTTGTGAACCCTTCAGAAGGTTGAGATGGAGATTTTTAAGTCATGATATAAAATGTTAATAGGAATTACAAAATTTTAAAGTAAGAGTGGAAAGTCTATACATAACGGGAGAGTTCCAGGAATCATTGGGTAGTTGTTATTGAATTAACATCGCACTGGATTGGATGTTTGGATTTTATGGCGCAAGGCCCAAAAGCGGACAATCTGCGCCAACGTCGCACTGGAACAACACAACGAGTAATTGGCGATCCATCCCTAAGGGAAAGATCCGAGGACAACACCTCGTAATTTGAACCATGGTCAGATGTCGAGGTCAACCCCTAAGCTGGTACTCCACTCTCCAAACTTCCACACCACACCAACCGGAAATTATTGGGAGAAAGAGTCAAGCAATTCCCCAACCATTTCATGTGATTTGTTCACTAATGACATACTGTGCCACCCAAAGTATTTTATCGATTAATTTCAACACCTATAGTATTTTGTATTTTTTACCACACACCTTTGGGGCCAACAATATTACGGGAAGTAAAGGTTTCGGGCACCCAGTAATTATAGCCCCAACAGAATCTGCCACATTCAGAGAATTCCTTCCAATATACCTGCTCTCTGGGTGGTAGGTAGATATTTGAATGCAACACGTTTATTTTATTTAAGGATGATAGCGTGTTAGTGAGACTGTCTTCGCTTAGATCGTTGTGTACCGAGTTCAATTGAGTGAAATTTCATTTTGAGGAATTCGTTTTCTTCTGGTAGGTAGGTTATTAATTAATGTCACACTGGAGCACAACACAGCGGACTATTGGCGATGGTCCGGTATCAATTTTCGAAGGGAAAGAACCAAGGACAATGCCTCGTAATTCTGAACCACTGTAAGACGACGAGGTCCACACCTGAGCTGGCACCCCACTCTCCAAATATCCACACACCGCCAACTTGAGGACATTTGAGGCCACGACAGATTTAACGTCCACCATTCCCCGTGTACACGACGATCTTTGGCTGGACCGAGTCCCAAACTCGCAACCCTCCGGTTGCTAATCCGTTGTTCTTCCAACTAGGCTACAGCGGCCCTTGTTCACTGAGCGGATTGGCGTTCCTACACTCGAGAAATAAAATCTTTTAAACATAAATTTGTAACAGCAGGAGTTGTTGGAGTGTTCGGAAATGTGAGTTATACTTAAGAAATACTCGTGCAAGACGGTCGACGATTCAGCACTTTAAAGGCATCGTTACAAAAGTATGATCTCAGCGTTTTAATAGACAACTTGAGTTGGAGAGAAAATCGATACTCGGGGTATTCACATTGTTTCGGACGCATAATACAGGACATGTCTTGAAGAATTCCTTTATCGGATTAGACAGTCGGCTGCGCGCGCGAGCGCTTGGGTTTATGAAGTGATATAATCCTACTTTTGTGCATTTTCTATTGGTTTTAGTCCTCAACCCTTTGAGCGTCTAAAGATTTCTGAGAAGTGTAGGATTGCTATTACTCCACAACACTTTTAATGACCAAATAACCACATCTATTGGTTGAAAGAATCCATGGTTTCTTCAACGATTAGGAAGATTGATTCCATCGGTCCATTCCTTAGAATAAAATCCTTCGGAATTATTCAACAGCTCCTTTCCTTGGAAGTGAATCCTTTGGTCCTTTCCTTAAAATAAAATCTTTGGCATTATTCAACTGCTTCTTTCTTTGGAAGTGAATCCTTTGGTTCTTTCCTTATGATAGAATCCTTTGGAATTATTCAACTGCTGCCTTCCTTGGAAGTGAATCCTTTGGAAGAATTTCGTTGGACCAATAGAATCCTTTGGATTCTATTGGTCAAGAATGTCCAAACTGGTTTGAAGTCATACAGGAAAGACTGCAGGTTTAAAGGTGAAAATATGCGTGTGAACCCCTCAGAAGGTTAAATGTAGATAACTCATATCCGAGATTTTTTATTTCAAGAAAAAAACCCTTAATGATCCACAGATTTACGACCATCTCTACCTTGTAATCTTTTGCCGATTTGAGATTTTCCTGTCGTAACAACCATTTTCTCATTTCTTTAGAATAGAATTATAGGCCTTTGAAAGTCCATTTCTGAAAGTTTGCACCTTGCAGTTCTTTCAGATGCAAGAATGTATTTGTCTCAGAGCTCGAATTTAATTTCGTTTGTTTTGAAAAATAGGTTTTTTACACAAATCTTTTCCGAGCTAAGCCCATGGAGTAAGTATTGGTTTTCCACCCTATTCCATCTTCCACTTTAGATGGAGCAAATAGGAGCTTTTACTTCTGCAATTCATCGAGTCATCAAATCACTTTGTTTTGATCAAAATTTGTGAACAATATTTATATTTTTTCATAAAAAACGATGGTCAGTATACAAGTACTGAGTTACTTTAGTTTGACACCGCAAGACACGTATATATTAAATTTCAATTTACTTTAATCCTCAGGTGTTGTCTTCATCATCTGACCGTGGTTCAAAATTACGAGGCGTTTCCTAGGGTCTTTCCCTTAGGGATTGATCCCGGACTGTCGCAAATAGCCCGTTGTGTTGCTCCAGTGCGACGTTAATTAACTACCTACCTACCTCCTAACACATAATTTACTGTCACACTCATCAACGCATCTGGCGATGTTCATTCTTATTCAATGTTCTTATAACTGTCACGTGATACTACGTCATAAAAATGCATTTTTATAGAATATTAAATACTTAACATAAGTACAGATTAGTACAATAATAGTTGAACCGTACTGTACTGTTGGTTCTTGGAAGTCAATAATCTAAAAAATTAAAGTACCTCTAATAATTTATCCAAGCATTGTATATGTATGGATGGATTTGCAGTATAAAACAAAACACTGGAAAACGAGAATTCCTATACCAGTACGGAATACGTATAGAAGAAATTTCTACTACTTAAACACTATTGGCTAGTACATTTAGTTTTACAAAAAAGCCTATTGTATATAGAAAGATAATAATACATACAAGAGAGATTTGCAGTGTAAACAAACTAACCACTGGAAGATACGGATTTTACTCCTGTTTCAACAATGCTCTCGCTAAGTAGATAGTGGAGTTACCTTTAAATGTAGTCAAGTGACGTAACTTCCTGAAGGCGTACAAAAAACACGTTCTACTACAAAAACACTAACGCCATTTACATTAACTTTACAGAATAAGCCTTTCATAGAAAACCTTTCAATTCCTATTTGCCTTGTCCAATTCAGTGAATGATCTTAAAAATACGTTCTACTTCAAAAGCACTATTCCCATCTACATTTAGCTGTACATAAAAAGCCTCTCATAGAAATTATGTTATCGGGATAAAACCTTCACTTCCTATTCACCTTGTAGAATTCAGTGAATGATCTCAAAAATACGAGTATTCATACTTTTCGTATCTCTAGTATTTAAAGTAAAAATCAATGCACCATATAAATTTCGGAAAATCTCTGAGAATGTAAACTACTATACATCATTCACGAGCAAGTACTTCACACAAGATTTATGTTCTGTTGGGTTTCGTTTATGTGGCGCATATTTTATCGTCTTGGGAGAAATGTTTGGTCTGGAATCTTATGCGCTACGAATGCTTCTCATTTTGCCGTTCACAACTTTCATATGGGTTAGATAGAAAGTGCAAAATGTTTTTATTTATACATGTGCCAGAAAGAATAACAATCTCTATGCATCTCTAATCATCTGTATCTGTTAAAATAATAGATTAGTTCGATGTATTCACTCAAAACTTATAACAATTTTGTTTTTTAATGAGAAGGAAAAACAGAGCAAACATAAACCAATACCGAAGAAGAAAAAATACTTCTGATTAAAACTAATTTTATTCATCATAGTTTTGGAGACATTTGGTGGAGTGGATTTTGTGTGCAAACAAAGCAGACGGAAAAAGGGGATTTTATTTCCTGTAACCCAAATGTGTCATTCCATGTGAAATGAACAAAAATCGGAAAAAAACTGTGGCCGAGGGTGACGGATTTTCATGAAATTTGCTACAGGGGTTAAGTTTATGCATAAATAACGATATCCAAAATATTTTGGCTCAGAATGAAATATTTTAGAAGTTTCAGGCATTTTAAGGACTTGAAATTTGAAGAGCAGTTGTGAAATCGCTTGATGTTGCATGTTTGAAGATCTCTTTCTCAAAAACTACTTAACCTAGACAACAATATTTCATATTTTTGTAACCTATGAAGAATTCTCTTTATCTATTTGGAAACAACAATTTTAAACATTATACTTAATCTAAAAATTAGTAGCGAAAAAAGGAAAATAGTCGATTTTGATAGAATTAAAAAGGTTTCTATGGGCTAAAGGAAATTAGCATCGTTAAAATTCATACCAGATACAGTGTTAGATATGATAAAACTACTGCTGAAGTTTGGAAGTCGGCTTTTATTTCTTTCATCTTCCTAACAACAAAGGAAAATTATAAAATGACGGTTTTCCACTTAAAATAAGCACGCAAAATGAAATGAAGGACAGCTCCGACGAAAACTATATTTTCGAAAAATATAGTTTAATATGTCTATTACTTGTAAAAAATTTCAGGATTGTATTTTGAGTCCCAAAGTAACAATAACAGAATTAGTAAAACGCAAAAACACGTTCTTGCCTTCCAATCAATTGGCGACTTAATATTTACAAAACGCCAAACGTCTATTCGGATGTTCTACGACGGGTTACCATATTCCATCAGTATCGCACTAACAGGCAATGTTTGTCATCGCCAATCATAGCATTTCCTTCCCATTCTATGCATATTACTCGATTCAAATGGCAACAATGAAACCCCAAATCAACAATGAAATATCAAATTATTTTTAACTTTTGGAGCAAATTTTAAAAGCAGGACGTCAAATCACAATTATAAAAGCTTAAACATTTAAAACCGTTACTTGATTGTCTTCAAATTCATTTTCAATCTGATAAAGGTTCTCTTGTTCAATTTCGTAGTTGCTTAAATTAAACTTTTCCTAGAGCTGCCGAATCTCGAAATCTACTTATTTCACTAGTGATTGTGATAAATTTGGGAAAAGGATTCGTGAGTTATGTACATTTAGGAGAATCGAGTTTAACAACGATTTTAATTTTTTACGCTCAAAATTAGTATTTACGTGATAGTATTGTAATAATGCTTAATATTTACAAAACGTATTTAATATTCACAAGTATTAGTATTTAATACTTACGTTTCCAAAGGAAAAAGCAAATCGAAAAGACTTCTCTAACAAAACTAACTTCCCACCTAATTATTTCACTGATGGAAACACTCCTTGGATTAAGCAAAAAAACTTTAAAAAGAAATTTCATGTAAAATTTTGCACATGCACCATAATAATAGTTATATTTCATTCTTATACCCCATTTTTTATATTATCAGAGGTTATAACTCATTATCAGCTGCTATAAAAAAGTAAAATTTACGTCTTATTAAACATTTTCCTGAGACAAAAATAATCAAATTACAATTATGAAAATTTCAGGACATATAATAGACATCTTGCTCTTTTATGTTGAAAAGTTTTGATGTTCTTGGAGCTTTCCCTCACAGTGAAATATGCATTTTTAAAAATTGAAAAATCCTATTTTTCCGTAATTTTTACTTTTAAATGTTTTTTTCTTTATAAAGGAGTAGAAATACAATCACCAAATTATGCCACGCTATTTGTTAGGAAAGGCTCTTCATTAAGAATAATTTTTAATATCGTCTTTCCATTTCTAGAGATACCAGAGCAATTTGAAATTTGTAGCAAATTGGCAAAATTTCTATTTTCGTCGATCCCTCAGATTCAGAAATGACGGCCATTAAATTATATTCTGACGTTTTCTAAGAGACCTTTTTCTGAAGAATGGAACTATATAAAAATTTTAAATTTATCATATCAGGTGAGATCATGAATGAATTCTAATGACCCCCAAATCATGACATTGGCCTTGAGCTAGTTCAGACAATTCAGAAGCAAGGGTACCCAAACTGTCATTAAACACTGTAAAAAGTACCCCCAAGATCACATCAGGAGAGATCGCGAATGAGTCCCAATGACTTCCAAATCATGACATTGGCATTGAGCTAGCATGACTATACGCCTATTGCAAGAAGCTTTCTCCACGATACTCAAAACACGTACACCACTATGGTCAGTTGGATCGTGACTCGCCAGAAAACGCAATTTATTGTCCCTCTGCAGATCAATGTCAGTATTTGAGACCCCACTGAAACTTGAGGCAGGTGAGGGTTAAATTAATTTCCAGCTATAGGTTGTGCTAGATGACACAGACCGAATATCACTGTTGTGCTAAAACCGTTGATGTCGATCACTGCCATGCAGTTGAGATGTCTATCATCTCGCGCTGTCATATTGTTTTAAAGCCTATTTCCAGGATTTCTGCCCATCTGATTTTGGACTGAGCATTCAGTCCTTTTACTCTTCACTGTACTGAAGTTAAGTACAAATTGCAATTCGGTAATCATAAACGAAGCTTCGTTTAACTTAAGAAGTACGAACTTGTTCCAAGTCCGTCAAGTGTCATGGTCAACTCATAGACGTGAATTATAAGTGGACTGAGCATTGCTATTAAGAGGAGCTTCAAAAAGTGTGACCAACATATTTATGCTTCAACATGTATTCGCTTCAATTTCTTTATCATACCAGCATGGTCCTGTGTCTTACGCGTATGGTTTTTTTGTTGACAGGCTGGTTAAACCGTTACCACCGAGATAACAAGGCCAGACCGCTGTGACGTTTCGATCACGTGACTCGCTTACTAGTAGTCATAACAAACATCGCCGCATGGCCGGCTACTTGTGGATTACCTTTAATGTAGCGTAAGAAATTAGGGTTTTTTATACTATTTTACCGGAAAGCAAGTGCAGCTGCCAGTTAAATATTGTTATATAACATTTGTGGAACATTACAGTGTCAAGGTGTTAAAGGCTTTCATCAAATAACACGTTTAACGTGTGTCCAGACCGATTTCTTTAGGCTTAACCACGAGGCTATCCAAAATGCCCTTTCGATGCTGTGTACCTACTTGCTCTGGAAATTATAGATATGGTGATGCACCAAAAGTGGCAGTTTTCTCCTTTCCAGAGGATAAAAATATTAGAAAAAGATGGCTCAGGGCGATTCCACGAGCCGACTTTACACCATCAAAACGCAGCAAAGTCTGCGAACTTCATTTTCAAAACGATGATATCGTCCGGAATGTATCGAAATTCAACAAAAAAACTGGTGAGTGTTCTACCTTTTCCATGAAACGTCTCCGTTTAAAAGTTGGTGCTATACCAAGTATATTTCCATATTGCCGTAAATATCTCTCGAAAACTTGTCCCACCGTTCGTAAAAGCTGGGAAGATAAAATTCGTGAAACTGAGGAATCCAATTTATTGAGAGCTATCAACGAAAGCAAATATGAGTTCATTGCTCATCATGAATCTATTTCTTTTCAAAATTTTAATAGGCTACTAGAAATTCTGGATTCATTACCCCATAAACAAAATTGGTTTAAACTAATTGAGGAGTCAAAAGTTACTTTTTTCAAAATTTATTTTAATCTAGGACCTGCAACAAATTAGACTGTTGTAATACATTCAAATCTGAAAATGGAAACATTTATGTGGCCAAGAAATTTCTGTAGATAACAATCAAATAAAAACACCCTGTCACGTTAATAATTTGGAAGTTATTGAAAATTGTTTGAATTTTATAAATGAAATATCAATGAAAAATTCTTCAGCCAACTATGATAATAATCGCTTCAGTTGCTTTTACAGTTCAATTGCTTTGATTTCCCATTTTTACAGATTTAATGATGAAGAAAACATTAATTCGATTTCTTTAGACTATGAGAAAGGGTTTTCTTTTCGATTTATGGTCGCATTTGAGAAACTATGATATTGGGCGGTATTAAGCTTGATTGACGTGTGTATTTTAATTAATAAAAGTCATAAGCGAGTTTTTCGCTATATTTTAATTGAATTTACGATATAATTTTGGCTGGTTTTTTAATAAGTTATTGCTTTTACTATTTACGCACACTCTCTGTTATCGTTAGTAAATAAGGAAGAAAGACGCGAGGGTGTGGAAGTTTCATTCTGAGATTATCATAGTTTTGACTAGGGAAAAACCATATTTACAAACTGCTATAATAATTTGCAATAACGTATAACAATATTTTCCTGTGGTCTCGACGTATATAGAATATATTATGTATCGTTGTAGACAGATTTCACTGTATTAGGCTTTGAATATTCCAATACGGCGGTGGTCGTTCGTATCGCACGTATGACTACTAGGGAAACGCCATGACGGCAGCGGTCAGGCCTTGTTATCTCGGTGGTAACGGTTAAACCCGATTCCGAATAAGAACAACAGCTATTTCTCAAATAGGTAAAACATTTAATCACATCAAAAGCTATATATTTTTGTAGTAGATTATAAATAAGTTTAGTTGATGAATGAATTTTTTTCAATATATTTACCAGTTATTTATTCTTTTATACTACTAGGAAAAATTAAATGAACTATTCTTAACAAAATTTTTTTGATAACATTAAAAACGATCTATTTTTGAAGTGGTAGGCTATCAAATAAGTTTAGCTGGTGAATGAAATCTTGTTCAAAGTACTTACTTCAAGTACGGTAATTATTTTACTCTTAGTGGATGAAAAATATAGAGAAACCGCTTGGAAGATAAAACTGGAATAAAAGGTAATGTCTAAATAATCTTATACTGACGAGTCTGTTTTAAACTTGGCAAACCGTCGTTTCGAAAGGTTAATCCTTGTCAGTCGGAACAGTTGTCTCTAAGCTTCAATTGTAAGGAAATAAACATTTTTCAAATCCAGCTCACAGATAGTCTAACAAGAGATTCGGAGAAAATTTCTATTTTTCCCATTCTTACCATTTATTTTTGAAAACTGCATTGCGTAAAGACTATTTTTGAACAATGCTGTGATATGTTTTTTGTACATGTATAGCTTGTTATTGTTTTGTTACAAGTACTCAAAAATATGTGAGTATCTGTGTTACTCATAGATAAAACCATGTTTATATACAAAACTAGTAAATTCTTGTTCACGTTTTATTTAAATAAGAATATTTTTGTTTACCCCGTCTCTGTTTATAATACTGAAGTTTACTGTATGAGCATTAAAAACAACGTGCTATTAAATTAATGTAATGTTTTGATTCACAATACTTTAGATAATATAGTGTTTTCAGTTAAGTTAGCAACTTTAAAATTACTCTACATAAATAATTCTGGATTTATAATTTTCACAAATACTTTTATACTCATTTTTTATATCTTTATTCTTGAAAGAATAGGATATCTTATCGTTTTATGTTTATTCTTTACATCTTTATTATTAAAAATTTAGGATTAATTTGCTTATTATTTTTCATAGTTACTTTTAATTATTTACGCCAATCGATAATTCACACAGTCGAGTGGTAATTTCGAGTGGGAAGTCGAGTAAAAAAGTCGGCAATATCTTGATGACGAGATATTTCGTCATCAATATATTGCCTATTTTTTTATGATGACTAGATCTGGCCAGTTTTTCTAATGACGAGGTATCTAGTCCATCAAGATCTGGTCAGTTTTACTAATAGCGAGACTCTCGTCGAGACAACCACCAGGAGGGTTTAAACATTATTCCATATAATTAATTAGATAGCTTTTTCTATAAACACTTACCCATTGAAAGCCGTGACCACCATAATCTGTTAAACATTTACCACCAACTTTTTTGGAATTAAATCTCACAAATATGTATCATGAGGATACGATACAATCATCATAAGCCGCTGCATTTTAATATTCTGCATTAATTGCATAATTCCTCGAGCAACATCGCTGAACGTCATCTGTTACCACGAAGTCCAACGATGTGAAAGGTAACAAGAAAATAACCTTACTGTTGTGTCGAAAAATAAAAGAAATCACAAACAATCCATTATCTGTGGACATTCACATCAGCATTATAGCTCTTTGGAGACTACATGCCAGTTCAAACCCTTTTATTACTAAAGTGCGTTTATAAAAATTAATGCTCCTGGGTAGTTCAGGGCACTCGATTGTGTTATGTTAAGGGAATCTTGCTTTTATAGGGTGAGCTAAATAAGGATATTTTTTGCTCCATCAAAGCATAACCTCTTAAGTTTTACGTAAATGCTCATATACACTCACGTTAAGAAAGATTTATAGTCAAGTTCGAGTTGAAGGAAGTGTCACTCCTTTTATGTGAGAGAAATTTATAGCAGAACTCGAAAACTGTACTGATCCATGTTCGGGAAGGAGCTATTCTTTGCCTAGAAATAGTGATTGCTGCCTGGCTCCTTAAAGACGAAGAATATTTCGGGGCGATAGTATAAACAGAAAAACACCGATGCAATTTGGGGTCCACAAAAGAATGACGGCACTTTTTTGAGTAAAAAGTATTGATTGAGCTGAACTTTTCGGACCGATGTGTTTGAAGCGACAGTTCATTAATCATGGAAACAAAGGTATTCGCCCTTAAAATAAAATTTATTTTGTATTAAATATATACTCTTTTTATTAATCCACACCCGGTTCCAAGCTTGATGAGATTCATTGATCAGCGAGAAATCCACGAATGGATCTTCGACACGCAGTCTTTTACATTTCTATCAAATTCGTCGCGCGAATGTTATTATTCTTGATTGATCTTCCTGGTGGCTATAAATATTAAATGATTGAAGTAAAACATGCCATACATCATGGAAAAATGACTTAATGAAGGAAAATCTAATTTTGAAGATGAGAAAACGTGATCTGGTTGGCATAAAATCAATTCAGGGGATCAACTGTCTTAATTAGGAGAGAAACGAACAGTCCTAACGAGGCTTCATTTTTAACTCAGTACCAAATGGGGGGAATAGAGTACAGTCAAACCTCGCTAAGACGACCGTTAAAAATTCGTTCGCAGTTCGTATTATTCGAATTCAGAAAAAAACATCATTTAAACAATAAAATAAAATACCAATGAATTCACATTACTTACTGTACAATTCTTAATGGTATTCTTCATCACAAAGATTATACAGATGATTCTTGATTACACAGATAATTTCTGATTACACAGATATTTCCTGATTGCACAATTTTTGTCTTGAAATAGTCTTGTTATCGATTTTTGTGTTTTGTTTTTCCTGTATTCATTAAAATAATATATGATGCTGTAAACGTTGTTTAATTGTGCAGATGAATTTTCACTGCCTTACAAAAGAGGTGAACGGTTTCTAAGCTAGCAAAAGCTTCTTTTAAAGAAGGCACTTTTATTCCTTCGTTTTCATCGGAATCTTCATTTATTGATTCTTTTTAACTCTCTTCCACAGATAAATATATAATTTCGGAGTCACTTAATGTTTCTGATAATACGATTGAAAAGAATCCGTTTGCCCTTAGGTTTCGAAAATTTGTTCGTCTTAACTGGAGATTAGGGTAACCCGAATTCTTCTTAAGCGAATGATTTAACATTATTTGAGAATACATTTTGACGGGGATCAGAATCTAGTTCGTATTATCAGTAATTCGTATTAAACAAGTTCGTCTAAATGAGGTTTGACACTGTTAATAATAATAATAATTAATTCATATCTGTGACTTTCGCACATTGAAAGTCATACAACTGCTGAAAATTTTGAGTTGAAAGTTTTTCACAATGCAAACAAACTACCGGAGAAGAAAAGGTACTTCCTGTTTTGAACTAATTTGATTTATCGACGCTTTGGTGATATTTGGTGTTAATTCTTAACTCTTCTGGTGGTTATCTCAACGAGGTATCTCGTCATAAGCAAAACTGACCAGATCTTGAAGTACGAGATATCTCGTCATTAGAAAAGTACTGACCAGATCTTGATCTCGTCATCATAAAAAATCGGCAAGATCTTGATGACGAGATATGTCATCATTAAAGCATAAATTGGTCAGATCTTGATCTCGTCATCATAAAAAAAATCGGCTAGATCTTGATGACGAGATATGTCATCATTCAAGCATAAATTGGTTAGATCTTGATCTCATCATCATAAAAAAATCGGCAAGATCTTGATGACGAGATATGTCATCATTAAAGTATAAATTGGTCAGATCTTGATGGACGAGATATCTCGTTGAAACCACTTGGAGGGTTAGAAATCAATGCTGTTATAAATAATTATATTATCAACATAAAAGTTATTATACTTCTCATATTTACTCCAGTCTGTAAAATAACAACAAATAAACAGTAAAGAAACATTGCCCTATGGGTTTAAAAGTATCTTCATGGAAGTTTGGGTTTAAAAATATTTTGAATCAGATTTTTGCTGCAAATATATTTTAAGGGGAAAATATGTATATTTCTCTCGAAACCGAATCCCATTTGGGAAGATGGTGAACATACAGTCTCGAAAGATGACTACAGTTACAGCGACGCACAATATCCCTTTCCTGCGGTTTGCAGTCATTCGCTTTATGGTTCCTTTCTTGACAACTACAACGCTTTAAATCATCGCAGGAGCTCTTCTGTTCTTTGTGTAATGTTTTTAAATATTCCTTTTTGCGGCGATACCCAATCAGCACATGTTCTTATTCTCTTGAGGGAACTAAGCAAGATGGACTTTTCTCCCGACGATTCCTCTAGTCACAGAAGAGAGCATTTGTTTAGATTAGAAAGAAAGTTCGTTCTTTATTTACCAGTCAGTTCCTTCGGAGAAGTTCAGCCTGATTCTATTGTTGGAGAGGAAATTGAAATACCTCTTTAGATTCTCCAACTGGAATCCCATCTAAGTCGAATGACGAGGAGAAAAGAATATTTTTTTACGAGCTAAGAATTTCCGCTAGAATTCGAACGCATTTTGAATGATGTTACGTTCTGGAAATCACCGAATTGTTCAAACGGCAAAGTAATTAAAAGAAATAAAAGTTCCGAGTTTAAGACCCGCCTGTGGCTTCCAATCGATTTCAATAAATATTTTTATTTATTTAAACTTGGATCTTTGTGTATGGCAACATGGAACATTCCAGAAATATCCAGCGACATTTTATGCTATTCAATGTTTTTCATTATTGAAGTAATTCTGTTATGCTGTGTTCTGCTTATCTTCGCATATTTCGTAAATTTTATTCGAAATTATTCGTATTGTTATTCGATCGTATATTTTATTCTTAATTTTATTCGGTAGTTCGCATATTTTATTCTGAAAAAAGATTGCCTTTTTCGTTGCTCTTTCAATTATTTCGAATTGACAATATTTTTTCGACTTAAAATCTTGAGAAGGAAATTTTGCCGATTTTAAGGTATGGTATGGTATTTTAATTAACATCGCACTGGAGCAACACAATGGGCTATTGGACTTTTCTTCCGACTATTCCAGGCGAACGGTCCAGGATCTATCCTGAAGGCCGATTTTAAGCATTTGAAAAGTTATAGAACATTATTACGCTAATTTTTGAAGCAGTCGGTTCCTGGGATAAAAGAATTAAGGTATAATGATGGTTGTTTGGTTATTTTCGGTTTTATGGTGCGAGGGCCATATTTGGCCAAGCTGTGCCAAACACAAGATAGACAATACGATAACGGAGGAAGAAAATGAAAAAAGCGGAAGGGTAGGCGACGGTAAAAAGAAAAGGGAGGAAAGATCACTCGGGTACCTCGGGGTAAAGGTACAATGAATAAAAGTTCTTTTAAATAAAAGCTTCACTAACTCGGTGATATATTTTTAACTTGGCAAACATAATTCTGTAAAATTCCGACACTTGTATGAAATACAGCAATCCGACGTTACATCGCTTCTCGATATATCCCGCATTTTTACTTGTGACCTCCATAAATTTTTGGCTTACGAACAGCAGAGATATATTTTTAAATTGTTTCTTTAGAATTAAGAACTCGAAGATCACTTGTTCAATGAGCAATCCTAAACTGCAGTAGTATAAAAGATTCAGATGTCTAGAAAGCCTGAATGAGAAAGAAAAAACACATAATTCTGTACAATCCCGACACTTGGGCGAAATATAGTAATCGCTCGTTATATCGCTTCCGATATATCACGCATTCGGCGTTCTTACTTGTCACACCCCCATGAGTTTTTGATTTACGAACAGCAGGGAAAATTTTCAATTCGTTTCATTAGAATTTGGAAGTCGAGGGTCACTTGTTTAACGGGTAATCGTAAGCTGCAGTGGTATACAAGATTTGGGAGTCTCGAAAGCTGGAATAGTATGAAGAAAAGTTTGAGTGGAAGACACGATTGTTTAAATACGTTTTCTAGCTAATAATATAAATATAAAACAATATAAAGTTTGGATAAGTTTACTTCTTATTTTATTATTGAGAGGATATTTCTGTAGAGCTATGTACAGAGGGCTCTAGTTTTCATAAACCCTTTTGTAACTTGTGGTGTGAATTGTCATGCTACCCAGCGCTTCGTTTGTATTAAACATTAATGCCGAACATCATATAAAACTGGTAAATCAAATTAGTTCTTCAGCGGAAGTATGTTTTCTTCTCCCGCAGTTTATGCTTACACTGAAAACGTCTCTCATAATGGAAACGTTTCTTAAAAAGATAAAAATATGCAAATAACTTCAAATCAATTTTAAAAAAGCGAATAGGTTAAAATTTAGAAAATAAGACGTTAAAGTATTTATTTATGCATAATCTTTCAATGATAGTTGGAGCTATCAAATTTTTTCACAAGATACACTTTTGTCAGGTTCATTTATATTAAACAGTAAAAGACTAACGAAATATGCTTCTAGAAGAAAAACGGTTGACATTATTTTAATGCTAAGCGTGGGAATAACACAAATCCCCTTCATGTTTTCACAAGTTTACTTTTATATGCACAGGTTTAATCGCGAAATAATATTTAAGGGATATCCATCTTAATATTAGCTTCAGGAATCTTGATATTGAGAAACAGAATCTCATCGAAGTTTATATCACCGACTAAAAATAGTACTAAAACTGAGTTTTGTACCCGTTGAATTGCCCTCCAAATTCCATCTATCGTCTATTGCACTTCCAAAATAATCGCCACTGAGAGCTCTCTAAGTTTATGTACTGTCAAATATAATTACTCTTTCTGAGATGTGAATCACATTCTATCTCTGACCTCCTATACGTCAACTTTGTAGTCATCTCATCCAAGTACTAAATATAGTACTAGAACGAAACTCTGTTCCCGTTAAATTATCCTCCGAATTCCGTCTCTCGTCTATTGCACCTCCAAAATAATCGTCACTGAGAGCGCTCCAAGTTTATGTACTGTTAAGTGTAATTACCCTTTCTGCACTTTGAATTACATTAGATCTCTGACCTCCCTGTTCGTCCCTGTTCCCTGTTGCTGCAATATCATTCATCAAGAACCTCCTCAGACAGCTAACTCAGGGGTTCTCGAGTGTTCATTATACGAATTTTGCCCACTTGGCTAAAACTATATTCAGAGGTCACATAATCGGAATCCGCTTAAAACATTAAAATTCCTTCACCCAGAATTCGGAAACAGCACGGAACAAACTTTCGCTATCGTTAATAACTTTATAAACCGATAGATTTATACTATGTATTTGTGACCAAAATTGTTTCCCTCCACTTGTATCAATAGCACATAGAAGCAGGATCAATACCTTCAGGCCTAGTCATTAGTGGGAGAGTTTGTGTAGATCGCCTCATTACGGAATCGCACTAGCGGTCGGGTGTTGGAGACAGTGTCAACTAATGCCTCCGTTTTCATTAGCCATTAGTTGTCACGGATTCTCAACTTAACCGCTGCTTTGCAACGATTGAGAACGGGAAGTAGATATTTAAATTTAAAAGAAAATGAGAAATGCTGCATTTCACAGAATACAGAAAAGTAACTGTTTGAATGAACTCAGGAAGGTTTGAGAGCCATATTATTTATTTTTATGCAAGTACAGTAACCCCTCGATATATCATGCTTCTTAGGGAACAAGAAAAAAAGAGCAAAATACCGAGGGAGGCGATATAACGAGGGTCCAGTAAAACATGTTCATTAAAAATGAAGTACAAGCTATACATTAAATTACTCATTTTTTATTTAAAATCATGTAAACTACAAGTTAAAACAAAATCTACGGTTCAACATTATAAACTAATCATAAATACCGTAAAATATTTTTGAAAAGAGAAATTATTAAATAGTTCCTCTTTTCAAAAAAATTTTGAGCAGAAAATGTGAATAAGTTTCATCATGTTTTAGCACGTCACTTTTATTTTTAGGCGAATGAGCGATACATCGCGGTATGATGTAACAAGAAGTTTGTTATCAATAGTGAAATATAAATCGAGGATGAAAGTATTTCATACGTAATGAGAAAGCGCGAGTTTGACGACATACGAGATGAGTCAATAATTATCCGCAGTTATAAATTTTATTTCATTGAAAACAGACAACGTATAGCTTCATTTATTAACATAACCCTTCATTTTGAATGCACTTGTTCCAGCTTTGAACAAGCTTTCTTTGCCCTCAAAAAGGGTTATCTGCTGAGCAGAGAGCAACGCATGCACCGTTTCTTCGAGTTCTTGATCCGTGGGGAATGACTAACTTGCCACTTCATCAACAATATTCACGCCTGTGTTACACAACCACGTTACCGCCATGTTATTGTTACACAGACGAGTAATCATCGTTGATGAAGTGGTAAGTTAGTCATTCAACCACGGGCCAAGAACTGAAAGAAGAGAAACATGCGTGGCTCGAAAATCCTTTTTTTAGGGCATAAAAAAGCTTGTTCAACGATAGAACGAGTGCGTTGAAAAGCACGGGAACTAATGATGTTGTAACCTGTCTAATTTTATTGAAACAATTTATATCTACATTGCCGAAAATTATTGTTCCATACTGTGTACATAAATACAGTTTATTTATAATTTTTGTTTATACTACTAGAGGGCATCACAATTGATTCAAATATTTTTCTTTATCCAAATTCTAAATCTGTAATTAAACAAAACATTTTCAATCTTCTGTCTTTTCCGAAATATATGGGGCCGAAGTAGTCCAGTTGGTTGAGTCGTGGATTAGCAACAGGAGGGTGTGAGTTCGAAACTCGATCTGACCAAAGACCGTCGTGTACAAGCGGGGCTGCTGCAGGTTAAATCTGTCGTGTCCTCACGTTGGCGTGGTGTGGAAGTTTGGAGAGTGGAGTGCCAGATCAGGTGTGACCTCGTCATCTGACCGTGGTTCAAAATTACGTTGTCCTCGGATATTTCCCTTCGGGATTGATCCCGGACCGGTACCAATAGCCCGTTGTGTTCCTCCAGTGCGATGTTAATTCAATTATCAGCCTACCCACTCTTTAATTCCCTTGATAAAGGAGATGGATTCCCTTTTCTGTATTTCTATTATTTTCACACTATTATCTTCAATTCGTTCCTCTCAATATATAGGGGAGTAATGTTGTACCTTTGACAACATGACACATTTTCCCTTAATTTCAACCAATTTCTCATTTTCTTCAACTATGGGGACGCTTACAGCCAAGAAAAACTTCATATCTATCTACAGACGCATTCAAAATTTAATTTTATCCAACCACATATATTTCGTTGACAAAAATACCATCTAAAAACCTATGTTCAAAGGTACATGTGGTCATGTACCTTGAAAGGATCTTCTTGTATCTTTGAACGGGAAATGTGACAGCGGTAGTAAACCAAGATAATTGATGCAAAGATTTATAATAAACCAAGATAATTGAAAGCATTACGTGCAAAAATATGCTTCCTCAATGTGGCTCTTAAATGAACAATATCATACGCATTAGGTACTTAAGAACGGACATTAATTTAATGAATTTAACTATCATCGTTTTACGGAACTTGCACAGCGAATCAAACAAGTTGTTTTATCTGGATAACGGGAAAGAATATTCTCAACAGAGGAGTCCCGAAATCTTAGTTCTAAGAACTTATCAGGAAGTTCCATCACATCAACTACTCACTGCCGAGGAAGAATTTTTAATGATAACATTCCTTAGCGCACAGCGAGCATTGATCTTTCATTAGAGGCAGAATTGGATGTGCCCAAGACCTGCTGCATCATACATCTAAAGCATCCTCCTTAGAAGGGAACTTTCTATTTCCCCGAAAAACCGTTTCGCAAAGGTGTACTCATCATCGGACGAGAGGAAAGAAAGTGTACCAAGACATTAATCCTATCCTGAATTGCGTTACCTTGTGCATAGAAATTGGTAAATCTGGGGGGATGAGGGTACACTTATTTCCTTGATGAATGTAACCTTTTCCTTGAATAAAACACGCTAGTTTACTTTACTTATAGAGGATAGACGTTAGTAAGACTGTCTTTGCTTAGATTGTTGTGTACTGTGTTCAATTGAGTGAAATTTCATTTTGAGGAATTCGTTTTTTTTCCTGGTAGGTAGTTATTAATTAATGTCGCACTGGAGCAACACAACGGGCTATTGGCGATGGTCCGGGATCAATCCCGAAGGGAAAGATCCGAGAACACCACCACGTAATTTTGAACGACTATCCGATGACGAGAACAATGCCTGAGCTGGCATCCCACTCTCCAAACTTCTACACCAAGCCAACGTGAGGACATTTGAGACCACGACACATTTAACCTGCATCAGCCCCCGTGTACACGACGGTCTTTGTTTGGACCGAGTTTCGAACTCGAAAAAAACCGACTGCTAATCCGTTATTCTTCCTAGCACTGCCCTTTTTTCTGGAATACGATTTTATGCATTTAGGTTAGAAGGCACAACTTGATGAATCTGATCTAAATGCTTTGACCAATGTGATTGATAGTTTAATCTTATAATTGTCACTTTCTTTGGCAAATATTTAAACTTTTTTGTAAAAGTCGGAAAACTTTTATTTCAGTTTAAAATGATATTTGACTTATTTTAAAGGATATTTGACTTAGAGATAAGTAGGTGGTTTAATTAACGTCACTCTATAGCAACACAATGGGCTATTCGCGACAGTCCTGGATCAATCCCGAAGGCAGAGATCCAAGAACACCTCATAATTTTGAATCGCGGTCAGATGACGAGGTCAACAACTGAGCTGGCATCCGACTCATTTGACTTAGAAAGGAGAGAAAAGTATAAGTGGAATTTAAAGAAGTGCTAGTGAACATAGTTCATCACAGTTGATCTCCAATTCCTGATAGGTGACTGTTGCACCCAAATAAAAAGTTGAAGCAGAAATAATTTTGGCAACGGTCTCAAACATTTTACTTCTAATTCTCTTTAAATGTAGAAAAATAGTCAGGATACCTTCTAACCTACAAATACAGCAAGTCCCATTAAAGTTTTTAAATGAAGGATCAGTTTTAAAGGATTCTTAATCCAATCCAATTCCTTAAAATCCTTTTGAAGTGAGACTTTAGCTGTAGATAAATGATCAACGAAGCAGTTTTTTTTATTGAAGAGAAAGCGTTGCTTGCAATAGCATGAAGGACTGATAACAAATGCAAAATCTCATGTTATTAAACTGCTTAAAATATGTCAGGAGGCACTAGTTATTATGACACAACTTTCACCATAAAAGTCTCAAGTAATGATAACAAATTTAATTCCAACTATTAAAAGTAAACATACACACATAAAGTCAATGTTGTAATTGTCTTGCATTGAGTTTCTAAATAAGATCAAATTTCACGTATTTATCTTCTACACATGGGTGTTAGCATTGTAAGGAAAAATATTCGACAAATACTAATCTTTATTTTTCAAATTGTAGACTTATGTGCGCGTATCATTTGCTAGACCACATCTTTGTATGAATGGGATAATTCCTCATTTACTCTCTAAGCCTCGTACCTCAAAATAAATAGTAGGAAATATTATGTGGTCTTACTAAATTATTTCTAAACAAAATCACAGTATTCTCTAAGATATGGATTTATTAGACCAAAGTTTAAGCGCTTGAATAAAATTATTTACTTTTGTTTAAGGCAAAATATATTTCGTGCATTTTTAAAAGGAGAGAAGATTTTAATGTTTACTGATATTAATTATTTTTACTTAAAATATATAAACTCACATAAGTTAAGAATAATAATTCCTTTGTTGATAATTCCTATAGTACAAAAAATAACCTAAAATGCTCTTAAAAATTCACACTGAATTTGAAGCTCATTACAAAACATTTTTCCGCTTTTTTAAGCTTTTAAAATATTTCTAATATGCAGTTTAATATTGCCATACTAAACAATTATATTATAGTTAATATAGAATATTGTTTAAAATACTAGTGCGGATGAAGTTTTGTTTCTAAGTGGATTAAAAATATAATCACACAAATTTGAAACGCTTCCTGTTTGATTTATATTCAATTGAATAAATCAGTAGCACTCTTTTCTCAGATGTACTCTCAATAACCTAGCAAAAGAAATTTACATTCACAAAGGTGTACATTAAATTGAAACAGCGAACTCGACTTGTTCTGAGCTATTCTCTTCAAAA